>JABFER010000131.1:0-112857 GCA_013618295.1 Fusarium armeniacum | reverse complement strand
CCGTCCATCCATCCATCCATCCACACACGACTTATCCATGATCTGGGGCTCCTTTTCGTTGGCGGGTACATTATCACCACTGTCCCCCGGGAACCTAGCAGTGTTGTAACATTGAAGCTACGGTGCCGTACTTTATCTTACCCTACCCTGTCCTGTCTTGCATCGTCGTCGTCTCTTCAGTACCTACCAAGCTCAACCTCTCTCGCTCGGTCGCTCGCTTTGTCTCCCGTCCATCGTCCGTTTAATCTACTCCATTGGGTGTTGGCACTACCTTGTCTGGTCGGCATTTCCGCCTCCCTCGTTGCTCGCTCGTGCCTCTTCCGTCGTTTATCTCCTGGGCCCGTTGCTGCAAGCCTCATCCCGGCCGCTCTCCTCCATCCCGGCTTTCTGTTTGACAGGCCTGCAAACGCCATCGTCATATCAGATACCCAAAACTCTACTTTTCTGCTCTCTACCTTGCCTCGCCTTGCCTTGCAACTGCAACGACAACTGCAACTGGCACAGACACCGAAAAGGACATTGACATCTCTCCCCATATTCTCCCCTTCCCGCAAAGTATAAAGACCTCTGGACCTCCTCTCGTTGTCTCTTGGACACAAAACATATCAACGTCTTCCACAGCCACTCACCTACCATTACTTGTTCCTTCACAGCTCTTATCCATTACATCCTACAACAGGTACTCTCTACTGTTGCATTGCAGCATCAATATCTGACAACATCCGCCTCGATTTCCTTGACGCTCCATATTACAACTATCGTGTAAGTTCCAGAAAAGGCGGGCATGAGGTTCCTTTCACGCCGCATCTCACCTAGTTGCTTACAGCCATTTTGGGTTGTCTCATGCATGTATGCAAGGCTAATACAGTGTTCCCCAGGAACATAACCGCACCCAATCAGGCCGAATCTTGTGAGAGGGTTCAACAATCAAGATACAGCACTGTCAACCGCATCTACACCTACTGTGCCACCCACACAAAAGTCACAATTCCCGACAAAATGGCTAACGCTTGCGCCCATCAATTCCGAATGATCAAGTCGGACAACACTCTTGTCCAGTGGATCTGCCAGCACTGTCGCTCTGGTCCTCACTGGATGATCTGGGAGTGCACTTATTGCAAGCTGCATCTATGCCGACCTTGTACGCAGTCTGCTTAAGGACTTGTACGCCGAGACACTGTTTGTCATCGGTGTGCTGCTGCTGGTTGTCCATAGCAGTCGGTGTCCATATCCTGACTAACATGACGCGAACCTCAACACAAACGGAAAATGGATGGCTGCTTTTTTGGTCTTGGTGCAGGCGCACATCAATTGAGATCAAAGACAGATGGTCTCAGCGGGCCTTTGATTGCGCTTGGCGTTCTGCGGAACGGTAGCCCGGAGCTGGCTCTGGATGCACGGCTACTGAACCGTCACACACCCCTTGTGTGCACCCATCACTCATCACTCATCATCGTCCCCCGTCATCAAAAGTATCGCGCACGAGACGTCATTTGGAATTATACTCACTGGTTTGAGTTTTTTTTCTTGGGGGGCCTGGCACAGCTGGGCTGAGCCTCAAAAGGACAACACATCGCACGCAGAGGACCTGATACCCGACCGACCGATAGGCCGGCACCTGAAAACGAGAAGAATGTCCACACTTCGCTACCCATGGACATGATACATACGCCTATCTTGATTCGTGTCAGCACGGGGTGGAGAATAGGGATCCGGCCAAACGGTGGTTTTTGGAACGACTTTTTGATTTTTTTGCACAGGTTTCCATGACGGAATAGTGCCCTGCACGTTCCACGTGGGAGATTCCATTCAAGGGCCACCAAGCACGTTTTTGGAAGTGTGCAGCACTAGCACCCCTCTCCCCCCTGTTAAATCCCCATCTCATCAACGCTGGTCTCGCTTGGCCCTACATTACCCAAATGAAGTCAAGTCAAGCCTGTCTATCAACACACAAGAATGGTCTCTTCAGACGTGTCATGTCCTTGTGGGAGCATCCTCTAATCTACGACGCGGCTCCGAATTCCCTTTTCGGGAGATCTGATCTGTTACAGGTGATCCTGACTGATTTCTATGGGCGTTTTCTCTTTTCTCTTTTCTTTACCTTTTTCTTCTTTTGTTAATACCTATTCGATGTTATTGTTGAGTTTTTTTTGCTTTTCTTCTGTCCGGTTCTGCATAAAACACGGTGTTTGCTGGCTTCTTCCACTTTTCTTTTTCTTGTTTTGGCTGTTGAACCCCAGGATTGGTCTGTTTAGCATGCCATGGCAACTTGGCTACTGAGTGGGTTGCAAAGGGAACAAAAAGAAATGCCTTTATGATCTCATCTTATTGGAGCCAACAAAAGTTTACATTTGGCTCACGGCGCAAGGCGATACACACTATGAATTGAACGATGCTGGGCTGGTTGGTGTTGAGGGTTGGCGCTCGAAATAGACTATGGCTCAAGCCAAAAAAGATACAAGGCGAATCAGGGAATATCGTCCGGCGGTTAAGGGAAAGCCAGTACTTGATTGCTTTAGTTCAATGGAAAATATTCTAACTATCTCGGCTCGCCTCTCATTTCTTGTGTCATGATGATGATTGAGATTCACATTTGGCGTAGTGGATATGAACTGAATCATAACAAGGTATTGAATTCCATTAGCACCTTCCCCAATATTTTCACCTCGCCTTGTTCTTACTCACGAGGCGGCTAACATTGGATCTTCTTCATAAGAGGCTTGATTGGGCAGACGTACCTGAATAGTTTATGAGGCAGCTGCCGACTAGTGGTGCCTTCCTTGCCCAATTTCAACGATTGAGGTGGATGAGAAGGAAAGAACCAACGTCCTGTAATCTCCTCAAATGTCAGTGAAAGCCCAGCATTTCCCACGTATTGGCTGCTCCTTCTTCTACTGTCGTTCGCCTCGAGCTCGTATTCAAACCCTGCCTTGGCTCTTACACCTACAATGCATCACTACTATTTACGGATATTGTCACTTTACATTACACTTTCTCTCCTCTCTTAGCACCTCGCGCTCGGTTTACTTCCACAACCAGTGCGTAACAAGGGACTATTGTCTGCCGTGCTCATTCAACAAGCTCATCGTATGGCCATCCCAACACTTGGTATTTTGCTGCTGACGTGGAAGAAGCGCGTCATCCTCGACTAGGAATCCCGCGGCTGTGACGAGGACGACTTGGAGTGCCGTGGCCTGTGATGTGTTGTGTCTGTGCAATGGCGCAGCGACGACTACACTGCACTACTCGAAGGAGACACCGAGATTGAACAGTTATAACGAGGCGCTCCATTCTCGGCTTCACAACGCCCTGGCCTGATCGACATGCCAGTAGCGCGGGCCCGCAAAAAACCAAAGTTCACCCAGAAGCCTTCCAGAACAACTTAGTTAGAAGTTGTCTCAAATTGTTCCCACTCTACACACGGAGCGCTCACAAGCCCATTCCCTCTACCCATACAGTACAGAATTAACATCAACGCGCGGACCAGGGTTTCAAATCATGACGCGCCAATGCCTAACATGGTTACATACCAGCCTCGTGAGGTGTTTCGATGGCTCGTTGTGTTCGAGACGCCGACATCATAAACTCCATTCCTCAACCAATAGCTTTATTCTACCTAACTATCCTGAGTCATGCCGACAACCTTGACAATCATCACGAGGGAACGATACGCCCCCCTTGCCTGCCGGGTCCGACCTCCCGCCCGGCCGGCCGACACGGTCCCATCGGGGAACGTACCCGGAGCTCTGAGGCTTTTGAATTGTCCGAGCATAATGTGACTTTCGTCGACGATTTGACACTTGCACCATATCATTGGATATTGATTGTTTGGTGTGTGGTCTGGTCAAACTCTCTTGATCCCTCATGCCTCGATCAAAGAATCACGGACGTCTGTTGGTGATTCTTCGACTCAATGTCACTCAACGATCCAAGTGCCAGGCCCCATCTACTCCAGGTTGTGCTAGGGCGCTTGTATAACCCATTTGCGTAACATGATTGTCACACTTCGGCAAATCTTAGACACGGGGCGATGGAACGTTTCCAGATGCTCGGACAAGCTGCGTGTGACTGACTGCTCGCCTCCCGCCTGTTCTCCGGCCCTTTATGGACATTGCAAAGACCGAAGAGGAGCCGCTCCGTCTCGGCGTCGGAGGTAAGGCGACCACTCCCGCGCCGAGATATTGCGGATACTGGGCGAATTGCGGCCGGATACAGGCCTCTTTATGGTTAAATGTGTCGAATACATTGCCTTGTCTCTACGATATAACCGAGATTCACACTGCTGGCAGTTCAAAGCCACCCGTTTGTATTGAAGTGATACGCACTTGTCACTAATCTTGGCATATTGGTTGCAAAAAGGAAAAGTTTGGTTCAAGAGAGGAAAAGCCAGCAGGGTAGCAATCCTAGTACAGCCGCAGCCATCAGCCAGAACGAAAGGACTATAGACAAGTTTGGGTTTGTGTCAGAGGACTTTTGATAGTATCTGGCAAATTTGGGATCGCGCGTAGCCCAATCGCAGACAGCGCGCTCTTTTTGTCGCGCCGTTACCTCTACATCGTCGTCAATAGACACAATAGCATTGTCATCAGACTTGCTGGTAAGAAACCCATATCTGCCGAAAACTGGAGAGTACTTCAATCCAGCGTCAACCCTTCGGTCAGACATGAGCTTTTTGAGTACCGTGCCACGCTCACCCTCGGCGGTACGGCCAGTTTTGTAATCAACGTTGAGCGAAGTGCACCGGTTACAATTCTTGGTTAAAGCGATAACGTGAGCGCCATTGAAGACAAGCTGCGCCCAATAGTCCTCGTCCCAAGCGGCCTCGCCATCCAAGACAATGTTGGGTCGCATGGCTTTCATATCCACGTCGGATGTTGATAGCCGGGCTCTGACGTTATTGAGAGACTCCTCAGTAACGACGAGATACGGCGCACAGTCAGAGAAGGTAATCCAGTCTTCTTCGACGGAAGATGCCTTTTTCCCAGAAAGGTAGCTGACAAGTAGTGAGACCCATGAGGGAGGGGCCTTTTGTGACTTGGGAGAGAATGTACCGAGCACAGGACGTCGGCCATCACCAATGTAAATGAGGGCTGTGTCAAAGCCAAAGCAAGCAGTGAACCAGGCGTCATAGTCGTGACCCATGCGGTACGCGACAACAAGGCTTTGATGGAGATTTATGTCGGCTCTAGCCAGATCTTTGAGTTTTGGCTCAATCGGTATTTCAAGGATAGTGTCTTGTTCTGGTTTCCACGGTACCAAAGGCTCTTCCGGGATCAAGTACTTGACTCGGATCTTATCGCCAATAACTTCTGGCTGGAAAAGACTACATTCGGTATGTTCGGACAACTGTAGTTTCTTCAGTTCGCCTGACTTTTCGATCTTGCAAAGCATGAATCGACGGTCATGTTGAAGGCCTTGTGGTCCTAATCTGGCTGACTGAACTTGAATGCCCTGGATGCCCTTGATGGGATAATACCAGAGCTGCCGTTGTGTGCATATCAGCAAAGTTTCCGGAATGGACATTCATATGTTTCGTTTGAAATTTCGTTTGACTTACCTGAGTGACCTTCATCGCTTTTGTATAGTTAGTTGTGGTGATATAAATTGTTAATGTGAAGAGCAAGTCTAGATTGATAATCAACATAACCCCTCGTTCACTACTTAGGCAAGCCACAACCGGTTTAAGCAGGTACTAAGCTACGGCTAAGGTACGCGTGAGGAGAAAGCAGGATTGGTTGAGATACATGGCATCGGCTCCTACTACCGGACAACTCACCGCGATGCAAGGTGCATCCAATCATGTCAAAGTACCAGGTTTAGGGTAGGCGTTGTAAGGAGAAATTCTAAGAGCTGCATTTCTTTGGTATCTTTGACTACATATTTACTATAATGTCATCTTAGACAGCATTGCTTGTCTGTCCATGAACGATTCTGTTATCTTGGGATGGTGTTGAAGAAATGCAAGTGGTGGGTAAATAAGAAATACCTTTCACCTGTCCAGCGTATTGCGGGAAGAGAAAGGGTGTATTCAATCAACACATCCGATTCTTCTGGCCGCCGGACTACTTGATTTGATTCTATAAGACTAAAGCTTGGCTAGACTGTATGCTGTTTGGTATGACAAGCGTCTGAGCTTAGGTTCACCTTTCTACAATTCCTCTGGCAAGGCATGTATAGACCGATTGTGTTTTTATGAATATAGTGTCTCTACTTATTAGCGTAGTTATCCATCCTCGTGGAATCATGTTTCAAGCTATTTATTACAATACAACGATAGTTTCACTTTCTGTTATTGAAATTGCACTAAGTCCCGAGGGGTTTGAGACATTGCATGGAAAACTGTTACGACATATATCTGCTGAGTCTTAATAAATGCTAAGATTGTTAGCTTGCTGGTACTGTATCAACTTATAGAGTTCGGTGGCGCCTATAGATACACAAGAGGTTTCTTAATTCGACCAATGGCAAGATGCCAAACAGCTTAGAGTCAGGGAGCAAATAGACACTGCAGATTATCACTGTTATATCTATAGGTGCTACTGAATTTCACGGGTTAATACGGTAGTTTGAAAAAGCTCTACAAAATAATCATCTTAAGTCAGATGCTATGGTCGGGTAAGAATCGAAAAATCGAAACCAATAACCAAGAGTTAATAGGTTTCGTGGTCTAACGGTTATGACTGCGGATTCTGATTCCGCCAGCGAGGGTTCGACTCCCTCCGAGACCTTCCTTTTGTAAAAGTTATCGATTTCTTTTTTTAAAACTCGAGATCATCAATGGTTATATCGTCGGATACTTGAAAGAGAATTGGAGCAGGCATCAGGGTCAGAAGAAATGGCCGCTTGAGGCGTAGATGACAGAACTAGTAGGTCAGTTAATGCTATTTAGACTGTAGGCTGTAAGTCAGTTCATTTATTTTTATATCTTAAATCTTGGAGGTTATTTCTTTTTCTGCCACCCACTAGGCAGGCTACAGGCCTGGGTATAAGTCGTCTGACTATCCCAAACCATGCTTTGGTCAAGTCATACAATGCATCGTATCATCAAATCGCTTCCGGTTCAACATCCGGTCATTCCCAAGGCATATGCGACGCTGATCAGCCTGTGATGGAGGGTTGCTATTGGTATATATCAACAGCGATCTGCAGCTTACTCGCAGCTCACAACAGAGGCGCGCGCAGACTGACAAACTGCGACTCTGTGGTGCACCCTCATGATTTTCTTATTTCTAAATTCGCTTTCCGAATTCATATCAATGCTGACATGACGACATGGAAATCACCATGCTTCGCTTTTCGGCACCGATAGACGCGACGAGAAGGATTGAAGCAATGGCAACCAAACGCGAGACCGCTCAAGAGAATAGAGGATTCGTCCAGGATACCCATTGATCCAACAATGGAGTCTTTAAGATAGCATGTGGATAAATAGACAAGACGAACGACCAAGCTACAAGCCAGGGCCTTGCTGACAGGAACAATCAGGATGATGGAAGAGGCTGTGACGTTACAGCGCAAAATAAGTCCATTCCTGTTCAAATTTCCCCTGAAGCAGCCCAATCAGAACAGTGAGGAATGCGAAATGACCCTCTCGCCTAGTAATTCGACAGGACAGTCAGTGCTAGATCAGCCTTATCGCTGCTGTATACCGTCTTTTTCTTGTCCTTTGGTCTCGCTAAGCCTTAGCTCTCCACCAGCAATTGCGCCTTAATCTAGGCTCTATTTGGTCTGACTCGGCGCTGGTCCGACCCGCAGGAACAGCCGCTGATGCAAAAAAGGACCATGATATCGTTAATCTTGTTCTTGAGGTTTGGTATTTGGTTACACAACTACATCTGCCATGAAAAGAAAGAAAGTCTGACTGCATCTCTGGGCTCTGTCGTGACATTTAGCAGTAGTGCAGCACTTACTGCGCCTTCAACATGTCAATATCATGACCAAATGCCAAGAGATCAGCAATGGTATGGGTACGAACATAGCTCAAGCTCAATGAGCTCCGCCTCTAATAATTCTATCTGATGAGACCCTGGGGGATTCTGTCGGAGACTAAAATCTCACAGGCAGTCAAAACACTGCCCTTAGATCCATAGTAGGATTCCTATCCTTGTACTTTTTTTTTATGGCAGATCCCTAGTCCGAGCCTTTACTTCGGAATCTCTTTGATGGCTGATAGGTCTCAAGCAAGATTTCCTGCCCAAAAGAAATGATATCCTGTCAAGTGCTTTTGCTTATAAGGATGCGAGCCCGCGTCCTGGTGACACTGCCAATATGAGAGCTGTTGTAACTATCTGTTTCTTACAATAGGCTCATACAACAACTGGGAGAGAGTAGTTCTTTATATCCCGTCTACAGTTCATTGGATCTGTGTCCATACGACACAATGTCTCTTTCACGATATGGCGTCGACGATGCAAAGGTACCTCAGCAGCCTTTCCTTGCAAGTGAAGCCCCCAGAGGACCAACCTTTCTCGACACAACCGCATGCCTTTGCAGCCTCCGCGCCCTACCAGGACAGAACAAGCTCGCCGAAGCCAATGCGGCTTTCTACAATGGCCAAGCAGCATGGCAATGTATTGGAAACCAAACTCAGGGTGTCTATAACGTAACAAGCGGGAAATGGTACAAAGCGAAGAATGCCAAGGGATCACTCAAACTGCCCATGGAGGATGACTCGAACCCGCCGGTTGGAAAAGATCTTGTTTGGAATTCCAAAAGTCGATCTCTCGAGCCTCTAAAGGATAAGAGCACACTGACAGTCTACGACCGAGACTGTACTGGCACCAACAGGTCGAGTTTTTCTACCAGCTTTTATAGAGCCACATACCAGCAACTGAACGACCAACTTCCCTATGATGCAGCACCTTGTTGGAGACCTGGCGCTCTCCCTCTTCAATTGCAGAATGTGTCTTCCTGGGAGAACGAAGGATGCAAGGAAGGATTTCTATGTAAGCTCTCTTGTCGGATCTTCCAGAGTATACGCTGACCAAACATAGGCCAAAACAACACCATCAACTCGCTCCCCCAATCCTGTCCTCCTCTGCGAGAATGCACTGTCGCACGTGTTTCTGGCATAACTTGCTCATTCAACGGCTCAAATATAGCCATGGGTGTTTTCGAGCCCGTTGTTTGTCAGCAAGGATACTATTGCCCTGTCGAAGACAAAGGTCAGAAGAAGATTCGGTGCCCTGCAGGCTCGTATTGTCAGCCTGGCGCCTCTTCGCCAACACCCTGCAATGTCGGCAGCAGTTGTCCAGAGGGTTCCACGTACCAGCGGTATTATATCCCCTTGATAGCTTTGGTTCTTGTCGACGTTCTTCTCCTTGTGGGTATGTTTATCTTGATGTTCCGTTCACGATGGCATAGAACATCCAAGGCGCATGCCGGCATGTTGAAGAGACACAAGACTATGAGGGCTGTCAAGGCTACAATCACTGGAGGTGGGTACAAGGAGCTGCGCGACGATGCGGATCACGAGATGGCTCCCATGCAACCCAGCTACGGTCCTCCATCACCGTACGGACATGCTTTTCGGGAGGGTCGCAGCCGAACTGGTTTCGAGGCTTCTCTCAACCGGAACAGCGTTTACAGCTCTGAAGCGGAGAAAAGGGAACTCGAGGCCAACCCTCAGCTCAGAGCTTTTGTCGAGTCTATGCGAAGAGCAGCTGAAGCCACCAACTTTGGTCTTTCTTTCAGATACTCCGATCTTGTTTTCCATCCCAAGAAGAGCCCTCGGCCTGTTCTGCAAAACGTGACTGGTTCCATCGAGCAGGGCCAACTTGTTGCTGTCATGGGCGGATCGGGAGCCGGTAAATCAACCTTCGTCAACGTTTTGATGGGCAAAACAAGCAACACTGGCGGCATCGTCGCCGTCAACAATACTCCAGGCAAGATGAAACAGTATAAGAAGCTGACAGGCTACGTGCCTCAAGATGATGTCGTGTTGCCCGAGTTAACTGTGTATGAGAACATCGTCCACTCGGCACGCATTCGACTTCCTCACAACTGGACAACAAAGGAAATTGAGGATCACGTTGAAGCTGTCATTGATTGCTTGGAGCTGTCGCACGTCCGCGATTCTCGGGTTGGTAGTGTTGGCAAACCCGTTATCAGTGGTGGTCAGCGAAAGCGTGTGAGTATCGGCATGGAATTGGCAGCGGCACCTATGGCTATCTTCCTTGATGAACCAACCAGTGGTTTGGACGCGACTGCAGCGTCATCCATAATGCGCACACTCAAGGCCATCGCAAGACTCGGTATTTCCATCATTGTCATTATCCACCAACCCAGAACCGAGATTTTTGACTTGTTCGACAACCTCATCCTGCTTGGCAACGGGCAAACCATCTATGAAGGCCCTCAGATCGAGTCGCAGACCTACTTTGAAAGCATGGGTTTCCAGTTCCCCGAGCACAGCAACCACGGCGACGTGATCACCGACATCATCACTGGTAATGGTCGAGAGTACAACAGTGTAGGCGATGTTTCCAAGGAAGCCCTCATCGCGCATTGGGCAAAGATGCGCCAGAGCAAGCAGGAGGAGGCTTATGAGCGCAGAAGTATTAGGTCCACTATGCTGGGCGACACAGGTATGCGCCAGGCCCTCAAGAAGCGAGGTGCGCCGTACTATAAACAAGCCTGGCTTTGTCTGTGTCGTGCTATGCTCCAGCAATACCGCGCAAGGGCTGCTTTCTTTGCTGAGATGGGTCTTGCTGTGCTGGCAGGCGCCTTGCTTGGTCTTGCCAACAACCCTAAGAAAGGCATCATGTTCGTTGGTCTGTTCCACGAGCCTTATGATGCATTGTCAACCTCGATCGATTTCTTTTCTGCGCCTCAGTTCGCTCTTCTGATCGCCATTGCCATCGGTCTTGTCGCAGGTGCCCCTGGTGTCAAGCTATTTTCTGAGGAGATGCTCTTGTACAGGAGGGAGGCAGAAGCAGGTCATTCACGACTGGCCTACTTCCTTGCCAAAGTTGTATCCGTCTTTCCACGCATGGCACTTGGATGCTTGCACTTCACCGTGCCATTGTTCCTGTTGTCGGTGCCTATCGTAGACTGGGGCCTGGCATTCCTTGTGAACGTCCTGTACTTCTATTGCATTTATGGCCTTGCAAGCATCATAAGCATGGTCGTCCGCCGGGAAGATGCGCCACTATTTGCGACTATGATTTCCCTCATTACAGGTATTCTTTCCGGTTCCGCACCACCATTGGCATCTGTCCGAGACTGGCATATGGAGTGGTTATGGCGGGCGTCTCCCGCGACATGGTTGGCGGAATTGTATTTCGGGCAACTTGTGGCACCTTTCTCATATCTTTACTCGGTTGACATCGCAGCTGAGGCGACTGGATACCATCTCGACCGCAAGTGGCTCAACATTGGTATCTTGGTAGCGATCGGAACCCTTTATCGACTAATTGCTTTTGCCGGCATGGTTCTTGGTCATCGGCTAAGAAGATGATAGAATGGGGGTGTTTCTTGGGTATGCAGGAGTTAGATATGCAATATTGAGCCATGAATTAAATGTTTGTTGAATAATGATAACTGCGAAATACTGAATTGGTGCGAGTGACGGTAATTCTGGCAGCTGCCTTCTATTGTTTGGCGAGGCAGGAGCTACGAGCAGTCAAGTAGGTGACTTTCTTCCCAGTGCGGGAGGTGCCTACCTGCCTGCCAGACTAAAACCCGTGCTTGCCTCGTCAAGATCAGTCACAATGTGATTTCTCCAGAAAACATCACCCCGAGTTTGTGAAATAAGCATCCTGTTCGTATAGGACTGGCTGCGGTTAAAACGCCATGTCGTATTATTGGTACATTATGTATTCATATGTTGATCTCTAACGGTTTCAGGGTCCTTAGTCTTTCTCTTGCTACAAAGATCCCTGCAAATCTCAGCATGTTGACGAACCAATGCAACGTCGAGCGGATGGATCACCAGTCGTCAAACGCAGCAGCACCAAGAGCGTTTCGGGTTCCATGCCCCCATGCTCTTACAGTGTTTCACTATCGAGCGTTTCAAGAATCGAAGCATAGGCCTGTCGTTGACTAGATATTGACTAGGCTGAGAAACAACAGAAGGGTTGACTATACAGAAATTGGGATCAGCTTTTGTACCGAAATCACCCAACGAATACCTCCCCGTCCATTATCGGAGGAAAATGACACTACTCTGTACCAACCGAAGCATCGCCAACCAACACCTTCGATTTGATCAAATGAGAAAGCTAGAAACATGACAGTACTAGTTTGATACGGGAAGTGGGAGAGAAACGCCAATTTTCTATGGAAACAGGGATGAAATCGCGGACAAAAAGTATAATGGCATGCTTGTCGAAATGTTCCGATCAAATCGGTCTGTTGCCGTTGGTAGCAAAGGATTGCGTTGAGGGGGCACGGGCGGCACGAATCGCTTTCTTTGACGAGTCCTTCTCGGCTGTTACCCCCACACATCCCGCCGGTTATGTGAGTACAACGGATACAGTTCATTAATCAACTGCTAATTATCCTCACTTGTGGCTGGCCCTGGCACACCTTGGAGACTTTGACATGCTGGGTACGTCAGCAGTGGAGGTGATACCACATAAATGTTACCATTTTGGTTTTTTCTGGTGGTGTTTCTTGCTGCAGTCTGCAACACCGAGGGCGATCAACTCGTTGCAACCGCCAAGGTTGGCCATAATTCATGGCTATCTTGTTTCGCATCGACCTGAAATATTGGACTGACCGACTGATACATAGGTGTTGACGCGTGAGAAGTATGGCGTCAAAATATCGGCGCCGGCACAGCTAGTGCGATGGGGAGACACCGTTGCCGCAGGTCTAGACTATTCAGCTATTAGAATTCGATTCGATTTTAGAGGCCCCTGACGATCCAGCAACAGAACAAAGGCCGCTACGGGACATGTCGTGTTGGAACCGGGTGCTAAGCGTCGAGTATCTGGTCTTTGCACGCTTCGAGCGGTTACTTGACGGATCATCATACATCATGTCGCATCGCTCGATTATTCAAAGTTTCAAGCACCCGCATATTGCGAATGTTGGTTCAGACCTTAGGCAAGCAGGCTGGTTATCAGTGTGTCCACTCACACTTGACCTCGAGTTCTTGTCATGGCTCACTCGGCTGCATACGAACTTGCCCCGGAGAAAAGCAAAACAAAGCAAACTGAGCCTTTATTCTAATTGAGCAGCTCAGACCCGACATGGATCAAATCAAATTAGATTCCCTGGCTATCGCGTGCCCGTGGAATTACGATTTCAAGCATGGGCCAACCTGGACTATTAGTTTATAGGGCACGCCAACGGTGAGCTAACAAGCTCTGGGTTGTTCGTCGTCTCGGCTCCCCGCTCTTGTCGTTTGTTGCTGGGAGCCAAGTGGAGATGAGGGGCTGAAGGCTGAAAGGCCCCTGCTGTGTCATTCAACAAAAAGACGACGTCTGTGACGAAGTTTGGTTATTGATGATTATCACCGAGTGGGGAAAACAGCACCTCTAAAGCTGTCGAGCATCAACGATATTACAGTAATACCGGGAGACAAGATCTCTGCCAGTGATTGGGTGGGATTAGAGATAAGACGTGGCGTGCATAGGCACAGTACAATATCAAAAAGACGCAACAAGTGCTTTGCGGCAAGTACACCACCACAGAGAATCCTTCTCACAAATCTAGACCAAATCATTGATATCGCTCGACGAGATAGTAGCGTATCTTTCAACTTTGTCACGCAACCACCAGTCACGTCAACACCACCTTTACCACATGGACAGCCCCTCTTCAGAATAGCGAATCCACCATCCCGCATTGGCGCTACAGCCTACAGTAGATAGAGGCATTTCAATTGTCTAGCCTCCCACGATCCAGGTGATGACAGTCAGTCACAGAGCAGGTTGGAAACGGAGTCGGGCCCAACTCCCGCCAGGGATGAGCCAAGGGCCCAGGGATCCGGCTTTGGACACCCGTGACAGCAACAGACAGCGCCGCACGATGCAGGGATCTTAATGCAGAGTCTGTCGCGTCGCATTCGAAAAGGAAAAGGGACGCTACGGCCACCAGACCGTCGGGTCGTTCAAGCCTATTCATCGACTTGCAGGAGCTGACGACCCTGACCCCAGCTACCTTGACTTCTCGAAACTTTGAAAATCTCTTCGTCCTCCCCCGGACTTGTCTCGAGCTATTTCTCTCATCTCTCCCTCTTCCTCGCTCGATCTCTTGTTTTTAAAACATAACCATATCTCATCTTCATAATCATATCATATTATATATACTATTTATTCGATACCCTTATTCCTTCTTCGGTCGACCTCGTTGCTGAAGGCTGGCCTCCTTCTCTCATCTTTACGGTTCTTGTCTTGTTGTTCTTCATCTACCTACCTAACGTTAGTCTAATACGCTTTTTCAATCATGGCGACCTGCACCACCATGGAGAGCCCTCAACACATGACCATTCGAGAGCTCGACCTGAGAACCTGTCACCCAAGCACTGTAGTTGACAGAGTTGGTGCTGTTCCGGTTTTGAAGACGAGTGCTGGTAAGTTACTTTCTTCTCATATTCTGCTTTGGCCATGCTCTTTGTCTCTTGGATCTTGGACCCTGTGTAAGACCCTGTCGCTGGGTTACCATGGCCACCACCATCAAGGCCTACCCTGGTCAGTATAAGCTTGGGCAGGGTTGAGCACACGACAGTTACTGTATCCAGCCTAGGGCTGATTGGTACGAGCTCAACATTCAACATTTGGAGCTATTTTCGTATACGGAATGCCCAGCACGAAGACAGATGGGATTGTTGCAGTTCGTTCTGGATGTTTATCATGTTCAGAATATCAGGCCTTGGGACAAAACTCAGCAAGACCAAGATGCTTGAATCAAACCATCATGACTAACACGGCAATCAACAGCTTTCTTCACATTCCTCCGCGCCAATCTTGTCCTTCACTCTGCAATGGTTTCGGCCACCAGTACTCCGCAATTTGGTCCATCAGTGCCTTTCTCTTCTTTCGTCCCTCCATCGCCTTCTCCACTTGCAGCTTCTACTCCATACTTTGGACTCGACGATGACGAAGACGTCGAACCATTGTCTCTCGAGGTCCTTGACAAGCCCCAAGACAAGGTCGAGGGCATGCGCCTTGTCGCCGACTCGATTGCTCAGATGCGCCAGCGAGCTTCACTGAACCTCGTTTTTCACCCAATCTGTCTCGCCGGTCTATCAGCTGCCCTTGCTTCTATCTACCACTTCGGCGGTGTTTCTCGCGACTCTGGACTTGGCATGACGGTCTCATGTGGTGTCATCATGAGCTATCTTATGGGTATTCGTTATTTGGCCAATGGCTACATCTCTTTGGCCGAACGACTGCGCTGGAACTGGCTACGAGCTGATGATGGGGAGGAAGATACCCTGCTAGCTGCCCGTCTCAACCAAGATATCATCGGAACCCTTGTTCTTCGCCTTGAACCAAACCAGACATCCAACCACAGACGAAGACGATCACTTTCTCTCCGAGGAGGTAAAGGTGTTATTCGTGCCTGGACTACCAACCTCAACTACCGTGGAAAGGGCGTTGGAAAGGACCTGCTTCAGGAAGCTGTGCGCGTGACCAAGGAAAAGTGTGGAAAGGATGCCGAGGTTGGATTCGCTCAGGAGCACGCAAACAGTGCCATGTTACTCCCTGGCATCTTCAACGCGCCCTTTCGACGTGATGAGGTCCGGGCTACCAGGGCCTTGGACGGCATCTTGTCCAACTGGGATCTCCTCAAGAAGAGGAGATAGATGAATTTTCTATCGACCACATAACAGAACAAATGCCGGGATACCTTGATCCCTTTCGACGGCGTCACCAATCAACAAAGCCGATTACAATACAAAAAGACGAAGGGGGAGGAATGGACGATGATGCGAAGATGCCAAGACTGCGACAAACAAATACCCCAGAAAATGATACAGCCGACAGAAAGAAGATACAAACAGGAATCAACAAATCACACAAAGATACCACTAGAGGACGACGGGTCATACCACAGTATAGACTCTGGTTTACAGGAGAGATGGCAATATGCAGGAGGGGGAGCATTTAATGGCTGGAGCACTATTCTTTACTTTTTCTTATTTTTGTTTTTGATACCTCACCTACCTGTACTGTCACTTGAGATACCCCATATTTCTATCGTTTAAGAAGCTCATAATTATCTGTTCATGATATAGCTCATGATCAATAGCAAACCAATCTTTGATTTTATACACCCTATGCTCCCTGTCTGATTTGTGTGACAAACGTTTCCTCCCATGTATATACTCGTAAACAATCCTTTCTGGTATCATCCTCTCAACGATAGTAAACAAAGACGAAATGAAATCAACATATCCCTTCACCGGAACGCTATAACACCAACGTCGCAAGAAAAATGCCTAGTAACAAAGGAACAGATACAGAAGCTCAGAGCTACTGCTTCTTGGGGCTGTAGGTATCGGGATCGAAACCCCAGAGAGGGCGTCCCATGCGGCTCAAACTGTGGATGACCTGTTTACTGGGTTAGTCGGCGCTCTCTCACAATCACGAATTAACGGAATGCTACTCACGTCTTGGACGGTGACGGTCTTGGCATTTCTGTATTCAACGTAGATGACGCAGTCTTGGAGAATCTAGCGTACATGTCAGTGGCTGTCCCCAGTGGTGAGTACCTAGACAAGTAGGTAGATTGTTATGCGTACACTCTCAAGTCTAGCTTTGAGCGCAGCTCGGATATCATCATAGATACCAGCTGAAATTCGCTTCACACCACCACGGCGGGCCAGCCGTCTAGAGGATCTTCTGTCAGTACTTAAGATCCTTCAAATCCACTAGAGCTAGCTCAACGAACCGAATAGCGGGCTTGGCTAGAATGAGACAGTCAGTAAATGTATCTTGGAGTATTCAGGGTAGGTGAGGTGAGTAAACATACTGACGCCATGAACGGAGTCGCGCAAAATCTTGCTACAACAGAGAAAGTATTGTCAGTTTGGTGTTTCGTTTATTTCGTCTTTGATGTTGGACTTTACCGGTGTCGCTTGCCACCAAGGACGGTCTTGCCGCCGGTGCTCTGTTGACCTGCTGGTCTCACGACACCCCTTTTTTGCAACGCGACGACTTTTCCACCCGAGTAAGTCGGCGTCGGAACGGGTCGCGAGGCCTGAGGGCGAGCCGATGGACCGCCTCGTGAAGGTACAGACGGCATTGTTTGATGGTGGGGATACTCAGGTGTGATGAGTTGAAGGGGGTATATTTAAGTCAGAAAGAAGTGTGAACTTCAATATCAAAACTGATCTTTAAGAAACAGAGGGAACGAATTTCCGTGTAGTCTTTCACCTGGTTTGGGTTCGCAAAATGACGAGCGACGTTTAAAAGTGATTAGGTTGTTGTGGTGTTGGTTTGCACGCTCAGTCGCGATACATCGTTTCTCATTCTGAACTTCTTTCGCCCAACCACGTGACAATAAAATGAATCACTGTCGAGCACTGGCAAGCACTGACAGAAAGTGTTTTTTTACGCAACTGTCCACGACTGGCAAAAAGCTGACTGGGGAATTAGTAGGAGACATGACATTACTGTTTGGGAACGGGAGCCAAAGAGTGGATGTATTATTTTAGCGGTATTCCTTGTCCTTGTGATACGATACATGGTTCTAAGACAACACGTGAAAGCAGTTGAACAAAACAATGTCTACTTTTCCATTGCGGGCAGCTGAGTTTTTATCAATTAATGACTACAATCCCACCAGATTCACAGTCCGATGAATGCAACAATTCGAAGACAAAATTCGAAATCATAGGCTCATCCGTGTTCTTCAATCCATTAAAAAAAAACAAGACTATGCATGCTTCCGCCCGAGTCTTCTCTGTCGCTCTGAAACGACGTGCCGTAACGCCTGTCCTCGCTGCCCTTGCCGCTGGGAGGTATATATCATGAAAGCAAAGCGAGGGCGTTCGACGCCTCTCGCATGTGGGGTATAAATCAAGTTGAGACATAACTGATGCTAGGGTACTTTTGCCATCAGCCCGACTATATGTCCAGATAGCTGTCCTGCAAGATGGATGACCGCCGCGGCCAACCATCGAGTCCAAACACGGGCGAAAACATGTCGCTGATGGGGAATGATCTGAAAACTCGCTCTTCTTAAGCGGTTTCGGACGCAGTAGCTTCTGTACCTTCAACGGCCTCTTCCGAAGCATCAGTGGCAGCAGGGACATCAAGGACACCGGCATCCTCAGGCGCCTTTACTTTCTCTTCCGATTGGGGAGTATCATCCATCATAGGCATATCAGGGTCGATAGGAACATCATCTGTCTCTGGGGCAGGGTAGGTTTCCTTTGTCTCTTCCAAGGGCTGTGATACTTCGGGTGTTTCAGCAGCCACGTAACGGGCAGTTTCGGTTGTCTCTTCGGGCCTAGATGCTTCAGAAGCGATGAGTGCCTCGGCAGCAGCCTCAATATCTGTCTCTGATTGAGTCTTGTAGGGTTCGTCAACGGTACGAGGTCTCTTGGCAGGACGTTCGTCAGGATCGGAGCCGATTGGGTGAACCGCTTGAAACTCAAGCTCGAGTTCGTCCAAGCGTCGCTTCAAGCTGTTCTCACGTCGATGACTATCTTCGAGTTGTGCACGTAGCTGAGCCTCACTCTCTCTTGAGGCATCAAGCTCGGAGCGCAGTTGGTTTTGCTCAACGCTCGCAACCTGTTGGCTGTTTCTGGCAGTGGCTTCTTGTTGCTCCAATTGGGCAAGACGACCTCGGAATAGCTCTATGATTACTTCAAGCTCGCTGACCCGGGTTTTGAGGCTGGAGTTTTGCGCGATGAGCTGTTCTTGCGATTGGGGCGCATCCATCTTGCGATCTCCGTTCATGGGCGAAGTCGCGCGGCCTTCCCCGGTTGCGACAAAGCCACTCTGGTATGGGTCTTCAACCATGAAGGACGATAGGTTATGCCCATACATCGAAGGGGTGCCATTGCGGGAGATTGGAGACTCTCCATCGTGACCGTTCGCTTTGTTGTGGGACGCTCGTCGTGCGGCATGTGCTGCAGCAGCAGCTTGTCCAGTAGTATCGAAACCGTTCGCGTCGGTCGTAGCGAATCCTTGTGCTGCTTGTTGCTGCTGCTGTTGTTGTTGCTGGTCAATATTAGCGCGGAGCAAGAATCGGGAAGTACTGAACTAACCTTTTTCTTGTTCGCCAAATCGGGGCGCATAGTCTTAACTCGGTTGCGACTCTTGATAACGTCGGTCTTGAGGGAAATTGGACGTGCTCGACCATGTAGCTTAAGGAACAAGCCACAGGCATTGCAAAGAACAGCACCGTACTCGTCGCGACGCCATAACGGAGTTGTAGAGGTACTACAATTATGGCAGGTAGGCTGCGTAGATCCGTTAGTTGCCATCATGATGCCGGTTGTTGTATATGAACATAGAGTGAGTAGATGCGAAAGCGGGAGGGAAAGCGCTGGTTATTATCTCGGCCACGATAAGAGGATGGAGTAAAAATCTTTGGCTGCAACGTAACTGGCTTGATAAGCCAGATAAGCCCGCAGTCAAGACCCACTATCAGTCCCGTAGAGGTCTAGCGTGGCAAGGTTTGAAAGATAAAGCCACGTGACCGAATCAATGGTGGACGATAAGCCAAACTTGATTGTGATGGCTGCGAAAAAAACGGGACGCAGCGGCTCTCTAGATAAGATTGCAGTGGTGACATGCAATGTAGTCTAGAATGCGACTCTCTCGTCTCTCTCTCCCCGAGTGCTGATAAGATTGCGATAAAGAAATATGATCGAGACTTACCATGGTACTTCCAGATCCCCCACTCGTAGCGGCAGGAGATGCAGTAGGATACATGGCGGGCGATGGAGCAGCCGAAGCTCTGCAGACAAGGGTTAGTTGAATTTCACTTGAAAAAGCGTAGCTGGTATTGTTTGGAAGGGCTTGATTGGGACTCGGCGCAAAACCGTCGAGTATATGTGCATTGGGTGTATTTACAGGTGGTGGTGCCCGTACCTCAACTGAGCTGTAGCGTCTGTAGCCGCGTTGGCAGCAGCAAGTGCTGAGATGCCTGGCAGCACGTGTGGTGGTAAAGATGTCGATGCGGTTGTCGAAGTAGACTCTGGTCTCGAAATTGGATCGAGTGCTGCTTGAGCAAGAATTTGTGACCCGTCCTCCTCCATTTTGTTCGATGGTCGTCAGGAGGGAGGTATGGGTTGAGTGTAGGTAGGTAGGTACGACGGAATGCTATCGATAATGGCGATAAAGATGATGGAGATTCGACTCTATCAACGATTATATCGTGACGCGCAAAGTCGATTGTGTGGTGTGTGGTTGTATATCGCGACAAAAAATCGAGATGTAGCAGTAATTGCAGATCAGTAGTGTCTGTGTGTTGTTGCGCCAAATGATGGAAGCAAAAGCGATGGCAAGGTTGATGTAAGTGAGAGAAAGATTATGCGCTGGGTTGTGTTTGCGATTGAGAAATCAAGTGACCGACCGCGTCGCGCACCGAGCCTCAGAACCTTCTTACCTCTACTAACACCTAATAATGACGGGCGGGTCAGCCAAAGTTTTTACTTTTAGCTGCACGTAATAAGTTTATGCGCATTTTGATTGGTCATCTTGTTGAAGGTTGCATGAGCATTCCTTTTGAATTGGACCCTGTCCTGACTGTAGCTCGAGAATCACTACGTAACTGACACCCTGCTGCTTTAGATAATTCGTATTCAGTAACGGTTATCCGTTACTAGGTAGATCCGAGATAACGAGCATGTTTTATCGATACTGATCATTGAGATACGATATCTTATCACGGCCATGGGAAAAGAGGCAAGTGTGCTGACTCAGGCTCAGGTTGGCTAACCTTTAATTCGTAGTCACGTCGGCAAACCAGAAGTGACTCAAAGTGATGGAATTAATTTGAAGTGAAAAAATACACCTTATTGAGAATGAAACTATTCGATCAAAAGTTGAATCATCAATCATTCACAGTTTGTCATTGAGTTTGTTTTTGAATCTTGTTGTGATTTTGCACTTCAGAGGTGCATCTAAGCCAAACGACAGCCATTCACATTATTTCATGTAAAGTAAAATGATTTGGCTGACCGAACGAAGCACTGAGACGGAAATACATATGACTTCACAAATACCTGAAAGAAGATCCCAGACCATACAACCAGTCATACCTCAGCAATGGATTTTCGTCACGTCCATGTCTATAGGGTAAGCTCACCGTCATGGGACCATGTCAAATTTGAGGCTGAAATTGCCAGCCGGTCGATTTTATTAATGAGTGGATTCCGGAAGCTACGGAGCGGCTGGAAGTCAAAGAGAGACAAGAGGTTAATTGCAAATGATCGCTTCTTTCTGTACAAGGTGTGCGGCGTATGCCATATGTATTGGAGTCATTAAAGCAAGCTCTACCAGAGTTCCAATCACTGATGAAAAGATGCTCGTAAAAAGACATACAAACGCGTCCCACTGTGTGCTATACGCGTTTTCGTTCACACGTCATTCTCCACATCATCGACAGGGACAAGGGACAAGGGACATTAGCCACATTATGTACCCCTCCACGCCACATCCATACAACAGGTCATACTAGACCACTACCAGGCCACGCTCAGCGGTGTGAAAGTGACATCTTTAATGCGGTACCTACGGTACGGAAAAGGCTTGGGACAAGGTCATTAATTAACAAAGTCCCCAGAATTTCCTTTCTCGACCCATTTTCCCATCCCATCATCTTCACCTACCGACTAGAAACAGATCAACCTCCTGTTTCTCTATCCTTTTTTGTTATCCCTCCCAAGTACAATCACTCAACAAAGTCATCATGTTCAACTGGGCTAAGCAACAGTACGTATCTACTCTATCAGATCTTCTGGACCCCACCATACATCATCCATGGGTAGACTTGGGAGACTTTGAAGCAAAATACTGACCGCTATAGACTGGCCAATGTCGCCGGCACTCAGGAGCCCATCTACGGTCCCTCTGCCATCAAGTCCGTTGCCGTCGAGGCCGAAAAGACTCCCTACACCGAGGTCACTCGAGATGGCTTGAAGTGGAAGGCCATGGACTCGACTTCTGTTGAGACAGAGAGTTTCTACATCTGTGCCGACAATGGTTACATCGCTCTTGCCCAGGTCATCTATAGCAACGTTGCGTATGTTCCGCACAATCCGTATCACTACACTTTCATCTGCTAACATGAACGAAAAGCGGCATTCGAACAACCTGCCAGTTCAACGCAAAGGTCTTCGACAAGGACCCTTCGAAGCCCCACCTCTGGGCCTCAACACCCCTCAACAACCAAGACTTTAACGAGGACAAGACGAGTTTCTACGCCGATGACTGTGCCGTTGAGCTGTCCGAGGATGGCACTTACTACACCATCAAGAGCATGAACAGCCAGAACGCCATCGTTAACCTGAAGATCACCCGATCTACCCCTGGTTTCCAGGCTGGCACCACAGGCACAACCCTGTACGGCACCGACCACAACAACCCCTGGGGATCCATCCGACATGCTTTCTGGCCTCGCTGTGTCTCCGAGGGTACTATCACCACCAAGGAGGGACCTATCGACTTGAAGGGCAAGGCTCTTTTCGTCTACGCCCTCCAGGGCATGAAGCCTCACCACGCCGCTGGTCGATGGAACTTTGTCAACTTCCAGGGTCCCACCTACTCAGCTGTCATGATGGAGTTTACCAGCACCCCGTCATACGGTTCAACCCTCGTCAACGTGGGCGGTATCGTCAAAGACGGCGAGATCATTTATGCTGGCGCCACCAACACGGCCGCTCACACCCAAGTTAAGAAGGATTCCGAGAATGAGTGGCCTGAGCCGAGTGAGGTCAAGTACGCCTGGTCTGGTGCGACCAAGGACTCAAAGCCTGTGGAGGCCTCGCTCGAAGGATCTCTTGGCGAGCGAGTCGACCGAGTTGACGTCATGGCTGAGGTCCCTGGATTCGTCAAGACGATTGTTGCAGCAGCAGCTGGCACAAAGCCTTACATCTACCAGGTGAGTTTTGCTCCTTCGTTTTTTACCCTCTTGATTTAATTTCCGAGCAAACGAACCATTGGGGAACCCCCTTGCTGACAAAATAATCTTTAGTACCACCCCAAGCTCTCCCTGAAGCTCAAGATCGGCGACGAGGAGATCGTCGAAGAGGGCATCATTTTCACCGAGGCTACTTTCATCTCGTGAGGTAGAGGCCAGACGATAGAAAGAAAGACGGGATTGACATGATGTTCATTTATTTTTTTGGATTCGTCTTTTTTCTTTAATATTCAGAGTACCAACCTTTTCTTTCCAAACACAAAGACATTGGGTAATACAGTAATCGACACTTTTGAGAAGAGGGCGGGGAGTCTCGGCGTTGGAGACGGTCAGCTTGGTCACTCGTTTAGATGGATACGATATACTACAGACACTTACTACACTACAAGTGATGCCCTTCCCAATCCAATATTGGATTTAAAGGGCCCTTTATTTTGGCTCGACACGTCTCACGCGTCTTTTTGATTCGGGTTCTGGCCTTTGTGTGTTTGTGTTTTCACTAAGCCGCGGCCCGAATGAATGGTCCATTGTTTCCCTTCGCCCTCGTCTTGGGTCAGCCCAGAACTAGAACTTGTGATGTCCCACAACGTCCAAGTTAGCCCACATTGTCTGGGCAGGTCGGGAAGAGGGGAGCCACTATGACAATGGCGATGTAGCATGTCTCTTCGATCTCTATGTCTCGATGAACCGAAAGAACCGAAGGGGCAGGGCAGAACTGGAGACTTTTTTAGTGGAATTAGTGAAGGAGGGAGAAGTGAAGGAAGAAAAGCCAATAATATTGGCGATTTATCGACAACTCTCGTTCTCCTTCTCTTTAGTCTGTTCCCCGCCCACGATGTCAAGGGATAGATATCCGTCCGTACCTTAGTTAGTACATGCATAGTAGTTAGTTAGTTAGCTACTCCGTCTTACAAAGTGAGAAATAAATACTGTACAAACCAAAACCAAAACCAAGCCAAGCCAAGCCAAACCAAACCAAACCAAAGAATCTCCACAACAAAACTGCTGCATGTCTCGCCCGTTCCTGACTACATTGTCTCGTCACAATCTTTCTTAGCCTCTGTCTCGTATGCAATGCAGGTGCTAGCTAGGCTACATGAAGGTTTGTCTCTTCAAGCAAGCACTTTTGGCTTCCAGGTCCCCTCCTTTTTTACGCGTTTTGCTTGCTTTTTATTTGCTGCATTCACTTTGATTGACGTGTTGAGGATCTGAGTCGCTGTGCCTGACTAACAGGATAGTGAGACGGCGATCGATCATCCATCCATCCCATCCATCTTTGGTCAAATCTGTTGGTGGGCTCGGTTCTGTATTCAAGGGTCGCGACTTATACGCGACAGAGAGAGCATTCCTCTAATCCAGAACACCAATGTTTTAGTTGACAGAGAGAGGATCCAGCCAGCCCCTGGAGGCCATTTTCCCCCGTGTCTAGTGTCTTGAATTACACAAACTAGTCTATTAATTTATCTCTTGAGGAATTGAATATAAGGATTGCGAGAATCCTCTTTTCTTTACTGATAGTACTACTCACTGCTATCCCTCGTCCTTTACCCTTCTCCCTAAAGAATATATCCTACCAATATTCCATCTTTCTCCCTCTTGTGAAGGACAAAGAATTCCATTTCTCTCCAAAGGGTTTCTTCTTCTCCATCTCAACATACCAATACCGAAGCAACTCAACCTTCAACGACAATAATGGCCGCCTGTACCTACCGCGATGCGTCTTCGTACGCCCCTGTAGTCCCTTCTCCTCTCAACCCTACGGCCCATGGGCCAGAGAATAAATATGGTGCTGTCCGTATCGCTCGTCGAAGACGCAGTCGAGCTGGTCGACGAGGACCTCCTGGATCCCACACTCTCACCCAGCGGCTCCTTCGTGTCAAGGCTGCTGATGCATGGAGGGGACATGTTCTAAGTGCTCAGGTTACTCAGTATGAGTATGCCGAAGCTGCTGCCATGGGAGTCATCAGGCAAACTAAGAACAGAGTAAGCTTCATCTTCTTATACACACAATCCTCGAGAAACGTATACTAACATCTTGTTCTAGAACTGCTGTGCTTCAATGCCCGGCCTCAAGAACTTTGGCCTCAACTTCTCCCTCTCCGACGCCCACCGCATCGCCAGCAGAATCAGTCTCCCCGATCTATCATGTCTCAAGACAAGACGCATGCTTCTCGCCATGGGCCTTGTTGGCTTGCTACCCGCACTCAAGGTTCGCGACGCTCTGAGAGCAGCCGAGTCATTATGACTTGTATTTCACGGCGAAGAAAATAGCTGTGACAAGAATAATGACTTTTATGAGAATGGCGATTGTGAGCCGCTTTTTAGTGGTTGTTGTGCGGCGTTTTTGGGAGGAGATTTCTATAGATATACCCGCGTCTTTACGCCTACCTTTTCCTTTTTTCCACACCAGTCTAATACAATACAATATTTGTTTGACCGTACCAAGAAGAATAAACCCATAAACATAGTCCAATACACCATCCCCTTGCAACACCCCGAGCTAGTTGCGTACATATGTGTCATACATCGTGCAAAGTTATACATGAATCGTTCGTTCTTTACTCATTGATCTTTCTCTTTATACTTTTCCTCCACTGGCTCGGTGGACCCTGGCTTATCAGCCGCTGTACCGGCTGATTTCTCTTTGGGTGGACTCTTACTATCTGGGTCTCGGACGGCGTGCTCGACTTGCCATATAGCTCTTTCGAGTTCAACTTCGAGAGCCGGCATGTTGAGAGTTTCGGAAAAGGTCTGCACTTCCTTTTGGGTGAGGAGGGTGCGTTCCTTGTTGTCTGGCTCTTCAGCCGGTGGGGCATGTAGCGCATAAAGCTGGTCGAGCGTCTTGGATGGAGATGGCTGTAGTAGTTTATGCTCTAGAAGCCATTGGACATGCTTGCCACCCGCAATGGCTCGGTAGTGCGACCAGGCTCTGTAGACAAGATAGAAGAAGGGAAGGTTGGGGATACTGCCCGATGTTAGCTAGCGCGATCTAACAAAAAAGCAAAGTCAAAGACATATACTCACATGGGTATCAGCGCAAATGGGATAGTAATTGGCATGCCCACGATGCACCAGACGAGCCTCTTCTTGTGAAGAACCTGACGCTCAGTCGCAAGGGTTTGGAGAATACCCTCAGCCTTGTTGGGCGGTATCACCGAGCTCGGGAAGCACAACTCTACCTTTCCTCTGCCCTCGCCCTGGATATCTTCGCTACGACGTCGCGAAGACAGAGGAGGCACCGACTTGAGACCCCATTCCTCGTAGGGGATGCGCCGAAAGGCGTAGTTTCCGTAATCGACTACTTTGCGCTTCCAGCCTGACTCCATCTTCTCCCACTGCGCCCACGTCTTAGCAGCCCATGCCGTGCCCTTGTCAACGTACGTCCGACCCTGTGGCGCAGTCGTGACCTCGAGTCGTTTCGCATAGAGAAGCGTTCGCCGCGTGGAGAGCGGTAGGAGGTACAATCTCATGGTGGGTGGTTGGTGGGTTGGGTATAGGAAGAAAAGCTGCAGCCTTATGGAATGCGGATATGTTTATGCCAAGAGGCGAAGTCAACCGGGAACTTTTTGAAACGATTGAATGCCAGAAGAGAGGGAAAAGAGTCGTGAAAGTGTCGCAAGAGACTATCGCAGCATGACGGATGCCTATGATTATAAGTTTTTCGTCGAAAGAGGCCGCACGGGTAGATCAGAAGCCGGTGAAGAAAGAGGCAGTAGAAATTTGCCTCTTTGGATGGAGATTCAACAAGCAAGCAATGGACCTCTTTTTTGGTTGGGGAGTTTTCCACCAAACACAGGGATTTATTGTTCTTTTTTTGCTTGAACTAGAATCGTGGCGAAGCTGACGACGATATAATTTTTTTTTCTTGTTCCGGTGATTGTTTCTCAATGCGTTGGCTAAGCTTAGCTTGGTGAGAAAGAAAGCTTTCTCATGCTTGGAGTTGGAGGCCCCCAGAGCAAGAGTAGAGTCAAGACGGTGACGCACATGTTCGTCATGGTTGGAGAGAGATTGATTTCTTGATTAACACGTGCAGCACTTTAATTAATATCGACTCAATTACACCACGAGGCTATACTGTTGGATATAATGGCATGATACAAAATCTTCACTTTGTTTTATATATAAAGACTCGACATCTGTATAGACTTTTCATGCTCTCCAAGCCAAGAGATCTGACCCTGCACGATTCAAGCATTCATACTCTATGTACCTGCTCAGCCATCTTCTCCACACACTCTCTACCTGTAACCCCCACCACGCACAAGACGCTATCACCAATTTACGCAAATCACCGACATAGAGCGAAAATTCAACTACCTCTTCAACAATTCCTCGGGCGAATGGTTTAGTGGTATAATACTCCCTTAGCATAATTCATCCGAATAATCTGGGAGTGGTCCAGGGTTCGATTCCCTGTTCGTCCAACACAGGCGGTTAGATTCCGCCATTATATCCTCTTTTTGATGTTTCTCATCTTTTTGCATCCATCTGAGAAGAATGCCATGTAGTATGTTGCTATCGCACTTGTTTGACACTTGATGTTCCGACACTTGCTATCCTGTACAACACTGGTACGTATCCCATCAACCATCAACATACCCGTTATGAACGTACAGAGAACGGCCTGAGAACTCAATTGCAGTAAATTTCAACATCCAATCATTAGTACTCTAATGTCTCACATAGATCTCGATCCCAAGAAACCATAAACATCCGTTGCGGAACCCCTATAACTAACACTATGCAGGGAGAACCTTCACTTAGCCTACTGAACCGCAAGTCTGCCCACTTTGGCACTTCCCCATCTTTTACAACATGGACAAACTTCTCTTTGACTCACTCAGTATCGAACCTTTCAGCTGCAAGTCATGCAAACTCCAACTGTTTGGAAACCGCACCGTACCTGAGACAATGCCATCAAAACTGAGACCTACAGCGTCTTCAAAACTCCGGAATTGGCTAACGCGACTCGACTCGTCTTTTGCACGGATTACAGTTCCTGTAGGTGGCCACGTATTCGCAATGTTTTCCTCCATGAGGGTTCCTTTCTGGATTCATGCAGGGTCTTCTTTGTATCTACCCGTAGTGTGTCTGTGTGTACGTCACGATAACTTTCCGTAACGCCTTCACATGCCATACCCCTTCTATCACCTCTATTCCATCCCGTCTCTTTCTAACTTGTAGTCTTACAACCTTCATCTTTAGAGCTCAGACCTACTCGCTTATAGCTCCTCCCCGCCTTCATGCACGGGACTCTTCGTCCGTGATGCCCCCTTGCCCACAATCTTCTCCGTCCAGTTCCACCCCTGCGCCTCTCTGCCCTTGTCCTGCTGACCCAGTGCCGACGGCGACGTTGGGCCCGGTGGTTCTCCACCAAAGTCTAGATCACTGTCGTTGTCACTATCGTGCCAGTCCCGATCACTCCACGCCACGGAATCAGCTCGCTCTACCTTCGGACGTTGGTCCGTTGAGGCATCGCTGTTTCGCTTTGAACGCGCCGCCTGAGGTAGGTCCGATACCTTATCGAGGGCCTCTCGCGACTCGCTGTCTGTCCTGGTCATGCCTGCGAGATCATCCCGGCTCTTTTTGAGCTCCGCACCATGCGCATCTGGTGGCTCGTTCATGTTGCGGGCTCGCTCCCGGTTGTCCTCGTCTTTATTGCGAAGACGGGCAGTTGCCGAGTCGCTAAAGTGTGTATCAACTAGATGCTTGACCACAGGCCATCCGTAAGCATTGGCAAACATGCGTCGGACTAATACGTTGTTGTGAGCATCAGGCTCAACCTTAACGAGTACCTTCCTCCAGGACAAGTCTTTATGGTAGGCTCTCGCGATCTTCTCTTCCACGCGCATATTAGATGTGTCGATCACTTCGTTAATATCCTTGTCTGGATTCGTATGTGCTGTATCATCGTAGTCTTTGGTCGACAATGAGCTATCCTCATGGTTTATAGAGGGGTAAGGGCTAGAGCCTGCACTGCTCGTTGAAGCCTGCCCTATCGAGTTTTGTCGTTGACCAGTCTTCCTTCTGACCAGTGTTGACGGACGCTTCTTGAGCGGCGGTCCTGGTATGTCTGCTGGATGATAAACACGGTCGTGGAAGATAGTTCGCGGTCGTTTGGATGGATCGACAAGATACTCAACATCGGGCATCTTGGGATTGAGAAGATCACTAGCTGATTCAAAAACAGTTGTCCTTGGTGGAGCTGTCATCTCATCTTCGCCATCATGTCCCGTTGTGACCTTTGACTGCTTAGCGGAAGGTAATTCGGTATTGTCCTCTCCTTGGCCATCGGTGGCATCTTTCAGAGTTTGGCTATTCGAAAATATTCTCTTTTGCTTCTGTGACACATTTTGAGGCTTTGGTGGATCGTTACTCTTGAAGAGATTGAAGAACCCTGCCAATGGTCCACTGTTTGTTGAATCAGCCGAGTCGGATGGCACCTCATCACCATATGGAGTTGCGGCAGAACGTAAGCTCGCCCGGTCGTCATCCATGATTGCTGTGCTAGGTGGTTGTGGAACCTCGCGCATGTCTTCGTGACCGTTTTGAGGCGACGAGGTACCGGATTGACCAACTGAACGTTCTCCTGTCATGAGCTGTCTTTGCCGGGAATTGCCCTGACTAGAGCCCGTCAACTCGGCCCATCCAAAACCAACAACAGTTTCAACCAAGCCGGCATCTCTTCGAGCCTTCTCGACACGTCCAAGCCCCTGCCAGTCCAAGAACAACAGACAACTCGTACGGAGTGGAACAATACCATCGTTAACCACATTGGAGTACACAGTTCGGTTGCGGAACTTCTTCAGTGCTGTATGTGCTGGTCCTGTTGGTAGAATCCTCAAGAGCGGTTTTGACTCTGGTTGTGAATCGCCGTAAACCTTCTTGTGTGCCGTTTCGCCCAAGTTTCCTACGATAGCACCCCAACCACTCCTTGCAATTGTTGGTGCTCTCCATGTCAAACCCAGGTCTTTGCCTGTCCTGCCAACGAGGCCAGAGTCTAGAGCAAACTTGACATATAGTGGGTTCTCGTTGCTCAGTCCCAGAAATGGTGTTGCCAAAGCAACAAAGTTGATGGGCTTGATGAGGTCAAAGAACTGTGGAGAATGCTTTTGTATATAGGCAATGGCGTAAGTTTGTACCAACCCACCAAGAGAGTGGGCAATGAAGCTTATACTTGTGATCTTGTATGGCCGCTCTGCCTTGCGCAAGTGTGCACCGTCCTTCCCAAGATGAATAGAACTGTGAGCATGTGTTGCCTTTTGCTGAGGATCATGCTTATCAAACGTATGGGACACGACTTCGGCCATTCCCTTTCCTGTTGGGAGAAACGGTTGGTCCGGGTATGTCATAGACAGCACGTATCTAGCGAGCCGCTTCCCGAGATACTTAATCCCACGCTCCGTCTTTGTTGAGTTGCCTGAATAACCCCGTACAATAACTTCTTCATCATCATCTGATTCATCGTCTTCACCTTCGACCTTGTCTTGATCCTTGGTGTTGTAAGTATCTGACTTGGCAAGACCGTTTTCTGATTGTTCCCGCTCGGCTCGCTCCCGGGCCCGCCTTGCCTTGGCATCGATCTTGGCTTGCTTGACAGCTGCATCAATGCTCTCCTTCATGAAAAGCATATCCGCGCCAAGGTTGCTGTGGAGGCCATGCGTTAAAACGACAACGTGAACCTTTTTCTTCTTTTGTTTTGGATCTTGTGGCTTTGGATCAGCATCCTCAACTTCGGGGTCACTCGTTTTGGATACGCTCTCTACGTGTTGGTCTGGACCGCGATGCTTTCCAGGATCGCCTTTATCATCCCAGCCTGGGAGTCTGGGCGTGTTCCATAATGCGGCAGTATCTTCGACCGTGACATGTATCGCGCGAGAAAATACACCCCGAGGCTGCGCGGGATGGTGCCCATCTTTGGCCCCCACGCCCTGCTGATGGTCACTGATTCTTCCAGGCTGCGAAACTTGGGTCTGTCCATTAATCACTTGGCTTGCGTTGGTCAGACTCAAAGACTTCTTGTCACGAGCCAGAACAACCTCGAAGCCGACAGCAGCCGATGTAGAGAAGAGGATCTGCGAAGAAACCTCAACAATCCAGCTAGCGCTTTCATGGTCATGAGAAGGCCCTTTTCCAAAACCACCATGACTTCCTAGTCCAGCACTCTGTCGGATAGTAACGGGCACTATAAGTTCACACTCCCAAGAGCCACCGGCCTTGACCATGGGCTCAAACTCTGGGACGCCATAACGCTCAGGATATTCGAATTTCTCATTGGGGTTGAAGCCAGCGGGGTAAGCAGCGGCGCAGAGGGTATACGGTCCGTGTACGAAAGCGGCGCGGAGAGCGATGGCCGAAGTGTTGCGCACGCGGAGGTAGAGCTTCTCGGGGGACGGTAGGATACGGTCCTGTGAGGGAGTATATGTGATGGTATAGCGGACGACTTCGCCTGTCTTTAGGCTGCCGACCTGGTGGAGAAGAAGCATCTCGGCGCAGCACCTGCGTCGAAGCTGGAGGACGTTAGATAAGAGGCGTGCAGCACAGAATATTATTTCGAGTGGTAGAGGCCGCACCGCACGTGCTTGGCTGAACTCGTCGTGACAGTCGGTGGGTTGCTGTATATCAGACGGCGGTAAGGCTTGACGTCACCATATCCTGCGCTATAACGAAGCTGCCGATTCTCAAACGAGGTAAAATACGAATAGCCTCAGTGGAAAGAAGAAAGATGACAGCGAGAGAGGTCTCGACCGAAGGAGCCGAGTTACGAGGAGTGAGTGAGTGACAGTGACAACGACAAAAGAAAAAGGGTCTAACATGTACAATGACGGCAAGCTCGCGCCCTGGTTCCCAATCTCGCTCCTGGCCTAACGAGTCCAAACGGGTCATTGGCAACCGAGAGAAGCCAATCAAGAATAGCCGCCGACATCACTCGGCCTCCTTTGACGGGGGCCAGCCCGAGTAGGACCACCCAGGGCCAGGGCCATTCGGAATTGTTTTAGGGGATGGACCACTGTAGACTTTTAGTGATCAGCTGCCCCAATGACAGTGCCAGTGCTGGTTGCGGTGGATCTTGGGTGTTTCTGTTGGGCTGTCATTCCACATTATCCGACGATCGCGGGAAACAAAGCTATCAACTCCATTCCGTTGGTTCCTTGTTGGAGGGTTTCTTGATGACTTCATTCAAATGGATCACACGACTAAGGCTAGATAAAAAAAAAAGGGTAATTCATTTAGGTTAAAGATGCAAAAGAAACTCGAATGACATCAAGTACAATATGTCCCCCAATGCTCATGCTTGCTTATGCTTATGCCCCTACCATGCTATGCAACACCATGTCATGCAATCCATCTAAAATGGCTTCTCCATTGTTGAGTTCTGTTGGCCTTGTCGTTAAATGCCCTGTTCCCTACTAATCTACTAGCTACCTCCTAGCTTCCATGATTATGCAAAGATTCCCACCTCCCATGTAAACCGTAGTCAAAAGAGGGTAAGCAGTCTGGACTATGATACAAAAAACAAAAACACTCTGTGACAATCTTTAACGAGAGATCAGATATCTAAGAAATCATTCATTCGTCTCGTCATTCATGATATAGACTCCTCTTCAAGCAGCCACAACTGCCGGACCCAATTCACCCTCCGGATCACCGGGCTCGACAAACTTCCGCCAGACGTCGATTCGTCCCATACCAGAGTTGCGTCCGCTGAGCCCGGCTAGTTCTGATGACTTGCGTGCGTCGCTGCGTCGCGTGCCCTTTCGACTACGCGAGCTGTGACTGTAATATGAATCGTCGTCGTCGTAAGTGTTGGGATCTCGTTCCACAATCAGAGGTCCTGCTCCTCCGCGGTATCCTCCCTCCATGACCGGAGGTGGCATTCCCATAGGTGGCGGTCTCATACCAGGAGGTTCCATTTCATATGGGTCTTCTGCGTGCCGCTCTACCTTTCGCCTGTCCATGCGTCCTCCGTAGTAGCCTCCCCTACCGACACGAGAACCTCTCTCGAATTCTGCCTGGCTTGGAGAAGGAGGGGCACCGCCAACTACTCTGCGTCCTAAACGCTTGGGACTATCTTCCATGTAATGGGACGAGGGTGGCTCTGGAGCACCGACAACATCATACTCGTCGTCCTTGGCATAGTAACGAGGCCTGCGAACAAGTTCATCTTCGCGGTCTTCCTTTTGACGTAATATGACTTCTTCGTCGTAGATATGAGGGCGTGGCTGCTTTCCTCGTGGCCTTCGGGGGCCTCGAGATTCCTCTGTAGTGCTGCCTTCGCGGAAGACTTGGATTTCGTTTCTTTCCCTTCGTGTAACCGCTTTCTCTTCGTGATCAGACTCGGGGACGTCGGTATCGAACCATGGGCATTCGCATCTCTTGGGTTTCTCTCCACAAACGACGCAAAATTCGGCACCGCAGCGACTGTCACATGTTAGGATTGTGCTGGGCTAAGTTTGCACAGTATTGTACTTACCAAAACGCATGATTATCGCCATCTCTGAGCTGAGCTGTAGCACCGCATTTGATGCATCTCTTCCGCCCCTCGCTTCTGGCTTGTGCAAGAACCTTGGCCGCTTCATCATCCCTGGGACATTTGCCCGCAAAGTGCCATCTGCCATTGCAAGTCACACAAACCTTTGTGTTGCACCGATCGCAGCGAGCAGCTTTTCGGCCGGTATCGCGATCATGATAGATATCGACTGGCCGAATCCACTCTCCACATCGTCGTGAGGGACAATACAGCCTGTTTTTCAGAGAGGCTTCCACAAACTTTTTGTTCCATATCTTTTTAAAAACGGGATCGAAAAGCTTGTCCACATGTTCCAGATCGATGTGCTCATCGGTGCAGCATGTTGGAGGCATATGCTCAGCGTCCGTCATTGACTGTTTAAAACGCTTCTTCAAACAGCTGTGGCACATTCGATGACCGCATTCAAGTTTGGGGCATCTCGAGGCAGGGACCTCATCGAGACATCCTTTGCAATCACGGCTGAATTTCCATGTTAGAAATGTGCAAAGGAAAAATTGACTGTAGATCACTCACATTATGCGGGGTCGATCCTTAGAGCTGTTTCTAGATGTGTCGAAGCCACTACCCGCTATGCTGGGAGGGCGTCTTGAAGATTCTCTAGAGACCTCGACAGTTTCTACTATTCTCCGAGGACGACCTTCGCGGACAATTTCACGGGACTCAACAACCTTGGCAGTCCTGGTCTTCATGTTAGTTTAGAACAACAGCCATCAACTGCAGTAACTCACCTTCTGGAAGCCACGGGTGGTCGAGAAGCATCCAGCACACTGTTGAATCTCGTTGGGAGACTGTATCTCGGTGTGTCTGTGAGCTCTCGTCTCAGAGCAGGTCTTCGATCCGGCGACCCCCTCTCAGAAGACGCATGTCGGTATCGTCGTATTTCTCTATCGTCAGAGGTAGATGGCGATGGTATCCTGTCCCGCCTTCGCGGGATTCTCTTCTCATCTGGCGAACTAAGGTAATCATCTGGACTAGGTCGTCGGTGGCGTCGATGATGTCGTTTACGGGTCCTCTCCTCGTGTTCCTCCACCACGACCTCTATACGTTCGTCGTCGCTGTCATCTTCGCTTTCGCTCTCACTTTCGCTCTCACTGTCCTCCTCACTCTCTGTCGGTGGTGTCGATTCCGGTGTTGGTTCCCTTGGTCTTGTCACCCGCCGGCGGGGCCTTGGAGGTTCAGGATGTCTACCCCGCGGCTTCATGGGCGGGAAACGACCATCGTCCTCATCATCTTCGTCGGCCTCGTAGATTGAAAACTCCGGGCGCTTCTTATAAACATCTGTAGAAGCCCGCATCAGGTGTGCTGGGGGCATGGGCATGGTAGGCGGAGGGTATGCATCGAGGCTCATGCTCCTCGAATATCCCCTGGGTGTACCTCCGTTGGGCCTTTGTAGTTCGTCGACTCGTGTCCGATGGGGCATTGGGCTTGGGTAGTAGGGCGCGACGTCACCTGGGCCATACCAATCGTGAGATTCAGGGCGGAGGGGCCTGCGACGCACGAGTGGAAGTCGGGGCTCTTCATCAGGGACGTCTCGATAGTATCCTCCTAGCCTCATTTTCGAAGAGGGGCCTGTGAGCTCCTAGACGAGGGCTCACTCCTGCAGGACCCAGAAAGGGACAGGGCGCTGGTCCACGGCACAGCACAACGCAGCACAGCGCAGTGCGTTCGGTTCAAGTTGGTGTCCTAAGGAGGACTAGTTTGTATGTCGGAATGCCACGGACAGGTCAAAGTAAAAGATGACGAGCAGTCGAGCCACTCAACGAAGTCCACGCTGCGTGAGCAATTGCACCCCCCAAAGTTGATTGGAGTCGGGGGGCTGATCATGCATGGCAACCGCAGCTTGCAGCGTTGCTTCGAGCGAGTCGAGTCGAGGCGAGCAAAACCGAGTTGGAGCTGGGGCGACGAAAATGTATGGTGGGTGTCGTTTTGTCTAAATGGTGCCTTACAAGTTGGGCCGCGAGACGTCTGGATGATGGAGATCCAAATTGACCAGGCGTTAAGACACTAAACTAAGAGCAAGCCCAAGGAAAAGAGGAAAGGAAGAGGAACAAAGGCAAACGAAATGTCTAGTAGTAAGGTGAAACGAGAAAATGACGACCAATATTGGTAGATAAAAACCCTTGAGTAACGTTTCTCAACCTCTGCAGTTTGCTATGTTACCGCAGGATAGCGCGGCAGACTCAAGCATCAAGCGTGGTTTAAGTCACCTCACCTTACTCCTCCTCACGCATCAGACAACTAGAAACGAATCAAAGTGCCCCTCCCCCGCGTGGGTGGGTTTCGAACTGGCCAGGGTTTGTCGACCGATGTGGTTTTTCCCTCGTGAATTAGCGACTGAACTCTCAGACCCTGCGTTGTGTTATGACAGAGAGAGAGAGGGATAGGGTCGTGCTTCTGATGGGGCTCTTTGGGCAGCACAACACACCGTACGAGCCAGATTTAGATCATACGAGTGCTGAGAACTCAAAAGAGAAACGAGTGAAGGACAACAAGCATAAACCTGTCTAACGATATTCCGTCACGGGTGGCTGGCATCATTCCAAGACAGAAACTGTGGATGATCAGTTTTTGCGGTGTGATGTCACGTGGCTGGAGCCACAAGTCAAGTCAAACTGGGAAGGGAACTGAGACAAGCCATCTTCTCAGGACTCCCATAGGTTTTGTCCATAGTAGAATGCAAGTGCCACTAGATTCCTGCAAGTAATCATGCACTTGGGCATCTTGCTCTCAAGATAAAAAACGAAGATATCATCATCGTGGCAAGATTGACCTTCGTTATCGCTCACAATCATCATGACCAAAGTAGAGCAAGTGACAGGCTAGCAAACAAGCTAACAACAAGCTCGTCATTGACGTCGACCCCGGTCGCTTAACCCTACTCGAACAGTAATGGGTCCCGAAAGAAGAAAAATAAAAAACTGTCCATGCTTTGAGAGACGATGGTGCCCAAATAGTGTCAAACGTGGGGTTTAAATCACGTCCGTACGGCGTCGGGCCCATGCCGGCCATCTACTCGATGTGGGGCATCTTCTCGGCCCGGTCCGGCAGCCATGACGGGCCTCCCCGTACGGTCATTCAACGGCGTGATGGTGACGGCGTCCCTGCCGATCCTAAATGGTGTCGTCCGGCTTTGTTTTTACTTCTTTGAAATCTGCAGGGACTGTTCTCCCCGCACTCTATCCGCATGCATACAAGGCACGGGCACGGATACATCACTCTTCTTATGGCCGTAGCTCAGAGTCTATTGCCATGCAATGCAGCCTTGTTCACAAAGCTTCTATGTGCACATCATTACATCATGCAAGATGTAAAGAAAACTTTCTGGTTTGGTGTTTGTCGCAGCAAGTAGTGAAATACTTTATCAGACATTTCAACCTCATGACAAGAAAAGAAAACTTCATACAACGCATCACTCAAGACTCGTTTTGAGCACTAACGAACAGACATTTCCGGTTGCTCGTTTATTCATTCATTATTCGTTATGAAGATTTTTAATATTGTACAGTATTAAACAAATGGGTATAGATGCTATCATAAGATATATCATCATGTTCTTTGATGGGATAAATCGAAGTGTGATATCAGTAAGCCAATCCTCCAAGGAACACCCAGCTAGATCTCACTAGCTTGTATGCATGATCTACATTACATCAATCCAATATTCTGAGAGCAACGATGCTGATGCAGGACTATGATGTCTTGTAGCCAAGGTTTGGCAGGATCGGTCAGACGGTCCGAAGAACCGTACTAGGCTCAATGCCAACCAATAGAATGATACTTTCCAGTACTGCACCCCAGGATTATCCCCCAGAAGGAGTCTCTCGGGGCGACAGTCACCCAGATCCCTGGGTCGTATTGCAGCGCTGGATTGGTTACGAGCCGTACAAGAGTGTAGAACATCGGCGCTACTATCGAGTAACGCCGTGGTCTTGACGGCCGGAGAAGGAGAATAAAAAGGGTTGTCAGGTAGATGACAAGTCCTTGTTTTGTATTGTATTTGTAACCACAGTCGATAAAACGACTTGAATCATTCGGCACCTACGGAGTGCCGAGAAATGCGCGCCTTCTCACCTCAGCCTCTTTGAGCATTTCGGAGGCTAGGCTTAAGCTTGGGGCTAGAGTCGCGTATCGTTCGACTTCCATTACCACATCGTTGATGATCTGGTCTAGCGCCTCGCGACTTGGTACCAATGTAAGCAGGATATTGAGAAGTGATGGTGACATGGTTGCACCCATAATAAGCAATGTTTGAGACACCATCGACAAAGCTCCTTGCCAGATGTATGGCATATGTCCAGCATGACTACATCGGGTTAGTTGAATATCGCGTTAATATTGGAAAAGGATAACATACTGTTCGTGAATATGTTCCAACTGCCTAAGAGAAGCCTCCAAGCATTTGTGGCAATTTTCCCGTACGGCGGGATCCAGAACCTGCTGTTCGTTGTCTAGCACGGCTAGAATGTACGGCCGATAAATGATGGTGCGGCAAGCAAAGAATCGGAGGCGAAGTACTGTCTGAACAGGGTCTTGAAGGGCGTTTCGGGTAAAAGGAAACTGTAGTGGCAATGGCAAACTCTCGTACCACTGACTCAATTGGTAGTCAAGTTCCGCGACAACTGGGTCTAGACTCTGTGTATTTGCAATAGAGTCCTTTGAGTAAATGAGATGGCTGACTCTGTTCAGTAAACGACGGAGGGCAATCTCCGCCAAGAAGTACCAAAGCTCGTCTCGACCGACTTGCTCCGACTCGTCTCCTTCAAATCCGCCTGGAAGGCCGACATGCTCCTCGAACTGGACCACACCCGAATGGGGCAAGTCGAGTTCTGCAAGAAGGTCACTTTCGAAGAGTAAAGCGTTCCAGTAAATGCGCTCTACAAGCTCTCGTTGGTGACTGGGAATGCGGCTGGGAGCCATGAGAAGGAGTTGCAGTTTGGTGCTTGTAGTGCAAAGCAGGTTCCATGCCTCCATAGGTCGCACTAGGTAAAAGTGGTACGCAGCAGCCAAGAGATGACATTGTGCCGCCACCACACTATTGGCAGTCATCAATCCTGGAAGCAGCGACCAAGCTGCTGTAAAGTATTGCAGACCAGGGGGATCTTCGTGCGGGAGAATCCTGGATATGCTACCGTGCAAACTTGCTTGGCCCAGAGCAAGAACAAGAAGCACGATACAACTCTCTGGCCCCTCTCGGAATCCGTTGGACAAGGCAGTCCGGTATTGGCTTCTCCAGGTATACGGATTCACGCAGGCGTACCACACATTGACCCTCTCAAAATAGGCCTCGATGTATGCTTGCGTATTTGACAAGTCTACACATGGTGTTTTCGTAAGAGTGTGAAGCGGTTCTCGCGCCATTTCCAGCTGTAGGAGAACCTGAGGATCGCATTGCCGCGAAATCAAATCTCGGATGAGAGGCCATTGTAGTAAATGCATAGCAGCATTGGTATGGACTTTGGGCATGGTAGAGATGTTGGTTCCCACTGGTTGCGCCGACCAAGTCCCAAACCCACCATTTGGGATAGAGCTGAACGTGGCCGCATTGGCTGACAGGATCATACCGTCGGCCTCGAGACCTGTACCGTTGCTCATCCCGGGCGAGTTTTCAGTCAGACCCAGCCCATTTGCTGTTGTGTTTACCATGCTCATCTGAAGAAGACTTTCGATGCGATTGAGGCGCTCCAAAATAAGCTTGTCACCGGCGTCTAGCTTAATTCCTGGTTCTCGGTAGATACATTCAGCACCAAGCTCTGTACAGAGCTTGCACTTGGGCTTTGTTCCATCGCATCGCGACTTTCTCGAACGGCAAACCTCACACTAGTAAAGAGTCAGCATGCAAAAGACGAGAAATAAGCATTATGCTGTGACGCACAGCAATGGTAGCCCTGCGACGGGGATAATCAACCCCGGTTTCTGTATTTCTCCTCTTGAGTGGATTCGAGCCCTCATCGCTTGAGACCTTTTGTCCGCCGTTAGACATGTTGTCGGGTCTGTTGTTATCGGAGGATTGCGATAGATGACGGGCTTTCTGAGACGTGCCCATCATAGCATCCCTGCTGAAGCTGGGCGTGCGCTGATTTTTGTAGCTAACGGGGGATTTGAGTGTGGTGTCGGCCGACATGGTTGCAAGTGATGACATTGGAAGTTCGAGTGCGAAGCTGTCGCGAGCAGGAACGGTGAACGGTCGGGCTGAGTTGATTGAGATTGAGTGAGCGGATTCGCTTGTCGATGATGGGGACATGATGATATGTTGGCGTCAGGAATGAAACGCGATCGAGAGACTGTCTCGAGATCAGAGCTTCAGCGGAGGTGATATGACGGCGTGGACAGTTGCAGCTATGGATGCGAACAACTCAAGAAACGTGTTTAAAAATTCGACATTCTAAAACAGTACCGAGGTTTCAATGGTAGCGCCGCAGATCAGACGATGCGATGAAAGTTGAAACCTGAAACAGAAGAGCTATGCCAAAGCTAGACTGGTGATGGATGGATGGATTTCTTTTAAGTCGCGTTGTGTCTGTCCTGTCAAAGGATCAAAGAACGCCAGTCTCAAGAACAGAATCTAGAATGCTGTCAAGTTACTGAACGTTGAGAGAGGCGTTCTTTTTTGGCGGGCGACAATGGAGGAGTAAACGGTTATGTATGGGGGAGGAACATGAACAAGGGTGCTGCACCTGTGCTTAACCCCAGACCCTGGGTCGGGCGGTGGAACTCGGAAGAGGGTGGTGGAGAAGCAGGCGGGATAGACTAACGTTAGAGTCGACCATCCGGGGGACTTCTGCAGCGGATGGAGATTCGACCGATGGACATGGCACTCCGGTCAGCGGCCGAGCTTCTTGGAGAAGACATTAATGACAAGGGCATAGTATGACAGTTGGGGACGGAAATGATTGTTCGAGATTGTCTCGGAGGACCACTTCGGCTTCAGGTGGTGGTGGTGTACATTAGGCGAGTCGTTTCTAAATCTGGGGAGTTAGCGAAGCAAAGCGAAGAATCTGGGGAAGCTCTTAACCTTCTTTTCTCCGTTGCCTCGTGGTAGGGGCGAGATACGAACCCATTGTCCTTCCCGAATCGATTCCATGCGTTCCCCCAGAGGATTGAATGGTTTGGACCAGTTGTTCTCGTTTAATCGCCTCGACAGGGATAAGACTGAGATGGAGGGGGTCGCTTTGGTGAGCGATTGGTGGGATCCCTGTTAACATCACAGTTTGCTTGTGGAGAAGCGATTTGTGGAGGATGAGGTTCAATTTCATCTCCTAACCGGTAAGTAATTACCTACTTACCCACACAATGATATTGATGTCTCCAGAAGTGAGGTTTAGGTAAACTGCGCCGTTGCTTTGCGTGTGAATTTGTCAGGGACCATGCTTGTGTTATTGACATGGAAAGAGCGGAAATGTCGTCTCATCTTTCTGTCTGTCGCACTTCCTTGTAATCACATCGACGGGAAGTGGAGGGAGCAGCATTGATGGAAGGAAGGCACGCATCCTGCACCTACCTATTACCTTAGTAGTCTAGTCTAGGTACCTCAGTAGTTCACCTCACCTTTAACGACCCAGTTGTAGTCCTGCTCATCAACAACACGTTTTATGTATGTGCCCCCAACGATGATATCTTGAACACGCATGCATCGTGCCCTCAGATATAGCGCCATTACTCTTCCTTTGTATCATCCTTTCGACAGCTCATCTCACCAACAACATGTAATGTGAGGTACAAGTACTCGGGATGGTGGCATAATGAACTTGAATTAATGCGGTCCTACCACGATTTGATAGAAAGTTAGAACCACCGCAGTTCTAGACCCCAGCCGAGAGAATCGCCACGAGAACATCTCCAGAGTAATATGCGAAATAACTGTCTCGGGTGCCATCCGTACCTCTCGTTCATGACCATGGGGTCTGCAAATCCTTTCAAGCATTCACTATAGGTGCATAGGTTGACGGTAACCCCCAAACTACGAAGGTACAGTACTTGGCTCTCATCGGGGTCCCGTAACCCTTGTTTTCATCTCTCAGAGTCAAAGCGCTGTCAATTATCAACTTTTCAATTTATCGCGGCACACAAATATTTCTCTCGAAGCGCAGCGTTGAACCTGACATCTGGTACGGCGCCGCTTACATCTAGACAGTCGCAAACTCAAGCATCATGACAAGCACTCATGCGCCCAACCATCTTAACTCAACGGCCCGAATAGGGGGTGGTCTTTGTTGGAGCCTTGCTGTCCCAATCCAATCCAAACCGAAGCCCGTGACCAACCTGGGGTTCGGTTTTAGCCTGCTCCGGTCTGGGGTGCCGCCTCGAGACGCCTGTCAACCTGCGGGGAAAGCTAATGGTGTGGTGGTGCGTTTTGTCCAAAATAAGGTAAACGGCTAGCAAGGTTCTTCGATGGATCTTCCGGCTAATATCGAAACTCGCATCAACTCACCGGAAGCAGAATACGGCACTGGCAAACATGGTACTCAGATGCTTGGGAAATCAATAAACATATGCTAGAATACCAGGCGGGCTGAATCTTCGTAAGTAATAAGAAAGAAGGGTAATCATATTATGACTTTGATAAGATGACTACTTGAGCTTCAAACATGCGGGGAGCTATCGCAACTCTCCCGCTAGAGTTACGCGTTGGCAAGGAATTACACTATCCTCATCACCAACATTTTCAGGGTCTTTGGGATCTCGGCTATCATCATCCTGAGCCTTGTCCCCAGAATGCAAGTCGATCTTCGAGATGGAGAGGGCGCCCAAATTCCCTTTTGAGACATCCGGAAGGGTCGATGCCCTGTTCCTCTCTGGAAAGACTGAACCCACTTCAGTCGTTCATGGCCTAGGGCTGATACACCATCCCAGTGCTTCATCCCGTATGCCCCTCCCAGGCCGCTGCAAGATACAAACAGCCACCAACGCAGCATGCCTCGCATTGTCCCCTGCATCATGGTACGATCGACTACACTTGGGATGACTGGCTGCCAATAAAGAGTGCAATGTGTTCAGACAAACTCAACAGAGTGTCCCTGGCACTGCAACCCCATCCATCTTCGGACCAGGGAGCCGTAAATCCGAAACAATATCAAGGCACTCGATATTGAAACTGACAGCATAGAGAGAAGTCCTTGATATTTCGTGAGTGTCTTGTTCAGCAAAGGGTGCTGTCAGCGGGTACGACTACGTCATGGAAGTCTCTTGTAGGCTTGTTTTCAACATCATGACTTGAACGAAAGGACATGTCCGGATGAGAAGCCACCGAAATGACGTAGGACAGCTTTCAATGGTATACGAAACCACGCTTGTTTGACGATACGAAGCAACCAGATCATTCATAGAAGATCACGGCTGTGACCTCGCCATCTAACTCGGCATAGGCAACAAAATCGCCAATCACTCCTGTTTTGGCATCTCTCTCAAGAATAACGACACGGCTGTCGTACTGCAGTGCCACTGCAACTAACGTACCGGCCTTGTTGATGGTGAAATGCCGAGGGAATCTGCCGCCGCATGCGATGTCTTGTTGCAAGGCCAGATGCCCAGTCTCACTGTCAATCCTGAAACTGACAAGCGAGTCTGAAGTTATACTGGTGGTGTTGCCATCGTCAAAATTAGGTATTTCGAAGGTGTTCTCATTTCGGGATGAGATGAGGAGATACTCTCGATCTGGCTACACACAGCTGTTAGGGTCACGATCTTTTGAAACTCCGTGCTCACTTACAGATACAGCAATCTCGGCGGCAGCAGCGCCTTGAGGGATATGATTTCCTTTGCCATGGATGCCGCTGTGCCATACTTCCTTGAATACGATGAAACCCCCGCCATATACAACTTCATACCCAACGACGGTATTGGCCAATTCGGTGACGAGATACATGAACGTCTTGGCCTCTTTTACTACAAAGGTCAGATGTCGAGGTCCGCTCCCAGAAGCGACAACCAAAGGATCAAGCTTGCTTAGCACCAGGTTTTCATCCTCATCAACGCTGTAGACGTGGATCAAATCTGCACCTAGATCTGGGACAAGAAGAAACCGTTTAGTCGGGTCGAGAACTGCAGCGTGGGGATGAGATGCCTCCTGTCTCGATGAATCAGGTCCTGGCTTCGGAAGACTGTACTTCTGGACCTGCACCGATGTAATGTTGGCCGGGTCTCGAATGTCCCAAGTAGTGAATGCCGAACCACCGCTTAGAAATAGTTAGTCTCTTGATGCAATACAACACTCGAAAGGGGATATGCATACTAATGCGCGACGGCCAACCCGTAATCCCAGTGTCCATAAGTAACAGCACTCACTGGGCCAAGTGCCGTAGACAGCTTGGTTAAAGGTGTCAAAGTGCCATTCTCATTCGTTGCAAAAGATGCCAACGACCCATTCTTTCCATCCTTGATCCCTTCATCAGTGCAATAGAGCACGCCGTTCATCCAATCAAGTGTGAGCCACGACGGACTCCCACCACAACCATTCGTCGTCGCCAATGTTTCAAGCTTGACGGGTGCACCCCGATACGCAGCAAGCGAAAGACTCAACGTCGTGACAAGTCCACTGTAAGAAGCAACATACAGCAATGAACTCGGGTCATGAGTATGGTCTACCGGATCAGGTATATCATGACTGTGGCTCCAGTGAGAGCCTTTCTTATAATACGTCTGATACGCGCAGTGAAGGAGCACCACCGTAAGAGGCACGCCGATGAGCAGGGTTGAGATGAGCAGTGTGGTGCTGTTGTCCCTGAATGGATTTCTATTAGGTTTCTGGCGGTTCAGACGTTTCATGGTGAGTGATGAGATGGTAATAAATCCAGATCCAATCTGAGGGATGGGATCTGCGGTTAAGTTTTGGTTGTACGGGGGAGCTGAAAGCTGACGCAGCACCAAAGCACTGGTCCGTGGGCTAACTATCAGGGGTCGCGGGTTGATAATATAAACAAACTACCGAAATAACGCTGTCAAGTAAATGTTTGTATCATTAAAGTGCTGCTAACAATAATTCGTGAAGAAAACAGAATAGAAACACGGGCAGAGATTGATGCGGAGTCAAGATTTGATATTCTTTGTGATTGTCGGCAATTGATCAACACTTCAAGCATAGCCTTGCGCTAGGTAAGGAATGGGTGTGGCTTCTGTAGCACTATAATTGACGCCTTTCGTATCGGTATCACCGGCTGGTCCTAGCCGTTTAGTCTTGTCACTAATTAATAGATTTTAGGTTTAATTGTTAATTGCTGTTTGTTTCAAGGTTTGTTTCATGGTATGTAGGCTTAGGCACGTGGTGGTTGATAACAATCGCATTCTATACTGCTTAGGATGTCCTCTGAGCTCTAAGATGAAAAAGCAAATCATGTAAGAAGCTGTTCTAAACTGAAAGAATCTGGGCTACTAATTCTATCTCCTATCATTTCGGCTAACACCTCTTCTCATTCCCCAATGCCGGTTAAACAGCCAGGTAAGTAACCAGCATGACCAATGCACAACATAACCGGATTGTACGAATCTAGGTAGCTAGTTGCTGTACTTTCAATTGAAAACAATTCCGAATTTGATTTCCATGTTTATGGACAAGTTTAAATAGTTACAGCCACCCCTTAGTATCCAGCCAATTGTGGTATCATACTCCAATGTTTTGCCATCACCATCACCGCCGCAAGAACTCCAAACTACTTTTAACTCCAGATATCCGTTTGTCCCGCATCAAGCCTTCTCGGAAGGAAAGTCTTGAATTGCAGGTGTAGTGGTTCCTCTAGACAAAGACATGCTGTAGGGTGCCTACAAACATCACAGTTAGTATTATATAATATCTGTATTGTCAATTTTGAACATACCAGAACTTCCTTAGCGTTGCAGACTCTCCAAGCAAGTTTTCGGACACTTCCATCCGCGGCGACGACAGGTGGCGCAAACTCGATACCGAACATTTCTCGGATGGCATAGACAATCCTCTTGGCATATTTCGTATCACGCTCGACATGCCCGCCAAAAGGTTCTTCGGGCTGGTTAGGGGCAATGTCTGGGTCGCGGTCTAGGCAGTTTTGGACAACAGGTAGAAGAGCAGCCTCGACGGCTTGCTCGTACAAACCCTTGGCGCCAAGATCCACGTCCTCTTCGTCAAACTTGCTAATTCGGATTTCAAAAGGCTCAGAGATTGCCATAGCATGATGATGACCGTTGTGGTGATATCGAAACTCGAAGACGCCCTGTGTCCACCACAACTTGTCACCTTCGAAAACAACTTCACCTTCAACCAGGTCGCCTTCCGTTGCATCAGTAGCTGATACCGGATGCTCGCCAACTACAATACTGACATCGGCTGTCAAAGAATCATAAGAACCAGCATTCGTGGGTGCCCATCGTCCAAGGGATGAGACTTCGGTAGTTTCTCTTGAACGATTGTCGGTAACCATGTAGAGACCAATCCAATCCTTCTTGCTGTGATTGGCAGGGGCCCTCCACTTAACACGAAGGGGTGCACCGTACTCGAAAGCCATGGTACGAACTGGCTTAGGGAACCGACCAGTCAAGCTTTCCTTTCCAGTGTACTTCTCCACAATGGGTGCATTACTTGCCTGCGTACCCTCCACAGACAGAGAATAAAGCTTCGGGTCGTAGCCCTCCAAGTCGGGCGTAATTCTCGTGATCGTGAGTCGTGCGGGGGCCATGTTGAAAAGAGCTGAGGTATCTCGAACAATGGTTTTTACGCCTGATGCAAACTTGGGCCGAGCAGTATCAAGGAAGTCCTCGACGAACTGACTTGTATCATCCAAAACCTTGTCAACACTTTCTTGCCATCCCTTGACATGAGGGGGCAATGACTTCTTGATGAACTTGGTGAGACCGGCTTCTTGACGGAGGCTACGTCCATAAATCTTTTGCATGTGAGGTCGCTCAATATATGAGATATAGAAGAACGTCAAAATCTGCGTGACCAATGCCATAAGGAAGATGGATCGACTCCAAGTGATGAGTGCAGCGCCCCATACGCCAGCTGTACCAAAGAATCGATCAGGGTTGTTCAAGAAGCGATAGATGGACTTGTACGTCAACTTGGCCTGGTGGTCAAAGAAGAAATCACCACAGAACCATCCAAATTCTCCAAGAGAATCATAAACACTGAATGCGGTCCATAATTGGAGGGCGACAAGACTAGCACCTAGGACATGCTTGAGCATAACCAGGCCGTATGCCCAGTCCTCGGGAGGCGAGTACATCTTCCAGCACGCGGCAACAAAAGCGGTATTACACATGATCATGCTGATATGATGCAGGCCCTTCCACTGACGCCACGCCTCACCAGCACTCTCGCCAAATTTAAGGAAGTGGCGGGTCCACATTTTGTTTTTGGACTGCTGATCGAGGATAAGGCCCAATCCAAGGTGGTACCACACACGCCATACCAAAGCGTGAAAGACGAAAGCCGCCTGCCAAGCGGGGGTTGAGGGCAGCGCCAGAGTGAGGGTAGCTACATAGAACGGCATAACGATAACAGCAAAGTCAGGGACCCGGAACAAATCAAGGTTACTTAGACCAACAAGGTTGTGGACCTGGGCGGGCTCATCCTTTTGGGAAGGCTTGAGTGTTTGTTGGTCGAATGCGCCTTCAAGCGATTTGGTATCAGCGGGGATGGCATCACTTTGGCTCTCGGAAATGGTTCGCTTGCGTGGAGGAGGAGGGTTGTACGTCTTCTCGATGTGAGGGTTCTCGACAATCACAAGGAAAGCAAATTGGGCCATGTGAGCGAGGATCGAGATGAAGAGAACCTCGTAACTGGCAGCCATCATGGAGATACCGTAATAACCAGCGTAACCAATTGAGTACATGGGATGGGGAGCCATTTCGAAAACACCATCGAAAGTCAAGTCTTGGTCGATAAGGTAGAAAAAGTCTCCCCAATACCAGGCAAAGTCTTTTACGACACGATGGGCATCCAATTTCACCCAAAGGTTGAAGCCAATGAGACTGATACCAACAGCCCAGCGGGAGAAACCTACCAGAGGGTTCTCGCCTTCAGGAGTATGACCGCAGACCATGGCAAACAGGCAGTAGGACACAAAATCACACATGAGGATCAAATCAACAACCCTTCGGAAGACCAGCCAAGTGTTGTACTCGATGGGGGCCTTCTCGAATTCGTAATCTTGAGGAATTTTGGTCTCCAGCTCTGTCTTGAGGAGTTTGTAAAGCCATGGCCGGGGGTTCTTGCCAGTTGATGGATGCTCAAAGAGTTTCCAGCGTCGAGCCCAGGTGACAAGACGACGATGGTTCGACTGGATCTGAAGCAGAACACCGATGCCAATATTGTAGCAAGCCCGCCAGAACAGGAAGACGATAGCGAAGACAGTGCGCTTAGATCCAGATGGCAAGAAATAAGCGGCTAGGATATGAAGACCCAGAATTGTCAAGACGATAGCATCAGAGAGATTCTTGGGTTGTCGAGGATCCAAAAGCTGAGAAACCATATCATGAGTTGTGGGTACAATAAAGACTGCAGCATGTGACAGTCAGCCAAAGACGCATCAGGGCAACACACCACCAAATTAACCATAATCCGGGCTTTACATACCTGTACCGTCTGGTGTGCGACCATAAGTCTTGCTGGATTTTTCAGACGACTTTACTGTTTCTGATGGCTCAAGATCATAGTTTTGTTGTGCTTGGGTGTCTTGTTGCGCAGTGGAATCAACCCCAGATTGCCGTTGTCGCAATCCAGGGCTGGTGTCTGGCACATCGGCAGCAGTACTCATGACTGTTGACGATGCAGCAGCTAGAGAGCGTCTCAGAAGCTGTGTGTGTTCCCAGAGATTGTTGTAATGAGAAGCAGGTTTGATTCCAAGGAAGGAAAGAATAGAGGTTAAGTCTGAATGAAAGAAGAGAAGATGGGAATGGAAGGGCTTGTAGCAATAACACCCGGCTGTTGGGTTAGGACCGAGATGGGGAAGCTTGAAACGACGTCAGGGCTACTCCACTGGCTAGACTCCGAACGGGGTCACCTGGTTAAGGCGTTTGCGTGCTGCTTAGTCCCTGGCTTGAGCTAACTTGGCCCTGGTCTGGAGCTGCGGCAGCTCCATAAATTGAAGACAGAGGGGAACTAACAGGGAAGCTTAGTACAGTGTAGTATGTACTCTGGATGCACGATGTTGCAGTTTGATGATTGGTGCGAGCTTTTAATGCGATTATCTCTTCCAGTAGAAGGTGCCGTTGTTCTTGGTGTTGTTCGATCGGATGGAGTGTGTGCTTTGGGCGAAGAAGAATAGTGAGAAGACAATTTATAATAGCGCAAGATTCCTACAAGACAAGGCAAGACATTAGACCAGAGTGAGTACCTGCACATCCACCTCGTAAATGTGCGGGCTCTGTCGTGAAACCTATTGTAACCTTCCTCTTGATATGAGCAGAACATCTACTAACCTACCGTTCAACAGAACCACTCACGAGCCTGTTTTTCAACAGACAGCGAGGTTTGAACGGGGCAGCGGTCTTACACGGGCGGCAACAGCGCTAAACCCACTATGATTACCAGAAGCGGGGGCTCCAATTGACCGGGCTGGGCTTCCATCGTCTTCCCCCACCCGTACAGAACTGAACTCATGAGAATCATCAAGTTCCTTGGAATGCCGATTGATCAGTGAATTACAACATCAAATGATAGGATTTGTCGTATCACTGCAAGCAGAAGAGTAAATCGGACTTGAAACTATCGTGGTTCGTTCAACACATGGATCTCTTACTAGAAAATACCACCACCGATTCTACCCGCAATGGCCGCAGCAATTGCCGCTCTGCAAAGAACAAGAACGGGTCTGCATCCGGCCACCGGCGCCGTTATGGAGGACATCTCCCGATAGGTACTACGGGCGAAACTCCACCCCGTTGTGGGGGCATCGGAAGCGAGCTTTCGACATCTTTGGTGGCATTCAATCAATGAGATGCTCGCATCAATGGACCTTAGGTTACCTCTCTCATTTCTTTAGCCCGGACCGTCAACAGTAGTCGTGGCAGGCATGAAAAAGGACCCTTGTCTTGGTCAACAGCGTGGGGTAGAATCACATGCAAATCTTGCACTGAAGCAGTGAAAGAGAAAGAAACACCCCAGACGATTTATCCCAACAAAAATGAAATATCAGAGCTTTTCCTATATTACAGGGGGTTATAACGATAGTCTATTTATTAAGTGTCTTTGATTGACAAAAACAAACTTACACAGACTGGATGGCATGTGAATAGACCACAGGGCAAGATGCAGGCACAAAGCAGACAAGTAACCAGAGATATATTGTCTCAAATATAAAGAACGTTCCTTGTGGTAGTTCAAGAGGCAAATAGGCAAAAAGAAAAGAAAAGACGATAGAGTTGAACACGAAACATAAATATAAAGTTCAGAAGAGATTTTGTTAAAAAAAAACATGAGTTGCGATGGCGCCCCTTGACCATCCCTTAGTGCAGGGTCAGCTTTTCTTGCGGCAGAATTGTTTGATCAATTTCAGTACAAACTAATTTCAGAAGTATGTTCATCAGGCGATTAAGTAGTAGGCACCACAATCAGTCAATATATATAGGATATTGCTTGAACCATAAACTCTCATCACAGAGCAGAGCACTACATTGTTAAAGTCTTGTTAGTTGAGCACGAGACTGTCAGCCAGAATCGGGAATATCTTCATACACGCACCAAACATCCACCTTATCCTTGCTGTATTCAGGGTCTCGAATCGCATAGCCCCTCGTTCTCGAAGTAAGTGGGTTCGATTCTGTTGAGATACGGAAGAAACCAATCGACTTAAATCTCGTGGCCTTTTGGTAGTTCCTATAAAGGCAACCCGAAAGAGCCGCTTGTCTTTATACGCGAGAGACTTATATCCCGCAATGCTTGACCCATGCGACTAAGCTAGCCTCGCTTTCTGTAAAAGACCAGATTAAAGGCCGGTTAATATGGAAGAAAGCATTCTGTATCTTTGCATTTCTATCGAGTTCGATTTACGAGGCCTGTCTGTTGCTCTTCGCTGGCAAGAGGAATTTGCATGAAAGATGTCTTTTGTACTCTTGCCTATCAGAGAGGATAATTGATTTGAGACTCAAGGTCCTGGGAACCCTGAATGAACTTTGGCAGGTCTTAATATTCTTCCAAATTCGATGAACCGTATTGGGTACTCAGTCTTTGCAAGTAGTGCATATTTCCTCTGAGAATATGCCAATGTGGTCGAGTGAATAGGGCTAGTAAAGAAGTGTCACTCAGTGATGCATGCGCGGGAGTCTGCATGTATGATTCAAATATTGCTGTATATGAATGGCTCATGTGTCGTTAGTAATGTCCGGAAGGTAGATTTCCATCTGTGCAGCCTTCACCAGGTAAGCTCCTTCGCCTGACACTGGAATGATAAACCTGGATTTCACAGTCTGGCTGATCTTGACATACTTCTGACCACTTTTGATATGGCCTGAGCCTCTTGATAGTGAAACTCGTGCTTTATTATTGGTGAAGCTCAGGACGCGGCCTTGCCCTCCTGAAAAGTGATATCCCATCGGACCCGTCAATGATGACTGCCCGTTAGGGGACCGCATGCACCGTAATCGTTGGGGTGCCTACCAGACGTGTAAGTGGAAGCATGTCTCTTTCACACACCCTGTATTCCCAAGATCTTGCATTACAAAAGAAGCCGAAGGTTAGGTACTGGGTAGGTAGACAACTTAAGACTTGTCTTACTGGACCCCTGAATATATCCCACTATGACACCCAGCATACAAGCTATACTCCTTACACTCATCCCCATTCATGCATCACCAGAAATATAGACAATCACTTTTCCCATCCCAGACCACATATCCTAAAGGTTTCATTGAATCATGAGGTTGAAAGTTTTCTTTTCCCATCTCAACCACGAATGCATTACCATGTGTTCCCCCCTAGCTAAACAACGCACACAAGATCGAAACAGCAGCAACGTCCACCTTTTTACTGAGCCTTCTTGGCAAACTCCACCCGGAGAATGAGATGCTTGAAACCAAATCCGTCCATCTTCGCACAAGCCTTGACGGCGTCGCCGCGGTCCGCAAAGCTGATGAAAGCGAAACCCTTGGCCATGCCGGTTTCTCGGTCCTTGGCAAGGAATACTCGGGTAACACGACCGAAACGCTCGAACATATCGCGCAGCTCTCCCTCCTCGGCCATCTCGGAAACCTGATATCTGTCAGTACTGTACGCTGTGATAGTGTCAGGGCAGCACTCACGTTGGTGACACGCAGTGTAGCAAAGTCGTCCCTCTCGCCAAACTTGGATCCCATTCTCTCGCCAGCAGTTCCGTTGCCACGCAGGGCAGGGGGAACATATGAACCCTTCTTGGCACCAGCAGCCGCGGCGGCTGAAGGCTCGTCTCCCATACCAGCAGCAACATCGGCAGCGCCGCTCTCTCCGATGGGCGCCATGGTATCCTTGTAAGGACATCGGGCAGTGAAATGCTGACCATTGCAAATACGACACTTGACCTGCTTGTCCTTGAGCTGATCCTTCATGGTCTGGGCGGCGTTGTCGGTGGACTCGTCCTTCTCGGCCTTTCGCCAGTTGACACTTGGTCGGAAGATGATGTTCTCACCGACAGAGGTGGTGTCGGGAGCAGGTCCTGGGGGATCCTTTGCGCTGAGGCCGAACTTGGGCCAGGTTTTTCGGTCGGCGACGCGGGGGTTTACGGTCTCGGTGTGGGTAATGAATCGGACGCGGCGAACGGTCTTGACCTTGCGGCCGTCGTCATCGTAGCGGAATGTGATGATGGTCTTTGTTCCATCCTTGTTGGCGATGGTCTGAGGCTCAGGGAGATCGGTGGAGGTCTCCTCGACATCGTCGTCGTCGGCCCAGTCGTGCCTTTTTTTGAGTGGTGGGGTTAGTCAGAGGATATCGATAGAATACCCCAGTCGGAGCACAAGCAAAAGCGCTGGATGGGCGGACTCACTTGGGCTGGTTCGCAACTGCGGCAGCCATGATGAATCGAGCGTATCCGTGCGACTTTTTCGATTATAAAGGTGTAGGTATCGCGGTAGGATCGGGATGCGTCGTCGGGGCTCGTCGAGGCGTCACTTCGTGATCGTGGGGTTTCTTAGTGATGGTTGAATTTATTGCACTTTTTCGTGGTGCGGCGTTTGAGCAATGGTGGGGCAGCAAGTCAAGCCACACGTCTAGGAAACGACCAACATAAGGATCACATGATGAGCACAGCCACAGGGCCAACTTAATCCGCTCCGGTCTCGAGCGCATCGTGAGAGTTTATGAGGCGTCGTAGCAGTTACGTTACTTTGCTAAATATCATGTTAACGAGGCTTGAAGAAGATGTTGTTTTTTACGTGGAACATGACATCGTTAGAATCGGGAAATGCCAGTGGGTGGACGGGAAATCGGCATGAAGGGCCATGTCGGAATTGAAAACCTACGACACAAAGATACGTGGCGCAGTCGAACCATCCTGTTGAATGCGAGTGACATGGCAGCATCCCATATTGAGTTTGTTTCAAAGCTGCAATTTGCTTTGACAATGTCCTCAAAAACGTACTTAGTAAGCGACAATCATCAGTGAAACTAAAACACCACTCGAAATGTGTGCAATTGCTGATACAAATCTGCGACTCGGCAAAGACCCTTGACGTTCCTCCGTGTTGGGAGATGAAGATGCTAGTAACACATGGATGCCAAGTGACAGGGCGCTGAACCATCTGGAGCCAAGCGTGGCGCAGTCTACGAAGCACCCAATAACGTCCACGTAATCCCGCAACGCGGTCTTGTGGCGTGCAGCAATGGCCATGTGAGAGCAGGAGAGGGAGCTTGCTTCGCCAGCTTGGGATGGAGACGCCCATGGAAACACTTTTACTTTGGGAGCTTGGCTTGCATTCGTAACGTTGTTCGTCTCGTTCCGATCCGTTCCTTTTTTGTATTCCTTCATCCCAACTTATTTATCCACACTCTCTCCTCCCTTTTTCCATTTCCTCTTTTTACATACTTTTTAATAGCGACTGATATATCCTCTCGTACCTGACGATCTATCTGTTGCGCGACTCCAAGATCCACCTCCTATCCACTGTCGCATAGCGCTTTACTCTACTACCACAATGGCCTTCAAGCAAGACGAACCTCCGGCCTATGGCCCTCCCCCAGGTGCCCCTCAACCTACATATGGCGGTTATCAACAAGATCCGTACCAGCAGGGCGGCGCACCACCTCCTCAAGGCTACTACCAGCAAGGCCCTCCTCAGATGGGCTACTATAACCAACAACAAGGACCCTTTCCCGCCGGCCAGGGCCCTTATCCTCCTCAGCAGGGTCCCTATGGCCAGCCTCCCCCTCAAGGCTACTACCCCAACAATGATCCAAGAGGAAACGGTGGTGGCGGCGGCGGTCTCATGACCGGTCTCCTGGCCGGTCTCGCATGCTGCTGTTGTTTGGACTGCCTCTTCTAAGCGTCGATCTGACCTATTACTCGATATCACCGCCGCCGATAACAGATCTACAAATTACGAAAAATACTGGAGGATTCGTCTCCTCTCCAGCAGGCAAGGGAATGACCTGCGACGAGCGTGTGGCGCATCAGGCAATGGGAAGGGTTTCCTGTTTTCACGGCGTTGGGGTTTCTTTGATTTCAGAGATCTTATTCTACGTTGGGTGTTTCTTTGTTTGCTCGATACCTAGAATACGACTTTAATCACATAATTTTCCGTCCCCAGATTGCAAACTTGTCCAATGTGGTGATGACCTTTCAGAAGTATATTGACATTGATAGATATTTATTTATTTTTAGCTTTAAACCGAAGCCCAAGCCTTCTCAATATTCCTCTGAATTCTCAACTAGAAGATCCGTAGATCAAAAACTCAATATATCAATCAAATCATAATGTATCTCCTTAACTTTCCCAACAAACCTTCATGCTGCCAACGCAGCAACATTGATAGATATGGTGCTGTGATACTATGCTGCGGCAAAGAGTGTCTCAAATTCATCCCTGACTTTTGCGACACAGTCATTTGAGTAAATCTTCTTTTGCACATCTGGTGATGTCCATTTGTCTGGAACCGAACCACTGAGCTTGTGCTCTTTGAACATCCTATCTCTCTCCTCCTTCGCCTTACCTTCGCCGAGATGCAGCGTCCGACCAGACAAGTAGGCCATTTCGACAAGACTCGACGTCCATTCCTTTCGAGATAGTTCGTAAACCTTGAGACACTTGGCAATAGTCTCAGGCTGCGTATCGGGAGCGAGGCAGAGAACTTCTGCGATTGTTGAACCATCTTCAATGGCCATGGCTGCTCCTTGGCTGAGATGCGGAAGTGTCGGGTGGCAAGCATCTCCTAGCAGAGCGACAGCTCCGTGCGTCCATGTAGGCAGCGGCTTGTACATCCTCAACCGCCACTCACAGACTTCTCCTTCAGGAACAAGATTGAGCATCTTCTGCACAAGGGGACAGAAAGTATCAAAGACCTTGAGCATCACTTCCTTGGAACCTCTGGTTGTGTATGTTATAGACGGGGCGCCAGCAAAGTTCTCATCTGGATGGGCGGTTGATAAGTTGTAGATGGACTTGTCGGCGATGGAGTACGCAATGATATGTCGCTTCTCCCCTACCCATCGCACAACCTCGTCACTGTCGATGAGAGCCAGAAGCTCAGGATCATGAGCCATGTCTTCCCTGTTGAGCATGATGCGGTATGCAGCCTGACCGGTCTCGGCCTCTTCGGGCGTGGCGCCTACTTGCTGTAGAAGTTGAGAACGTGTAACACTCTTGATGCCGTCTGCACCAAGGAGAATGTCGGCTTGGCTTGTGTAGGGCTCTCCATCTCTGGGTTTGAGCTTGAAGGATACCCGGGGCGAAAAGGTTTCAATCTCGACTAAGCTCGTTGAGAAGTGAAAGTTGATGCTGTCTTGTTTCTTACACGCCTCGTACATGTGGCCAGCCAGGGACGATCTGTGGCCGCAGAGGTGCGAGTAACCGTATTGGCCTTTGAGATCCGGCATATCAACATGAGCGAGTTCTTCATTGGTTGATCCCTCTATGTCATGTTAGTGGATGTTTCTTATAAGATATTTGGTATATAAACTTACGTCGAATACTGCTGCCAGCGACACGAGTTGCCTCTTTCTCAATATCGTCCCAGCATCCCAATCTATCGAGGATTCTTCCCACATTGGGAGGCATTTGAATGCCCGCTCCGACAAAACCAAGATTACTGGCTGTCTCATATACGTCGATATGCTTGAAACCTCGTTTGGCGAGGGCGAGAGCAGCTCCTAGGCCACCCATGCCAGCGCCCATGATGGCGATATGTAAGTCTTTGATGTCAGTCATGGTGGCAGGACTAAGTTGGTGGTTGACATTAAGGATAGACTTGGCATTGAGAGAATGCAGGGCGATTTATATCAAGATCTGGTAAAGAACGGTTGTTCCTTTATCCGATCTGGCTCGTGGTGTAACTATCCCGAATGTAAATGCCGGGATGCGGGGACCGGAAGTACATCACTTAATGGAGCTCTTGATCTCTGCAAACTGCCGGTAGAAGCCTTTTTTGTAAATAGACGATTACATATCGCAGATGGTTTTACTAATGTTTTTCAGTTAGTTTCCTATTTTGGCTTGTGTCTGGCTCCTATATCGGCGGAGGTGGTTGCGTATTACTCGTCATGTGCTGTAGATGTGGTGGATTTTCTCGATCGTCAGCATCAAGACCACAACACCTCACTTTGGCTATGTTAGACATTAGTAACTAAGAAACAAGCATCAATCTCGGCGATATTTGTACCGAGTGATCGACTCTTATACCTTGTCGGGAATACATCTCGGCAAGTGGGCGGTTAGACTTTGTGACACTTGATTAGAGGCAGATCTATCTACCCTGTTTGTTTGTCCTTATTCAGCTGATTCATTTTGTACACCTTGATAGCCTAGACTTGTGAAGTTAACAAGTGAACTTTGTATACATGTGAGATTCGTTTATCCCTAGGTATCAACAGCATCTTAATATCGCGCGATGCTTTTCTTGCCCCATCAGCCTATGCACCGTCGATCTAAACGGTCGCTAATAAAGGCGCAACCAATCCTTGTCATACTACCCAATAGCACAACATGCTGGAAACACGAGCGCCGTTTCACCTGCCAAAATTAACTTCTCGGTGTCGAAGCCAAGTCCCTGGTCCATGTTAATTGAACAAATCCGGCAGGTAACTTTGTGATCATCCCAAGGTGCCTCCTTATAATAAAGCAAGCCAATTGAGTTAAGCACGTGCGTTGACAAGATTGTCATATATATCTCGAATATGCCCACTAGCAAGACTCGAGATGGCTCTTCACTGGAGAAGCAGAGTATCTGTACTTGCCTGACAATCATGGTTGGCTCTGGCTTGATTGGTCTGTTGGCCGTCGCCTTTCAGATATCCTTTGCAAAGGCGGTGGAAGTCGATGTTAAAGTCGACGCCTACACTAGTACTGTCGAATCAGACTGGACGACGGTTTACTACTCGGACCGCAATCCCCTACTCATAGGAAACGATGGAGGACCTGATAAGGGAGGATTTCACGTCTACGACCTCATCTCCAAATCTCCCCTCCGAGAAGTGACGGCTCAAACACCAGGACGCAGTAAGCTGGTTACTACAGTGTACAATGTGGACGACAAGGATGTACTCGTTACCATTGCGCAGCCAGACTCTGTGATTCGCGCGTACGAGATGCCCGAGTTCAAGCAGATCAAGGACGCAGACTTTAAAGTACTGGGTGATTGGTCTGCGCTGTGTAGCTGGAAAAGCCCTGCTGGGAACGACTACGTCTACTTGTTCGGAAAGGGACAAGCAGTTCAGCTATTGTTGCGGGAAACCAAAAAGTCACTTGAGTTTGTCGAGGTATATCTCCCCCATCAAAGAGATAATGCTGCTTGCTAATTTCATCAGATCCAAACATTTCCCACCGATTTTGAGACATCTGGTTGTGCTGCGTCACGCTCTGAGTCACGCATGTATATTTCAACAGACGACGATAAAAGCGTTTATTCATTCTCTCTCAATGAATCCACAAAAGCGCCCAAGATCACCAAGTTTGGCAAGGCAGAAGACGACGTAACCGGCCTGGCTGTTTACGTGCCCAAGAAGGGCTCAGACTATCTGTTTGTCGCCCAAACAGACAAAGTCGCCGTCTACGACCAATCATTCAAACTCAAGGGGACTTTGTCTTTGACCGGATTCCAGGACATTGAAGTCCAGGGTTTAAATATTTACCAAGGCTCAACACAAAAGTATCCTGCGGGTGCTCTTACCTACGCCATCGAGTCGGAAGAGGTCAACGGCTTTGGTATCTCGTCACTTGAAACAACCCTGGAGAAGCTCAAGATCGAGTCCAACACCAAGTATGATCCAAGAAAACTCAAGAGTGAGTCTGAAAAGGGGCCAATTTGCAAAACATGTGGAGGCAATGGATACTGCATCAAAGACAAGAAGCAAAAGTGCGAGTGCTTTTCGGGATTTTCTGGAAAAACTTGCAGCAGCTTTACTTGTGTTGACAAGTGCTCTGGACACGGAAAGTGTGTGGGTGCAAACAAGTGCAAATGTGACAAGGGATGGGGAGGTCTGCACTGCTCATTCCTCCTCGTTGAGCCAACATACGAGACGGAGTCACGACTCGGTGATGGCGATGACCCTGCCATCTGGATATCTCCCGAGGGTCCAGAAAAGTCTCGTATCGTTACGACCATGAAGTCTGGGGAAGAGGCTGGTCTCGGCGTGTTTGATCTAAAGGGCAATCTTGTTCAGACTTTTGCGGCGGGTGAACCGAACAATGTGGATATGATTTATGGCTTCAAGGCGGGCGATCGCAAGGTTGATCTTGCTTTTGCTGCGTGTCGAGCTAATGACACTCTATGGTAAGTTGCATCACCCTGTGTTTGACAGTCAGCTAACGATCAAGTCTCTTTGAAATGCTTCCCAATGGAACGCTGACCGACATCCCTGGTGGCTCTCATCCCGTTGTCGAAGACTACAGCGTTTATGGCTCATGTACATACCGTTCGCCCAAGACAGGAAAGCAGTATCTCTTCGTCAACGAGAAATCGGCAAGATATCTTCAGTACGAGCTCACGTCCACATCCGAAGGAGAACTCCAGACGAAGCTTGTGCGAGAGTTCCAAGGCGGCAGCGGCGGACAAGTGGAAGGTTGTGTCACCGACGAGGAGAATGGATGGATCTTTCTCGGCGAGGAGCCTTCTGCTCTGTGGCGATATGGTGCCGAGCCAGACTCTAAGGACGAGGGATTTGTCATTGGTAAGGTAGGCGATGGAAAGCTCTACGGCGATGTCGAAGGAGTAACTCTCGTCTACGGGTCAAAAGCCAATGAGGGATACATCCTAGTGTCCTGCCAAGGTGTCAGCGCATATAATGTCTACCGTCGAGCTGAGCCTCACGAATACGTTACGACTTTTACTCTCGTTGAGTCATCCGACGGAAGTATTGACCCTGTATCTAACACGGATGGTATAACGGCTGTGGGAACAGCACTAAGCAAGGATTTTCCTCACGGCTTGGTCGTCGTACACGATGATGCTAATCAGCTGTCGAATGGAAAGACCAGCGCAGAGGCAAGCTTCAAAATGGTTAGCCTCGAGAAGATCCTCGGGTCCAAGGTTCTGGGGGAGAAGGGTCTGCTGGACCAGGTTGACAAGAACTGGGACCCTAGAAAGTAAGGCGACTAGCTAGGTTCCTGTCAAGTTGCTGTTCGCCTCCGTACAAAGCCAGGCAGAATCCTCAAGTACCCCTGAAGCTATTCACACCCAAAAGGAGACAACGGAGAAGTTTCAATAACAAAGAAACACGCATCTTGTTCGATATCCAACAGGCAAAATGGGAGCATGGACTCTGATCGTTTCCAAAGGGGATTGCTCATGTGCTGAAGTAGTGGCGTCGGATCAGCCTCGATTCTTGGTCTGGTCGTTCGGTGCCCTTTGCCATGTTTTGGAGATGGTAATGGGAAAGATTGCTTGAGTTTAGCTATTTTGAGGAGATAATTGGTTAGGGTGATGGTTGGTGTTGCAGTGCTTGACACTGACAGATGCGAGGGGCCCAGCTGCTGGGAATTATCAAGTACCAGTATCAGATATCAGCGGACGATTCAATCTACTGAATTCTTATTTTGCGTTTTAATCAAGACTATATTCTCTTCTACAGATGCCCAAAAGTCTACATGTATAGAGTCGAATGTGTGTTGTAGACTCGTCTGCACTCTGGCATCATCGCGTAAAACCATCCCAACACTGGCAGCCATGTCAGATTCATTCTATTCCTTTTCCAAAATTATTCTTTCGCAATCTTACACTGTTCGACCTCTTTCAGTTACCTTCGTTTCATGTTCGCCTTCAACGTTTGTGGGCTCCAACCGCCGCCATCGTCTTAACCCCTTTTGGGTGTCAATAGAGCCTCAAAAGGCACTGACAGATATGAATAAGCCAATCAAGCAAAACAGTCTATGAACCAACACCGCAAATCGTAAAGATCATTCTTGGCTTGTTCTACTTCGTGCACTCGCGTCTGAAAAGTAAAAAGCGAAACCAATTGGTAAACTTTACATGCCTGACATAGCGTACAGATAGTCTCAAGAGCTTGTACCTTGTGCCTCGACGTTAAGTCCGTGTGGGAATACCAAGCTAGGAGTAGTTTAGATGATGTTTGATGCAGTGATTGATGTGCATCAATAACGCCTCGAGACATGGTATCATCGCTTGCCCCTGCTTAAGCTTTGATACCATCTCATCCATCTTGTGGCTGACATGCCTCGTAGTGTTTTTTATTGCAGTCTTTGAAGTGAAGTTTCTATTCAGGAATAACAGTGTGGCACTAATTGTGTGTTCAAACCGAGAAGCGAGGGTGGGCTTTATTGACCCCGCGGCCTGAATAGACTCTCAATAGACGAACGAGCATCACCAAGGCCCAAGAGTTGAAGCGAACGGCCGAATACAACACATCGTTCTTTCTTAACATGGCCAACTTCTTTCTCATCAGGATAGAACACAAAGTTTATAAAAAGATCCTCGAGTCCTGCATAAATACTTCCTTTTTCCTTCTCCAGACTCGTTCTCCAAACAAAAGGACTACGACAATCTCAACATCCCCTTTTACACTCACACGATTCCGAATACTCTTTTGCGAGTTATCACTCACTACAACTTTTTTCACTTCACTACGATCGCTTCTACGAAACGACAAGTACTGCTCTCAACATGAAGTACTCTGTTTTGACGCTGGCCGCCGTGGCCAGCACCACCCTTGCGGTGGCCGTCCCTGAGCCTGAGCCTCAGCCATGGGCCTTGTGGACACAATACCTGTGCGGGTCGAAATACAACGAATGCTCGAAGAAGCACTCAAATGACGCTTATGCTTTTGAAATGTGCTGCAGCAAGAGCAAGCGTGAGGCTCAACCTGAGCCTGAAGCCATTGCTATCCCTGATCCCGACCCTGTTGCTGAGCCCATGCCCTGGTGCACTTGGAAGGGACAGCCTTGCTGGAAGGAGAAGATGGCCAAACGTGAGGCTCAGCCTGAGCCTGTTGCTGCCCCTCAACCCGATCCCGTCGCTGAGGCCGAACCTTGGTGCACCTGGAAGGGACAGCCTTGCTGGAAGGCCAAGATGGCTAAGCGTGAAGCCGAGGCCGAAGCTGAGCCTATCCCCGATCCCGTCGCTGCTCCTGAGCCCGATCCTGTTGCTGAGCCTATGCCTTGGTGCACCTGGAAGGGCCAGCCATGCTGGAAGGACAAGATGGCTAAGCGCGAGGCTAAGCCTGAACCCTGGTGCTGGTGGAAGGGACAGCCTTGTTGGAAGGCTAAGCGTGATGCCGCTCCCGAGCCTTGGTGCTGGTGGAAGGGCCAGCCATGCTGGAAGACCAAGCGCAACGCTGCTCCTGAGCCCATGCCCGAGCCTGCCAACGAGCCCAGATGGTGCTGGTGGAAGGGCCAACCTTGCTGGAAGTCCAAGGCTAAGCGTGATGCCTCTCCCGAGCCCTGGTGCTGGTGGAAGGGTCAGCCATGCTGGAAGGCCAAGCGTGATGCCAGCGAGGCTCTCACTGTCGCTCTCCATGCCACCCGCGGTGTCGAGACTCGATCTGTCGCCGAGACTGAACACCTCCCCCGTGATGCCGCTCACCATGCCAAGCGCTCTATCGTCGAACTCGCCAACGTCATTGCTCTCTCTGCCCGTGGAAGCCCCGAGGAATACTTCAAGAACCTGTACCTCGAGGAGTTCTTCCCTGAGATCCCACACAACGCTACCGCCAAGCGCGATGTCAAGACTCTCCAGGAGGACAAGCGCTGGTGCTGGTGGAAGGGACAACCTTGCTGGAAGGCCAAGCGCGCTGCTGAGGCTGTTCTCCACGTTGTCGATGGTGCTGATGGTGCTGGCGCTCCTGGTGGACCCGAGGAGCACTTTGACACTTCCAACTTTAACCCTCAGAACTTTGAGGCCAAGCGTGACCTCATGGCTATCAAGGCCGCTGCTCGCAGCGTCGTCGAATCCCTTGAGGATTAAGTAAGTTTGATTCTCGACCAAGAGATGGTGACCATCCTAACGTATCGCTCCAGGTGTCGATGATTTGGACTCTCCGATACGACGGTTTTCATTCTTGACAAACGCTGTCGGTGATATTTTTTTCGTCGTTCTTTTGTCTATGGATATTAGCAAAAAGGGTTCGAAAGAAAAACGAGACAATGAACAGGTGGATAGGCCATGTGGGAGTATATCCCAACATCTTTTTTCTTTTCTCTTCTTCAGTGGCTTGAATATGCTGCACATATTTTTGAATAACGGCAGGGAACGGTTGTGTCTGCTGCTCTTTTTTTTGGATGCGAATCTGCCTTTGGAGCATGAATCGCCGGACATGGCTGAAATAGCTGGAATAGTTTGAATTCAACTGCTTGTCTCGAATATTTATTGAATGCGATGTGATTGAATGTGAGGTAATGCTTGGATGAGGTGACTTGTTTGCTGTCTTCGCTTTGCAGTATCGGACTAGGCACAAATCTGACAGCTCTGTTGACAGATGCAATCAATCAAGTCAAGAGTCTGGCTTCAATATGATGATGAATCTTGATATGTTCAATATCGACCGGGGGCAGTCAAAGTCCCATACAGTCAATAATGACGCCAAGCAGCATATCATGGTGCATATCATGGTTGATATCCATGACAGATTCGATCGTCAAGGTACGATGCTCGAGTCGACTACGCTGGTAAACCCAGACAAACAATCACGGCCTTGACATTTTAATCAGCCAGAGCCTTCATTCACAGTATCAAGAAGTATTTAAAATAAAGCATGTACGTTCAATCATTGCGCTCCTCCCCATAGCCGAGGGAAGCACCGCACCCAAGATTGTTCGCTTTTCTCTCCATTCTGTGTTCCTCTGAATCGGTGGTCTTGGGCGCAGGTCTTGCGACGCACCTCGCATCAATTATCGTGAGAGAAACATGAACGTTGTTTTTTGCGTTGTTCAATATTTTGAATGAAGAGGAAAGGGAAGAAAAAGACCAAAATATTTTTTAGAAAAGTTTCCTTTTGTACGCGTCTGAGATGGTGGGGCAGTTTGACTTGATGCCTTGTGCGCTAGGCTGCCATTTGTATCTGCCTACAGCACCGAGAGAGCACTAAGATACAGGGTATCAAGCTTACAGTATGTTTTCTGCATTCATTCAGTAACAAGACTTTTTTCGACTAGACTTGGAGCTTTACAATAGCACACTACACCATGATATGATTACTGATCTTGTGTAGAAGTAACGAGAATATGATTTCTACTTTCTGATCTACTTGGTCGTGAAGCACCCGAGGTACTCACTGCAGCAAGTAAAGCATACATAATGCAACCAATACGACACAACCAACCAAAATCCCAAGAGCTAAGACTCACCAGTAGATCCACTAACAAGTCTCATTACAGCTGCGCCAATTCGGATTGAAGTGCCGTCGAAATGCAATATCCATGTCTCATCAAGCTTAAAGGTAGCTTGGCTGGATGTCCTTGTGGAGAATCAGTGAGCAAAGCCAAGCCATTTCCGATGGTGGCAGTGCATCACTTTATGTATATCGATTCTTGATTCGAGCCATATAAAATGGTCTGTCTATATGTGAATAATATCCTGTTATTCTCCTTTCTTTCCCCCAAATTGCTTGGTATTGATTGACCAAGTACATAATCATCCAAGCTGAGCTGAGCTGACCTTGTTCCCCGCGACTGCCCCTCACATCATTCATCCGTCTCACTTATCTTCCGCATCAACATATCGAAATCAAAATGGCTGTGGATCTCGCTAATCGCATCGGCGAACTCAATCCCTTCTCCTCCAAAAGCAAACATCTAAACGATGAAGATTACGGCGAAGAAATTGACAACAACACCGTCGCTGGTGGTGGTCACACTGGCCGACGCATAGTAACTGACCTCAGAGTCAGCAGCGCCTTGAGAGAGTTCATCGCCAATGAAAAGATCCTCTCCAAGAGGGAAGCCGGTGTTAAATCTGATGATGCGTCGCGCGCTCTGCTCGAGCTTGTTAGCAAGCCGCATATTCGCGTGCCGCCAGAGCTTACGGATAGATCGCATCCTCTGCCAGAGTACTACATCAGCTCGAGCCATAATACTTATCTCATGGCCCATCAGCTCTATGGATCTTCGTGTGCGACGGCGTATGAGACTGCCATCAAGACTGGAGCGCGGTGTGTAGAGATTGACGCCTGGGATAACAGCGACAACAAAGATGAACCCAAGGTGACCCATGGCTATACTCTGGTGTCCAACATTTCATTTCGGGCCGTGTGTGAGACCATCAGAGATTCAGCCGATCAAGAAGAACTCGACTCGAGAAAGCTTGGTTTCCGACCTTCGCCTATTTTGCTGTCATTGGAGAACCACTGTGGCGCCCATGGTCAGATGCGCCTTGTCAACATCATGCAAGAGGTATTTGGCCATCGTCTTTTGAGTAAGGCGGTGCGAGATATAGGTCACAGCGAACAAGCTGGGTCGGGAGACCATGTCCGCTTGGAGGATTTAGGTGCCAAAATCGCTGTCATCGTTGAGTACCATTTCCCGGGCGAGCCTTCGGACAGCGACTCCAGCTCGGACGACTCGTCAGACGAAGAGGAGGAAAAGGCAGCGCGAAAGAAGTACAAGGAAAAGAAGAACGAGGAAGTCCCCACAGTCATCATACCTGAGCTCGCTGAGCTGGGTGTCTATGCGCAATCCGTCAAACCTGTCGACAACTCATGGTACGAAGAGGGTACTCTCTCTAATGGGCCTCATCACCATCTCATCAACGTTTCTGAGTCAGGCCTAGCGAAGCATCTCCCCCAGCACACAGCAGCCATCTCCAGACATAATGCCCAGCATCTCATGCGTGTCTTCCCCAAGGGCACTCGTATCTCGTCCACCAATCTGAAGCCCGTTCCTTACTGGGGAATCGGCGCTCAGATCTGTGCTCTCAACTTACAGAGATTCGGAGCTAGCAACCAGCTCAACGAGGCTCTGTTTAGCGGCACAGACGGCTATGTCCTCAAGCCTGCTGCTCTCCGTGCCGGTGGAAATGGAAAGCTGAGCACAGGCCGAAGCAAACGTCTCCGTCTACGCGTTGCAGGTGCAACGGACATTCCTCTGCATGGCGACTCCGAGGCAGACTCTATCAAGCCATACCTAACATGCACGTTGTACCACCCAGATGATCTCAAGGATGACCCGCCAAAGCGCAAGACAGCTCCATACAAGCAGCACAAGCTTGAGTTCCTACACCGAGGGCCAAACCCACCACCCACAGACCCAATCTGGGATGAGACCCTGACGTGGGAGTACGAAGACAACGAGATGGTATTTTTGCGCATGCTCATCAAGAGCGACGATAGCTGGGCGCGAAACCCCATGTTTGCGGTGGCAGCAGTGCGGCTGCTTTATGTTGAGCCGGGCTGGAGTTTTATTCGTATGTTGGATCTCAAGGGCCACGAGACGCAGTGTTCGATCCTTGTAAACTTTGAGATCATTGATGCTTAGAAGGTGGTTTCTTATGAGTACACGAAATATATGTATAGTGTTGGCTTTTACGTTTAATAGATCTGTTGATGTTCAGTCTACGTGCGTTTGAAGTTTATATGAATCACTGGTCTTCTATAATGTTCTGCAACCCTGCTTACTAAGATTTGTCTTATTCTACCATGTATCTGTCATACAACCTATAAATTTCTATGATACCGAAAAGGTCCGGATGTTGTGATAGATGATCGGCTCCAAGCTGTGCTGTGTTGATTTGGGGGCTTCGGAGACATTTGAACCGGGATGCTTATTTACTATATGTACTGAGTCTTATTCATCAAGAAAGAGTAGGCTTAGGGTTGGAAGGCGGCATGGGTCATGGCGGATATGTACTCACTCTGAGTCCACGTCAGATCCGGCACTTGAGCTTAAGTTCCGAATGGCTTCGGATCTTAGATGAAAGGATGCCAATCATTCGAGTATAAAAACAAAGACCACCCCATTCAAGAAACTGCGCCATTTTTAACTTTTAATACACACCATTACTACATCTCACAGAACAGCACTTATCACCACCCAAAATGGCCATTGTAACAACCCTCCTCGCTCCAGTCCACTTCCTCTCCTTCTCAGCCCTTCTCGGCTCTCAACTCTACCAAACCTTTATCGTTACAAAAGTCACCTTTCGACGCCTTCCACGTACACCTTTTATCAACCTGCAGAAACACCTTTTCCCTATTTACTTCCAAAGCCAAGCCGTGCTACTCTTTCTCACTGCTGTAACACTACCCCCATATGGTCCTCTCTCACTGGTTCAGTACAAGAGTGATTGGATACCGTTTGTAGTGTCGAGTGTTGTGGCGGGTCTGAATCTGACTGTTTTTGGACCGAGGACAACAAAGTTGATGCTGGATCGTGCTGAACAAGGTAAATTGTCGTTTTGGCGTAAAGTCGTACAGAGAACTAATGTGAGTCAGGAACTGTGAATGCAAAGACGGCAAGCACGGAGGGCCCAAGTCCTGCGATGCAGATTCTGAAGAAAAGGTTTGGAACGGCACATGCTATGTGCATTCATCTAAACTTGATTGGTCTTGGAGCTCATCTTTGGTATACTTGGAGATTGGCATCTCGTTTTGACATTTCTCTGTAGATGGTCGAGTTCATATGTATGTCGATTTGGCCATACCGCATGAGAAACACTTGTATTCAGGTCTGAGATCTATTGGCACATACCAAAACTCTCTATTTCAAGACCACCCTCCTTATCGTTCCCTCGATTTGAGTAGAAGAACCCAAATCAAAGCACCATGTTTCCAGTACTATCAAGGTAGATAAACAACCATCTCTAGTCCTCCCGCGTACGCAGTCGTTGTCGTCTTAAACCCATTCTTGGGGTCATGGATGTAATCCAAGAACTCCTTATATAGGGGTCTTGCCATCTTTGTGTTATCAGCCAGTACAATGGCGCCCCTCCTCAATCGAGATTTGACAGCCTCAAGTGCTGGAAGTGCAAGCGGTGTCCAGACTATTTGATGTTAGTATCTTATCGTATTCATCTAATTGATGGGAGCTTACTGTCGATGAGCAACATGTCAATTTCCTCAGGCATACCCTCCTTTATCAGAAGTGTCTCTCTCAAATCTCCTTCTCTCAGTTCAATCCATGGCTCAACTTCTTCACCGGCCTCACTCCAATGCTTTCTCGCCCTGGCCGCTTTGCTACTCTCTTTCTCTGTCGCAATAACCTTTCCCGTGACATTCCCACCCTTTGCTCTCTCCTCAGCGACATTCTGTCCCACAGCAAGAGCAAGATACATAGTTGAAACGCCGAAACTCGTTCCAGCCTCGACGATGTTTTTGGCATTAATACTTCGTGCGAGGAGGTACATGAACTGGCATTTATCTTGCTCCAGGGCGACAAACTTGTCGCGCATGTGGTCGTCACCGGAAGTGGACCATGTTTTGCCGGTTATATAGAAGCCGTAGAGAAATTTGAAGTAGAACCACAGCTGAGAGTAGGATTTCTCTTGAGCTTCTGATGCGGCGTGGAGGCGATCGAGGAGGTGGTGCAGACGAGGACTCGCCTCGATGGCTTGGAGAGCTGTTGCGGATGGAGCCATTGTGATGGTAGTTTATGATGAAGGGTCACAATAAAAGAATCTTGATACGATTTATATCCTTGTGGTGTGAGTCAACATCAATTGACATCTCCATGGATGCGAAATTCGATCTTGGGGCTGATATCACCGATGCCGATCTATCATGACCGAAAATGCCGAGTTGGCAGACGGAAGCCATCTGTGGCAATTGCTTGCAGATGACTTTTCGGAATTGGCCTATAGGATATTATAAATATGACATACCGATTATGGAAGGTGAAGATTGACATATCATTTCTCAGTTGTCAAGTGTCTCATGGTGTCAGCTACATCATGACTGATCTGTAAGTGTACATGCACGTCAAGACCCTGACTAGGAATATTGAACAATGATGCAGAATGCCTCTATAGAATTGCGCTTACGATGAAGATATGAATAGCGACCTCATTTTGTTCTCAATATTTATAGAGACGCATTTGAGGTTGTCTTCTTAAGGCCGAGGATGAAGTCCGGACTTCGGTCCCGGCCCCGGTGTTTAGCTTCCACCATGCACAAGTCCCTTCCGATATCTTGTCCGATTTCATATACCAAGTTGACTCATAATTCTCATTCCGCTCCTGCATGTAGAGAAAATGCTACTCTTATAACTTGCTTGCCTTTGCAGAATAAGCTGCAGAAAGGTAAATTTATATCTTTCGATTATACAAATCCCATCTACAGAAAGGAATTTGCCGTCATCCACCAAGAGACGGGTAAGGCTAGCCAATACCGATAGAGCGGCCCGACTCCGTTGTCTAGATCTAACTCTGCCTTGATTTTAACAATTGCTATAAAGTAGGCAGATACAGTAGCTGCTACAGAGTCTTCAATGTAACAGCGGTCAAGCTCTCTTAGTGAGCATGCCGATACTGTAGTGTAGACACCACTAAACCCATCAATCAGCCACGTCGCGAGTCAAAGTAAAATAGCCCAGCAAAAAGTAAAATGAAACACTAGAACAATGCTTCGAGAAACATAAACTAACTCTTAGTCTGACTAGACCATCGAAACTCCACTTGAACACCCTCGGAAATATTCATCCTGCATCCTTAGGCTAAGCTATTGGACCCCTCCGGAAGCCATTCCACGATACCTAGTCAAGCCTCTCGCTTCAACCAATATAGGCAAAGTCTTCCCACGTTTTTAGTAGTAAGCTGTCCATTTAGCGAAAGCAAAAAGAAAGAACAACCGGTGCGGCCGACCATGTGGCCGGCAGTGGCATTACGTTTTCCTTGTCATTGCATCCTGAGAAAGCCACCCGAGACTACAAACACCAACAAGGAGCTGTTGTCTGAATGACAAGATAATCGACAATGAAACCTTGTTCTCCACTTGGGGCTGGAATTAACACGGACTGATTTATAACTCAGCTGAATAGGAAAAAGAAAAGAAAACCAGAAAAATTCTAGACGAGGGGGAAAGGCAGAAAATGCGTCTACACAGTAACGGGTGGATAGGCGAGTCAGGTTTTTCGGGCCGGGCCCAGAAGGAAGACGGGCATAATAAGGAAGGGGATCCATACCTTCTGTGATGCACTAATGTATGCATCAAGGGGCACTGCATCAATCACAAGTTTACCGATCTATCTTGCAGGATAGCGCAAACGGGCTTAGTTAGTCGGTCAATCATTCGTGAAGCATGAACAAAGTAATAGTCCAGCTCTAGTATATTCACTGCATGTGGACAGACATTAGATATTTTCAACTGACAACGAACTCTGATCTATTAACGAGCTAAAACCAAGCCAAAAACACTTCACGCCATTCATTATGGTATCATCATTTTGCAAAACCAGACAGAGAATACTTCACTCTCAACGCAATTATACTCTTTTTACGAACCTCACTCCGTTCCGTACCTTAATCATCATCTGCTCCAAGTCCTGCCCCGTACCGTCCCTAGGCTCTAGCCTCTAAACTTAGAAGCTACAGTAATCCGTATAATACCGGGTAGAATACAAAAAGAAAAACACCAGACATTGAACCTAGTATGCTGGAATCTCATCTCAAAAACGCCAAACCGTGCGGACTGGGCTCAACGACCCTAAACTGGACAAAGCGCAATGCAGGTGATACAGCATCATGCAAAACCTCAAAACCAAAGCTCCAGTGTGCTCCCACCATGCGATGATCCATCGTGAGGGATCTGCTCCCGGTTTCATAATGCGTTATTGTACAGTGTTGTGAAATGCAAATGTTTTTACTCTGCCCTAAAAGGCGAGTTCAAGTAACTGCGCTGTCAAAGCGCGGGTATCATGCCCACACAAGGGCCCCAAAAAGTCGCGAATCCCAAATATAATATCGAATGCTTCTAAAGGGTACATCTAGACGAGTCTAGACGTTCGAAATGGTGAACGATTGTTGTCGAATCTGTCCAGGGTGCTTTGGTATGCCCCGCAGTCGAGTTCTTAAAGAACTTATTTCTTGCGTTGACTACTTGTGGCTGTGATTTTGCTGGTGCTCATCAAGTCGCCAATGTACTTTTGCAAGAACTTGTTGTTGTTATCAAGCTTATCGTGCTCTTCGCGAACGGCTTCAATGCGGTTGAAAATGGTAAGAAGAGAATCCTGTAGCGCTTTCGCATGTCTGTCAAGGTTAGCGTCTGAGCCATATTCATCGAGTTAGAGTATTCACCTTCGCATCTCTTCCCGAGCAGCCTTTCCAATTCTGTCAAGATCCTCGCTCGTTCTTCTGGGGCTCATCGCCCTGACGTCATCAGGACCAAAGTCGGGCTCGTGAGGACCGACTGCCGAGCTATCGCGAGGAACAACTAACGGACCACTGCTTTTTCTCTGAGGAAGTCCAGGTCGAATGGGTACGGGTTGGTGAATGATAGGCTCCTCGTTCTCGTGATCGTGGTCATTGTGATCGGAAGGGCTTGATGATGTGGAAGAGTCCGATCGGGCAATGTGATGAGGGTGGTGCTCCGAAGGGGCATTGGGAAGTTCGTTAACTGCCATGATGGTAGTATGTATGACTGTGGCTTGATCTTTCTCAAGTACTGCAAGATCGTCACTGTCGCGCGAAAGGTTACTTGTACACAGGAATGTGTAGAGTGACAGTGATTAGGGGGGGGGGGGCGTCGAATATCGAGCTGGCCGTTTACTTGGTAGATAAACTTGTCGGTCAAAGTGTCGCAAGTATTCGCGTAAATTGCACTTCGAATAGTAGAGGGGGAGAGTCGAGACCAAATAGTTCCACGTGGTTTCAAGGTCCTCAAGTTGGATTATGCAAGTTTGAGAGGGAGAAGCGATCTGGATCCACTAGGGGTGTGATGAGGCTGGCGATTTGTTCTAGACGGCGTCCAGAAGGCTAAGTCGACACGCGGAGAGACCGATTAGACTAGCCACAAACGAGACTTCGAAACGGATCGTGATTGAGTCGTAGCTCAAAAGAGGAATATCACACTGGTTAACACCCTTTTTTCGGGAGTGGTGAAGTCGGCGGCTGACGTCGTAGTTTACAACGAAGCGAGAAGTGGGTGTGGTTGAGTTGGAAAAGTGATCGTGTCGAAGTTCAAGTCGCTGGTCGCAGGTGGCGGTCAGAGAAGCAACTAGCCTGGTTTACTAATGGATCGAGGCACGAGTTGAAGGTTTGTTGAGTTGAATGTTGAAGGTAAAATGACCCTACATAGAAAGCCAAATGCGCATGTCAGCAAATGAGTTTAAAGGAGAATAGGCAGAATGGATTTTGTAATGGCCAGAGCAGAGCAGCACGCAGTAGTAAAAAAAAAAGCAAAAGGTAGCACTGGCAACGTCACACTCAGGGATTGACTCGACAAGAGGGGACAACTAACAGGTTGATAATACGACTTGTAAATAATAACCGAGAGAAGATACGTAAAACGAATAGTAACGAAGATGGAAAAAAGTTGAGTAAAAGAAGAAAGAACGAACCAAAACGTTAATTGAACGAATCTCTCAAAAGGGATATGACGAATAAGTCAAGTCAATCAAGAATGACCAATCCCGGCAGTGGCAACAAGTTCCAAGGCGCAAACGATAGGATAGAATCATGAAAGTTTAAAGAGGCAATAGACAGCAAACGGTTGCAGGCAGGAGGACCCTTCTTTTGAAATGGCGAGACAGGGCAGGCCCAGGGCAGGATGTTGGGTTGGGTTCGGAGTGGGAATGGCAGGTGGCAGGTGGCAGGAAGGAAGAACCCGGCCAGCACAAGAAGGAGCGAACCCAGAACAGAAAAAGCAAGAGACAAAAGAGGGGAAGGGGTATGGACGAAATGGGGATGGGAATGTTAAAGTGGATTTCAAGTCAATTTGATAATTTCGTTGGAGCTGGGCTGGAGTTGGAGCTGACCGTAGGGGACAGTATAATACAGTGCACTCCATGCCAACTCGCAGCAGGTACCACTTAATGCTCCGTACCTAGTTGCCTGTAAGGCCAGGTCAGACCAGACCAGGTAATCCGGCAGTCGACAAGAAGCGTTTTGGAAAAGCAAAGGGAAAAAACTACAGTGTCATCGCGCCCCCAAGGAAGAGAGGTATGGGAGACCCTTGAAAAGATACAATGGACTTGGACAGTCCTAGAGAGGAAAGTGGCGACAGGACAGGGAGTCATGAGACTTACGATCGACATGCTTGGTACTACATGAACCATCTATGCACAAGTATCTTTTATTGGCGAAAACATGCGAACTATACCTCAATGAGCAGCTGTCATCTTGTACTCTGACCCAGGCCACTAATGTCCCGCTCCAGGGGAGAAAACAGCTTTCGTCCACCGACTGGACTGGATTGGACGACAACCCCCCAGTAAAGGACCACTAATACTGACACTAACTTGCTTCTACTGCTTCCACGCAACTCGGCAGCCCTCAAAAGGAAACTTGTGGAAAGAGCACTGCCCATTCAGTTCAGGCGCTTTCCCCATCGTGACTACATGCATTGATGTCATTGTTGTCGGAATTGCCAACAACGATGTTCAACACCAAAGGAAGGAACTCACGATAAGAGAAAAATGGGAACTAAGCGAAAACAAAAATCACTCATCAAGTAAAATTCTCCCTCCTTATTTCACCATCATGATGACAACCAAATCACCTTCACCCTGCCTAATTAGAAAAACAAACAACGCCCCCGCCGCTAGGTCGGCCAAGACTTTAGACGACAATAGGGAAACCATCCGAGCCTCAGAAGCCCCCAAGACCAAGCCTCTGGTCGATCAACACTCAGTCGTGACGCAATTGCTGGCCCTTGCAGACCACGGTTGAGGCCCGCTCCTTGGACAACATCCCTGTCCCTTACAATGAACGGCTCTCAGAAGCCTATCAACTAACCAGCCTTGAGTGGACTTAGGGGGCTCGGAGCTCTTTCAACGGAGGCGCAACCCTCTAAAATCCAGTGACTCGTCCACTACCCGCGGTTCGTTGCTGTGCTCACAGCACTGTTCTTCTTTCAACCCTCGGTTCTGCCTCCGGCTTCATCCTCTTTATTTGCCAGAGATCGTCGGTTTCTCAGTCCGGCGTCAACAACCCGTCCCTAATACGCTACTATCATTGGGCGCTAGTCGCCCGTTTCCCGTTATTCTTGGACCCTCCATCACCCACCGAATACGTCGCATCTTGATGAACGCAACTGCGACAAAATTCTCAATAGCCGTCGGCCATTATGATACAGTGTTTCCTACTGTCTGCTCGGTTGGTTGCGCTGACCCTTGAGCGGCGGTGTCGGTCAAGAAACCCAGTTCGGTACTGATTTTCCAACTCTTGTGACTCGACCTGCAAATCTTTTACTTAACTGTCACCTCAATGACCTTTTGGGAACTTAAACCGAAAGATCACTACCGGTCAACGACTGAGCTGATCGCCTTACATTTAGTGTAGATTTGAAGAAACGCTATTTTATTGTCTAGCACGATGCAGTGGTTCACTTAAACCGTTTATGCGGCTCTATAAGCTATTGGCTATCTATTTAGCTTTCGAAATACCAATTCCCAGGGTACAGAAGCCTTACAAGTTGTTCGCGTATCGACAAGGCTTATCCCTCACTGTCCTGTCATCAACCTGCTTCATCCATCCCTCAACTCACTGGTTCTGGGGTTGCATCTTCCGCCGCTGTCGGAAACACAAAGCATCGCCCAGCGGCTAGGGTCCAGGTACGTCTACCCCTTCAACTAGGCTGATGTCATGGATCTGCAGTCCTCCGCGTCTACTTCCTCACAAAGTCCTGCACTCGAGTTCGAAACATGGAGCTTGAAGATCAAAAGTCAGCGAAACGGTGACCGTCTTTCGAAACCTCAATGAATGCCTATCACTCGTCACTCTTACGCTTACCAGGACCGCACAGTCCAAGACGGTCGCTTGTACCGTTACTCCCGTAGCCCCTCAGATTGTGATATGCGGACCTGGTCATAGATATGATGATCACTATCTTTTCGTCATTCCTCGCACCGTCCAGTGCTTCTGTCTACAAGGGTATCGCTATCATTGTGGAAGAAACGTGGAAGAAAAAGTGGTTCACGGTTGTAACCGATTGAAAGGTTCTTTTCATCCTGGAGCCTGTCGTCTTAAGACAACTGTAACCAAGCCCATTGTTGTCGTTTCCTCGCCTATTTTCCCCTGTAACGAGAACTGCCGAACCTGTCAGAAGTGAAGTCATCGTGAGAGGTCTCCATCAAAAGAGAGGGCCACGAAGCAACGGCGATACGCTCAATGTCACAGCAAGTGTTGTTCATGGCAGTGGTCTCATCATGTCGTGAGCCGAACCTGATTTTTTACCATCACGTTGCCTTGAAACCCTTTCGCTTAACATCGCAGTACGCGTCGTGGCCGAGCATTCGGAGACACTCATTCGGCCGAGCGGTTGTTTAATAGGGGTCCTTTTATATCGCTACGGACAAAAACTGGGTGTTATGGGTCGAAACCCAACCTGTCAGACTCATTTAGGACGCATTGGGCAGCGATTGCAAGTGACAGGTAGTATCGCCTTGACTGTTGCCCTCTTCTCGTCGAGTGAGCTGTCTGCTGCTGTATGAGGATGTTCACGATGATTCAGAGAGAGGATAGAAACACCGAAAACTCAAGGACTTGTGGTTCCCCCAACAAAGAGTGTTGTTCGTGTTGATTGCAACCTTCTTCTAGTGGACGAAAGTCCTTTGATCGGCCTCATGCGCACCTCTGATCCTGTTCTCAACCGCTGCTGATCCCTTCTACCTCCTGTCTTCGTTTGTTGTTCATCCCACGACTTGGAGTTTTCTCACGGAGATCTTTGTCCTTTTGAGGTCTTCAGATCCACTCCTTCGGCTCTTGGCAATTCCGCCCCTCTCACACTTCTTGGCTTAGGCCTCGTGAGAAAAGGAACGTCAATGTAGCGGTGGACATGCCACTATCCACACGCAAAACAGTGACCTTGTCTCAGCCCCAAAGCTGAATTTGTCTGTCTCATCAGGTGGCTGATGCCGGTTATCTTGGTTCCCGTTGCTGCGTTTCACCAATTGAACTCTCAATAATGCCACAATTCCAATCACGTTCACCAAAGTGCGTGTATCTGTGTGCTTTCAATCTCAATGGTAGCCCTTTTGACGATGCAACGTTTATCAGTGGGCGTGCAACTGAGGTTCATGAAGATCTTAACACACAACATATTAACGCCTCTTCATTTGACAGACCCCCCGCTGCCCCGTCTACCCGTCAGTCTACAGAGTAGTAGTCAACCTGCATAGCTGATCAGAAGTACCATCGGCCACTTGTGAAATGCAAACGGCATTATCGGCATCCAAGACTTCGGGTTCATGTTTCAGCCTCTGGTCTAATGTATGAATCCAGATACTATGTACAGTGTCTTAGATACTCGTGACGGCGTTTGTCCGACCTCAGTGTATGGACGATTCGTTTTCATGTCGGTCTGGATGTTGTGCAACACCTCCCCCGCCTCTTCGGCATCTTAGTGACTATCTATTCCAATACCATACGCCCTGTTTCGGTTTACAAAGTGACTAGCCGTGAGATCGACGGGTGTTATGGGGAATTGAATGACACTGAGAGGAGTGCCTTGGTCACCAAAACCTTCAAGCTGTCACCATGTCTTATTTGTCCGCTTTATATCCCTGGGAAAACTCACTAGTTTAGTTTATGTCGCTGCCACAGCATGAAACAACTCAGTCAAACATGGGGTTTTTGGTAGGGTCCAAATGGATTCATTGGATACTTCGATATGCGTTACCCTTTGATGCAACTCAACATCGAACTCTAGTTTCCCCATGACCCTTTGAGCGTCTTGATGAAAGTCCCCGAGTGGGCGTTCAACATGGAGTCACAGAGACCTCGTGAGCGCAGATCTCAATCCTGCATATCTCACCGTGATTTTTTATCAATTTCTCCAACACCGACTGGTAGCAGTCTGTTTTGATTCACTCAAGGGACTACTAAGGTTATCTCCTCGAGACCTAGAGAAACCCTAAAATAGACACATATTTTCGCATGCCAACTCTATACCCCTGCGGGTCACTAGCATATGAATTATGAGCTGGGATGAATGCAACTTTGGGTTGCTGTAAATGCCTCCGTCATTTTATGAACCACTACAAGGTAATTAATTATAGCTCTTATTAATTTTGTAGAACATTCTTGGTTTTCCAGCACTCTTGGCGTTACGTTTCTATCGACAGGCTGTACAGCGTGAGCTGCGTTCTCTCACATCCAGGTCAGCATTGATTCTGAAGATCTCGCTGACTTTGGTCAATTTATCAAAGCATCCTCTTCTAAGAAGCCAAGCTATTACGAGAGACTCCCGATTGCCTCCCCGATATAATTGATGTAGACTTACTCTGCTTTTGGCAGGAGAATTCGGGACTTGCCTGGTTTGTCATTGTCAGCTTACAAATGATATCATTGAGATGCCGTTATCCAAGTCAATGGCTTCATCGTAGGAGGATTTAAGGCAGAGGAGATGATATCAAACAGACATTCTACAGTTATTTTGCAACAGTACAAGTCATCACTAGATAAATCTACATATCACTCTTCAGGATGGAGCAATTTGAATTCCATCCCGCAGCCACATCTCACAACCGCACCTGGTCCCCCATCGAACCAGGCGTAGACGAGCTCGTCCTCAACGAAGACAAGCAGACAGGCCGACGCACTACGCTGCAGAGATGGCAGCCCGGCGCGCGCAACCAGCAGGACGTCTTTATCCATGACTACGTCGAGGAGATTTTCATGGCTGAGGGTGACTTGTACGACGAGAATCTGCAGCAGGGCTGGTCCAAGGGCGCCTATGCGTACCGGAAACCCGGGATGCGGCATGGTCCGTTTAGAAGCGAGGGTGGGTGTTTGATGTTTATTGTGTGTATCCCTGTGGATAAGCAGGGCGAGATGGAAGTTGGTGAGAAGGTGTAGGGTGATTGCATTTTGTTGTTGAAGTTTTCGTTTTGCAGCTTGAGGGTGATGTAGTTGAGTGAGGATGGCATATTGCAAGGCCCAAGTTGTTTTCGCCGACTGACACTTCGAAGTGCTGACATGATGACAAGCTTTTGCTAGTAAACTCATCTACTGGTGGTTGGAAATAGCCCATGAAAGATTCATTCAGTATACAAGTCACAATAATTGCCATTCAAATAAACTCAATATTAAAACCCATCTAAACGCCTTGGAATCTAAGCAACTATCCTTCCCCTATCCCGATTAGGTTCCTCACTCTCCAACACCAAAGGCCCTCCTCCTGGCCCGCTTGCGTCCAAGCTAATAGTCACACCCTTCCTCTCACACACAGCCCGTATCGACTCGCCCAGGTTTCTAAAGTCCAACTCGCATGCCTGCGCCTGATTCTCAACTCCATCCCTGACCTCCCGGATCTCAACGATAGGGTAAGGCAGCCAACCTTCCCGCAGAGGAATCAAGATGAGAGGGATTTGAGCTTCTGTGTCGGATGACGAGGAGAGAGGTTCGCGTTTCGAGCCAGGGATGACAAAGTGGCCTTTGCGACGACCACCGAGAAGCCATGTATCCGCTGGGGCGGAAACTTCATAGCTGTATTCGACATCTTTCTTGTGCTGCATCTCTGTATCCCAGATCTGTGTCCACTTTAGATGAAGAGTAGCTGTGAGCATCTGGTTGATAGCTACAGTAGGTACTACACCAGGCTTCTGATCGAGCAATTCCGCCACTGGAGTTTGGAGTTGTATATCGGCTGTGTGAAGAATAGGCAGTGAAGGTATCTCGACTGGGATGGAAAGAGTGCATGGTTCATCAGGTTGTACTGTCGAGAGCGGAACTTGAGCGTTTGTAGCTCGCCAGGTCTTGATGACAGAAGAGATTCGGTTCGTTGCGTCCTCCTCAGTGCCAGGAACTTTCCCAATGCCAGCAAAATGCTTATCCCATTGAACCTCTGCTAGAAAGTCGGTAGATACGGCTCCCAGCAGCGCAGCTCTTTCAAGATCAATGGGCTGCAGTGCCTTTGTCTCCCTAACGACCACTGCCCGAACAAGCTTTGAGAACGAAGCTAGACTAGGGTCACTGAGGGCATCGAAGATCGAATTCACAAGAGCCTCCTCAATCTCTGTTTGGAGGACATTGTAGTAAAGCTTCAGATACATGGTCCTTGCAGCTCGCTTGCTTGATCTGACGTCTGTCTTTCTCTTGACGCGGTATAGGAGTGTAGCTGGTTGCTTTGAGAACACAATCGTTGAGTTGGTAGGCGGGACACCAAAATCAGACTCAAACAAATCTGCCTCCATGAGCTCACTCTTGTAAAGTCGCAGGGGGCTGTGTGTAGCCGTAGAGACGTTAAATCGAGAGTACAGGGCTTGATGCTTGAAAACGTCTTGAACATTGACACCCAGAGCAAGGGAAATGGGGATCACGATTGACTTGGCAAAAGTGTACTTCTCGCCCGACTCAACCGTATAAGAGACGTCGACCTTGGCAGAAACGTCGGCCATGTCTTGCTCAACCGAATAGGGGAATCGCAAGGTGACGGTTGTTTCAGCCTCAATCTCGTTGAAATGTATGACACCACCAGACTCGGGCTTCTTTGCAAACTCAACAGACGAGTCGACAGCTTTAGCTTCAATAGTCAAAAGTCTGAGGCCGCCTGTGGTGGGCTTGATTCGGATCTCGCACTTCTTTATGGAATTCCAACCCGGATGGAGAACTAGATCAAGAGTGTTATTCTTGTCTAGGGCAGTATGTTTTGTAGCTATAAGCTGAACATCCAATGCACCTTTGCGCTGAAAGATGACAACCTCGGGATGCCTGAAGATATCAGTTGTTGGCGATGGTGCCGTGTTGAAATCCCTGTCGAAGTGAAGGAGGAGGTTGCTGGAAGATAACCCAAGATGATCAATCTTGTATTTTCCAGGAACAACAGACTGAGATTGTTAGTACGGTTACAAAGAATAGATTGAGGAGACCTACTGTGCAATCAACTTGGATGCTGTTTTGACCAGGATGTAACACAATGTCACCTGTTCTTGAAAAACGCAACTCTCTCGTAGGCCCGGTCTCGATCGCCGTTATTCGTGCATCGATTCCATCAAGTTTGATATCATCGGGCAAAAGACTCCAAAGGTTTATAGTCAGAGAGCATTTGTCCTCTTCTTCGAAATACTCCGGAGCGCCAGCAAGTTCGACGTTTGTAAAAAACTTTGAGAGGTGGACCTTAACTTGCGAGGATAAAGACGAAGCCAGATCAAACAGGTTACCAACCACACCCTTCATCGACATGGCGTCTGAAGGCTCAGGCTTTCCGATGGTCGACACTCTCTTGGAACGCTGCTCTAACCTCTCGTGTTCAGCAGCGCACGACTTGGTCAATAACTTGAGAGCGACTCTGACGTAGTCATCCTTTGACTTCATCTCACGAAGACAGTGCAGATACATGACAAGCATGGATAATTCGAGTGAGGTCCATCCGCTTTCACCAAAGAAAGGCGTTGCCCTGTAGAAATAAGAAGCGGCAGCCCCGAAGTCCTTGAGGGAGAACTTGAGTACGGCGAGATCTGCCATACTGGCCTGCACAGCGTGATCGTGGTTCGCGACAGTATAGTGTCGAAGTGCCTTGTCAGTGAGAATCTCGTATAAACGGTAAAAGTTCTCCGCGCTGTCGATCGCAGTCTGAAGAAGGCTGTTGTTTACACCCATATCCAAGGGCGGGATATCCTCTGAAGCAGTGGCATCTGTTGATGGCGCATCCAAACTGATTTCCTCAAAGTCGGCCTCAGCTTCTGCAATGACGGGCGCTTCTTTCCAACCATCGCTCCATCCGCGTTTCTTACCCAGGCCACCAAGAATGCTTCGAGAAAGCATGTAAAGCTCAGCACGTCTAGCGGCCAAGTCTTCAAGGCCTGCCTTGAGAAAAAGGGCCTCCTGATCATTGTTGCCTTGTGGCATACCAGGGCCGGGGAAAACACCAGGGCTTAGTGGAGGACGAGTGCCAGGTGCTTGTCCTGTTTGAACATGAAGTGACGTGGTTCGCGCAGGGTGCATCATGGTTTTTGGCTCAGGGATAGACGTCTTTTGCTCCTCGCTCTGAGGAGGTGCGAGGGTCGATGGAGGAATGGGCAAAGACTTTGATGCTGTTTGGGCCAGAATCTGCTGAGCAACAGAAAAGGCAAACGAGGCGACCACATTGTCCATAACCTCGGACAGGTTAGGATCTATAGGCGAATCGTCCTCATCAGACTTGTCAGCTGCTACAGCAGTAAGAATATCTCGGCGCATAATCTGGGACACAGTTGGGATAAACTGCAGAGTTCTTCGGCATATCTCACCAAGACTAGCCAGGTTTTCCACCTCTTCAGTCTGCTTTGGAGGGGGCGCCAGAGGGGCGACTCCATGCAAGACAGATTCTTGTTGTTCTTTGAGCTTGGCTAGCAGATCATCTCTTGACGACCAGGCATTTCCAAGTCGCAACAGCAGTGCTACCTGCCGCGCAAAGATATAACACCTAAAATCAAACACTGAAACATCGTTGGCAAGAATCTTATCTCTGTAAGCTTTCTTGGTCGCATTGATGGGTATCTCATCAAACTGTTCCTTGATCGTCTCGTTCGATTGAAGGTCCACAGCCTCTTCATCCGCTGTTTCTCCTCCAGGTGATTTGGTAAGAGCAGCATTGACGATGTTCTTGAGTTCGTCGGTGTAACTGAGCATTGTACCCCCGTGCCTAGTAGGCGACCCTTCATCGGCCTGCTCATTGACGACGGAGTCAAGCCCAACGCTGAGCTCGTCGTATCCGACCAATGCGTCTTCTACAAGACCGACACTCTCAAAACCTCTTGCCAAACCCTCTTTGAGGATGAAAAAGGTACAAAAGTTCCATCCAGGTAGACTTCGCTGGCCGTCTTTTTCTTTAATATCTTCTTCGTACTGAGTCACGCGCAAATCGAACGAGGTAAGGATAAGGCTCTTTAGCTTTGCAATAAGCTCTGCCCAAGCGTTCTCAGCATCGTGCTCATCTTCCAAGTACCCTGTCGGTACCGCAGGGACTACTCTCGGAAGTTGATCGTAAGGGAGGTCGTTGATTCCGATTCTGATCTGAGCAACTCGATCCGGCGCTGTTTTTCCAAGACCAGAGAAATCCGTACGAAGCTTCTCAAAAAGAGGTGTCGATCCAGTGCGCCATCGTGGACCACTTTTCTCTGAGGTGCTCTCGGAGCGCCCGCTGGTTCTGGGCTGCGTCGAGGCCACTGTGTTGGGAAGGACGACGTGCAAGATCATATAATCAAAGGCATCGTGCTTCTCTTGTTTGCTGTTTCGTTTCGGGTTGGTCGACGAAGGTATCTGTTCCCTGATCCATTCTCGAATCTCGGCCCGAACTGACGTTTTGTATGTTTCATTGTCGTCACATCTTACTAGGAGTACCTTGAGATAAGGTGTCCGTCGCAGACCAGGAATTTGATGTCGTCGCTGACTTCCAATTGCCCTCGATGGCAGAGCTTGGGTATCTATCTGATCGGCCGATGGTGCTTGGGTACCACTTCCAAAGTTTTGTTGTTGAAAGCCATCATCTACTGTGCTCCCTGATCGTCGAAGAGTGTAAGGAGATGGATCTGCCTCAGGGTCATCCCCCTTGAGGAGCTCGACATGAAGTCTATCGATAGATCGTAGAGGTCCAGCATGCGATTGCCAGTTAAGGTTTCGTAGAGGTAGTCTGGGGATCAAGCCAGGGGCGAGGAGCTTGTAAACATCGTGAGGATCGAAGTACTCGACTTGCGACGAGGAGTTGTGTTAGCGGTGACATGACAAGGGAGGCCTTGAAGTATGAGGCGCATGACAGTAGGTTCAGTCTTACCGGTCACTTTTGACGTCGAGAATGGCTGTTCCATGGCAAACAGCTCGAATGCGCACTTGTCATTGCTGTTTGTTCAATTACAAGTACAAGCACGAGCAGCCCCGGCGATTATGTCGAGGCGTTGAATCCGCTAAAGGCTAAAGCTGTCCCGAACGAGCTCCAGTGGGCTACGTTACAGTAGAGACCCCTGTTGACGTAAGGAACTCCCCTTAGCCTTAGCTCATCTTGTTGCGCCGGAAGCGGCATTTGTCCGGTCCCAGGCGGTGAATCCACGTGTTACACTTGATTGGTTATTCACAATGACGCTATTGATGTCCTAATGGTGGGGTGCCGGCAGAATCTTGGAGGGGCAACATTTTGGGTGAAGAGTTGGGCATGAGAATAGTATCAGACCTTTTTTCTTCTTTTTCTTTTTTGTTCATATTCCTTTGAGATATATATCAAATCTCATCATGTCAACTCTTCAGGCTGTCAAGTACACTCGCGGTCAGCTACAGGTCCTCGACCAGCTCCGTCTTCCCCACGAGTTCCATTACGATGATGTCTCCAACCGAACAGAGGCTTTCGACAGCATCGCAACGATGCGAGTACGAGGTGCTCCAGCTATCGCTATCGTTGCAGCCCTTGGATTGGCTGTAGAGCTCCAAAACGGAAGCATCACAGCTTCAGATGCCGAAGGCACTATCTCTCAGATAGATGAGGCTCTGGATTACCTCAAGGAGAGTCGACCTACTGCTGTTGATCTGACCAACGCCATCAACCAACTCAAGGCGACTATAAGGGCAGTTGGAAGCTCTGCAACAAAGGACCAAGTCATCAATGCTTTTATCGAGGAGGCCGAGAGGATTTTCGAAAAAGACCTTCAGACCAACCTCTCCATTGGCGATCATGGTGCTGAGTGGCTCCGATCACAGGCTGGTGCCTCTCCTGACCAGAAGATCTCGGTTCTTACTCACTGCAACACTGGATCCCTCGCGACGTCTGGTCATGGCACCGCTCTGGGCATTATTCGAACCCTACAATCCAAGGATCTCCTTCAGCACGCATTCTGTACAGAGACTCGACCTTACAACCAGGGAAGCCGACTTACTGCTTTCGAGCTGGTCTTTGAGAAAATCCCCAGCACGCTCATCACCGACTCAATGGCTGCGTCGCTGTTCCGCAATCGCAAGCAAGAGAAGAACATAGTCGCTGTCATTGTAGGCGCTGACCGTGTTGTTCGCAACGGTGATACCGCCAACAAGATTGGTACATACCAACTCGCTGTTCTGGCCAAGCACCACGGTATCAAGTTCATTGTCGCCGCTCCTACCACCAGCATTGATCTGGAGACGGAGACTGGCGATGGCATCAAGATTGAGGAGCGAAAGTCGGAGGAGCTCACACAAGTTACTGGAGCTGTCATCAAGCCCGACGGCTCGGTTGACGAGAGTAGCAAGGTACGAGTTGCTACCGCCGACCAGCGAATTAACGTGTGGAACCCTGCCTTTGATGTCACTCCAGCAGAGCTCATCGACGCTGTGGTCACCGAAAAGGGCGCCATTGAGAAGGGAGCGGATGGAAAGTTTGATTTCAGCAAGATCATGCCAGAGCGATGGGCTAAAATTATCGGTGCTTAAGCAAGCTCTCGATTTACGATTTCATGTTTCTTTTCAGCGCAAAGCTACTATATCATATCATATTATGTCGTGCCATATCATCCCACATAGATTAGAGAAACGGAAGCTCGAGGCTTTTATTAAGCCGAGCTGGCTATTGCTCCAACGCATGAAGAATCAGTTTCTGGTAACCCTCGACAGCTGTCTCAAGATCGGCCACAGTCAGGTTCTCTCGCGCACCATGTGCTACAAGAATGTTTCCAGGACCGTACAGGTATCTTGTGTGGTCGCCCTTGAGGTTGGGAATGTCAGTTCCATAGTTGACAGTGATTTTCTCAAAACCTGAACATATTAGCAGATGACTTGTCGGCAGATTTCGATCAACATACCATCAACGTCACAGTTAGCTTCTACGGGACCATAACCATGGGTGCAGTCGAAAGTGAAGGCATCTTTGTCGACCTCGTCAAAGATGGCCTGGATCTTGTCATGGACGGCAATGTGTCCGTCGTCTTGCTTTCCACTGGCGACTCGTACAGCCAATCCGACCTTGGCTTCTTCCGGAATAACATTCGCTGCCACTCCACCCTGGTATCGACCGACGTTGACAGTAGTGTTGCCAAACAGCTCACTGCTTCCGAGATCTGTTTCGAAAACCTTGGCGAATGCTCGAATCATGAGCTCGTTGGCTGACTTGCCCAGCCATGGGTAACCGCTGTGGCCAGGGAAGCCCTTTGTGGTGACATCGCAGCCCAGCATGCCCTTGTGTCCACAGGCAAGCTTGAGCTCCGTCGGTTCACCAAAAATGACGGCGTCGAGGCTGTATGGAAGCTCCTTCTCCTCGAGAGCAGTGCTAAAACGGCGCATGCCATCGCCCTTGACCTCTTCTCCAACGACGAATAGGAGGAGAACCTTGTGGGGGTCGATCTTGTCGTGCTGTACAAGGTTCTCAACAGCGGTGATCTGAGCAGCGACACTACCCTTGGCGTCCACGCTTCCCCGGCCAGTGATCATGGTCTCCTTGGTGACCTCGCCATCATCGATTCCGTAGGGGATGTGCGGTGGAACAACATCAATATGGCTGCTTACAGCAATCTTGGGGTTGAAAGTCTTCTTTCCATCTTGTCGCCATGCCAGGACGTTAAACCGCGGCTTTCCGTCGGGGGTGTTGTCAAAGGCCTCAAGTTCCTGACGCGCAGTAGTATAACCTTTCTTCTCGAGGTAAGACTCAAGCCAAACGCCAACATCATGCTCAGTTCCCGAAACCGAAGAGGTCTCGATGAGAGACTTGTGCAAGCTCAGCAGCTCGGATCGGTACGAGGGAGCATCGGACTCGGTGGAGACAGCAGAAGAAGGCGCGCGATTGTCAGATGTTCCAAGAACCTGTTGCCAATCAAAAGCAATGGCCAGAGAGGCTGAGGCCAACAGATTGGCGGCTGTTGCGACGCGCATTGTGGGGAAAGTTGTGTGTTGAAGCTTAAGGGTGCTTCTAGCTGTTGCGCTGGGTCGGGAATTTGAATTGGAAGCTCGGGTCAATTGAATTAAGCTGAGCTTTGGGGTTTTGTGGAGTAGCGCGGGATGACGCAAGGGGCTGGAGCCGAAGTCGGGGGAGAGTCGGTCAGTACCTTGATAGATAAGAGGTTGAAGGTATGCATACAAATGTCGTCTTATATCCCATATTTGACAGGGCATGCCTGCAATGGGAAGGTGATTTTTCATTCTTGATATACGATATGAAATTACAGACACCATTTCAGAACCTTTGGATCACTCCTTCACACCTTCTTGTCGCCGTTTCCATACCAGACTTTCTATCACTCGAGCCATTTACAACACAACGCATTTTACAAAGCCATGTTTCTTAGACACAACGATCGCCGGCCCGTGGTCCGTCAGGTCCTTCGAGTCGGCTTCACTTTCCGATCCAAGCCGACTGATAGTCATTATGGAGTTCTGGAAGATAGCGAAATGCGGGGTTGATAAGTTGTTTGTCTAGCAATCTTGGGTTCAACAAGCAAGATATGCTATCTATTCTCTCTCAAAGACCTAATTTACAGAGGGTAATGGTCATGAAATTACGGACATAGGCACTGAACTTTCGGCCGAATCGAGATCATCAAAAGTTCCAGAGACGGGTTGAAGCGGGATTGTCCTAAGCGATCAGCGCTAGGGCCTCCCCATAGTCTTTGAACTACTTACTATGTGAGTTTTGTTAGCATGATCAACCAACAAATTTATTCTTCTCCAAGTCTATACATACATTTTCTGACATGATCACTAGTATCGACTAGTCGAGCTCGATAAGAAGACCCCTTTCTTAGAGAACTGAATGTTGATAAGTGTCAATATTCACAAGAGCACAAAGTACCAATCTGCCACCGATATCTCTTCAACTCGAAACCAGTAATGGGTTCACTACAAGAAACGATATGGACAGGCACAGCCTACGTTCAAGGTAGAGCCTCAGCTAAGCTCCTCGCAAGCAACCTTGAGTTGAGCTTCTGGGGAGGTGTCGACCCTCAGACAAGCGAGGTTATAGACCGTCATCATCCACTGAGTGGACAACATCTTCAAAATACTGTTCTCGCTATACCAGGAGGTCGAGGATCATGCACCGGCAGCGGAGTTATGCTCGAGCTTCTTCTCAATGGAAAAGCTCCTGAAGCCATCATCTTTGAAAGACGAGAAGACATTCTTACTCTAGGTGTTATGATCGCCGAAGAGGTTTTCCAACAATCTATCCCAGTGCTCGTCTTAAACAAGAAAGATTTCGAACAGCTTCTTCAGCTAGATGGGCAAATAATTTACGTGGATGATGGCCATATTTCTACCGCCCCTATCCTACCAAAGCAAACAGACTCGGCCAGAGACCCGGAAAGTGGCCTCATCCTCGAGGCTGCGCCCGCCTTAGAAGGTATAAAGCTGTCAACCCTCGATCAAGAACTCCTCAGGGGAGACTATGGCGAAGCATCCCGCGTGGCATTCCGCATAGTCCTTCGCATGGCACATCTTCTCGGCGCAACACGTCTCATGGACATAACCCAAGTCCATGTCGACGGCTGTGTCTATACAGGTCCTGCAACACTCGCACTAGCAGAAAGACTCCGTGACTTGGGCGGCAAAGTGCGCGTCCCGACAACACTCAACTCCATCTCGGTCGACCAAAAGCGATGGCGAGCTTTGGGTGTCGAAACTGCTTTTGGAGAAGCGGCTGATGCGCTAGGAAAGGCCTATGTCGACATGGGAGCAAAGCCGACTTATACCTGCGCACCATATCAGCTTGAAAGTGCGCCCAAATTGGGCGAACAGGTCGCCTGGGCGGAGAGTAATGCTGTTGTCTATGCGAATAGTGTTCTGGGAGCCAGGACGATGAAGTATCCCGACTTTCTCGACATATCTATTGCTTTGACGGGGAGAGCGCCAAAGGGAGGACCTCATATCAACGCCAATCGACTGGCTTCTGTTCGTGTCGACATTTTCGGGATGGAAAACGTACCAGATCTCGACGACTCTTTCCCTCCTCTGCTAGGCTATTATGTTGGTACTTTATCAACAAGCCGCATTCCTGTACTGACAGGTCTTGAAACACATGGCCTCTCGACCGACGACTTGAAAGCCTTTGGTGCTGCTTTCGCAACTGTCTCAAGTGCTCCAATGTTTCACATTGTTGGCGTAACACCAGAAGCAACCACACTCGAGAATGTCGTCTCTTCTGAGCTCACCACTTTCAAAGTCAAGCCCAGTGATCTAATCAATTGCTGGGATAAACTCAATAGCGCACCAATAAACCAACCTATCGATCTAGTATCTCTCGGCAACCCACACTTTTCACTCTCCGAGATACGAACTCTTGCCAGTTTATGTCGAGGGCGGAGAAAGGCCACGAATGTTTCTGTCGTGGTTACGTGTGGACGGTCCGTACACAAGTTAGCAGAACAAGCAGGTTATACAAGTCAGCTCGAGGAGTTTGGAGCACAGGTTTTGACAGACACATGCTGGTGCATGGTAACAGAGCCTGTTATACCGCGGGCAGCGAAGACTATCATGACGAATTCGGGAAAGTATGCTCACTATGGCCCGGGACTTACAGGGAGAGGAATGTATTTTGGGAGTTTGGCTGCGTGTGTTGATGCTGCTTGTCGAGGGAGGTCTGATGCCGGAAGACCGCGATGGCTTCAACTTGGACCAGATATATGAATTTTGCCGAGTCTTTTTTTTTCTTGTTCAAGCCTTTCGACTGCGGTCAAAGAAACAGTTGCGTAGCAATAAACTAGCTGGTTATATGTAGTGCGTTAGTGTTGTTGTGGTTGACAGAAAAATCGAAACATAAGAACAACTCCAGGGTAAATTATCCGTGTCGAGTACATGAGTCGTAGGCAACAGCGTGCACTAAACAACTTCCTGCTTACGCCTGCAGTTTTATTTTCACTCAAGATACCTGGCCACTCATGTTTTGAAGAAAGCAATCTGAATATAAATATTCATATTCGCCTTGTGGGCTTCTCAATCAGCACTGTCTTCACACCCTCGAACAGAATGGTCAAATGCAACCACACCTCGTTATACAACGGTTGCAGCCCTGCCGCTCAAGATGCAGGCTTTACAAGACCACCGATGAACAAGCTTTTAGCAGCGATTTCGCAAAGTGGTAAACGTCCAAAAGATCCCGTGCTTCAACAAGACGCCATGGAGAACCCTTGGACATTTCCTGGGCCTTTGGTGCTTCCAGACGACGAACTGGCAGTGGAGCCTGATGATGATGGACAAACGTTCAAGGAATGGCTTGATATGGCATCAGAAGATGAAAGAAACCAAGTAACGACAGAAAAGAAGACTATCTACGTTATCTTACCTCCTACTATTCCTCAAAATTTGGAGGAGACGATGAAAGATTGGCACAAGCCTGTTCTACCAGGAACAGCCCGAGACTTGGATAAATGGACGTCTTCATCGCCTCAAGTGAGCGATTTGATCAGTTACCTGCGCGCCTTTTATCATGGTATGGAGGTTGTGCAGAATCCTGAGACATTTACATGGCGGCCCTGGCACGAGAAGCCAAAAGCAAAAGCACGCTCAAAAACAACAAAAATCGGACTGGAAACGCCCGGAGAACCAGAAGTATGGGATGTTAGGTGTCGTCCATCTCTTGACGGGCGTGCTAGGATGCAAGTCAACTTGGACGACGTTGCAGACGCTCTTCTCCAAAGAATACCCAATAATGCACACGCCGTCATCATGCTCACCGACTACGACTTGTATGAGGATGAAGATGATGATTTTACGGTTGGAAGGGCTTGGGGTGGGAGCAGAGTCTGCATTGTTTCCTCATTTCGATACAATCCTGCTTTGGATGCTCCGGCTGGTATAGATCGAGCACATATGTGGCCAAACTCTCACTGCAAAGCATTCGTGGATAACGAGTGCAAAGCCGCTGCTGACGAAGAAGAACAACCTCGACTTACGAAAAAAACAAAAAGATCAAGCAGCGCAGCATATGGAAAACCACCATCAGACTCTGCACTCGGCCTTGCCGTACAAGCAGCAAAACGAGTTCCAAAACTCACAACAAGAGATGAACTCGCGAGCTACTGGTTCGCTCGTCTAGCCGTCACGGTATCACACGAACTGGGTCATTGTTTCGGCTTTGCACACTGTCCGTATTACGCATGTGTCATGCAAGGTGTGAACAGTGTCCGACAGGATGGCCAAGTACCGCCTTACCTTTGTCCAGTATGTTCAGCCAAGTTGGCCTGGGAACTTGGACCGTTGTTGAATGGCAGTGGAAGTCGGGCTGAGAAGCAAGAGGTTTGGATTAGAGAACAGATAATTGCTTTGAAGGGGTTTTGTGGGGGATGGAGTCATGTTGCTCAGCTTGCGGGCTTTGAAGCTTGGTTGGGGAAGAGGTTGGATGATGTGAAGGAGAGAAGTGAAGAGAATTAGAAGGTTTCATATTGAATATTGATGAATGGAGAATGAATGAGGTTGGTATACAATGTCACACTATAGTAGCTTGTGAGGTGGCATTGGTTGTATCGGGAATAAAATCATTCGTATCTTGGAGTATATAACATGTCGATCGATCTAAATCAATCGAAAACGACGCTTCAAAAGTTCGTCAACTTATTCTGTGAATCAACTGCCTTATTGGGAGCCTTATCATCATCCTGGGTTCCGGCTTCGGCATGTCGTGCTATTGCCTCTCGCCCTTGTACTAATTCCCTTATTCCCCGCTCCGTTATAAATCCAACCTCTTTCAAAACAGCAACGACACAATCTTGAATTTTCCCTACAATTCATCACTTGAAAGATGGTGCTTAAATCATCATCAATTGCTGTGCTCGCCACAGTCGCTGGAGCGTCAGGTTTTGTACTGGGTCCTTTTGGGGGTATACAGAAGCCAATTGGTGGCCAAGATGCCACCACAAACGGTTTTACATGCAACCTCCCACCGGTTCTTACCCCCAAGAATGATGGACTTCCTGATGCCAATAGTCTTTTTTCTTCAAAAGAGGCTTTTGATACACAAGTAAAAAGGCATCAGGCGATTGTTCGTGTTCCATCCATCTGTTATGATGATCTCGGTGATGTAGATAAAGATGAGCGGTGGGCCCCGTTTTACGATTTACATGAGGTTTTGGCCAAGACGTATCCCGCCATGTAAGTCATTCATCCTATGCCTCTTTTCCTGTTCAAAACCACTCATGCCATATAATTCAGACACAAGCATGCAAAACTTGAAAAGATCAACAAGTTTGGTCTTGTCTACACATTAGCTGGAAGCGACTCTTCACTCAAGCCCTATCTCCTCGCAGCTCATCAAGATGTCGTTCCCGTGCCGGACCCTTCAACCTGGACTCATCCTCCCTTTGACGCCTACTTTGACGGCGAGTGGCTATGGGGTCGCGGTTCATCAGACGACAAGAATAGTCTCACAGCTCTCATGTCAGCCATCGAGACACTGCTCACCAAAACTGAATGGTCGCCTAAGCGCACTTTGATCCTGGCATTTGGCTTTGACGAAGAGTGCTCCGGTCCTCGAGGCGCTGCCAAGATTGGCGAGTTCTTGACGGAGCGATATGGCGACAACGGAATTCCCTTCATTCTTGATGAAGGAGGTTCGGGAGTTCACCTCATCGACGACACGCTCTACGTTCTTCCTTCAGTGCAGGAGAAAGGCGCCATCGATATCTGGGCTGAGCTCCGTGTCAAGGGTGGCCACAGCTCTATTCCTCACCCACACACAGGCATTGGCATCATGTCCGAGATTGTCACTGCCCTCGAAGCCAACCCCTACTCACCTGCTATCCTCAAGGGCAGTCCCGTGTACAACCACCTTGTGTGTCTGGCACGCCACTCGCCAGATGCGCATTCCAAACTCAGTGAGCTTCTCAAAAAGGATGACCTAGAAAAGTTGACCGCTGAGCTCATCCGTCTTGACCCAAGTGCAAAGTTCACAATCCAGACAACGCAGGCTGTTGACATCATCAGCGGAGGTCAAAAGATCAACGCCATGCCTGAGATTGTCAACTTGGGCGTGAACTACCGCGTTGCACCACAAGATAGCCATGAGAAGGTGCAGAAGCAATTCCTCGAGAGTATCGACTCTGTCGTGCACAAGTACAATCTCAGCGTGAGTGCGTACGAGGGTGATGAGAAATACCATGCATTTTCCGACGTTGATAGCAAGACGGGATACGACTACGATGGTCATCTCAAACTCACAGCCATCAGAAACTCGGTCGTCACACCCGTTTCGCCAACGAGCGGACCCATTTGGGATATCTTTTCGGGAACAATCCAACACAGCTTTGCTTTTGACGGCGGAAAGGTTGTGCCTGTGGGTGAGATCATGACTGGCAACACCGACACCAGACATTACCTGAGTAAGTAAAAGAGTTTTGTCGATATGAACAGCCATGCTAACGAATCTAGACCTTTCACCAAACATCTATCGATGGACACCAAGCCGACAGCGGGGTTCGGAGAACATCCATACAGTGGATGAGAGAATCAGGATAGACTCGCATATTGACATTGTCAAGTTCTACTACGACTTGATCCGCAACTTTGACGCGGCAGACTTTTAGGAGGAGGGGACATGCATATCATAGAATTCTAGGGTATCTCATTACATCTGAATCCGAGCCCGACGACTTGATCATCAGACCTCTTGTGCAAGCATAATCTGTGCATCTTGCCCAAATATGGCCTGACTCGGCTACTCCTCATGCCCGCATCGACACAATTGAGGAGCAGCCCTTTCCTTGACCGTCTCTCCTTGCATGTGCTATTAACTTGTCCCGGCGCCTTGTCCGAGCAACCCCCACGCTTCCCCGCATGTCGGACACGTTGTGAATATCTCCACAGTTCCTCAAATTGAGGGTCAGAGGGTCTGGCGTGGGGTCTGGGCGTGCATTGCCGAGTGGTCTGGCGGCCTCAGAATCGTTTGGCTTTTACTGTCTTCCATCTCTTGTGCCGGTGGCCCAATCCTTATTTAACAAAAGTCCGATTGCTTGCAGTGCTACAACTCCCAGCATCGTAGGGGGTGGATGCGACGCATGTCGGATTCGGGGCCGTCTGGTGCGGCAAGAATAGTAGTTCAATCCAGCGGGAAGGATTGAATACATGGTAGAATAAAATCATAACTTTTGGGTATCGTTTTGTGACTTAAGTGAAGTAGATATTGTTCTCACGGAAAGCCAAGATAAGCTTCAAGAAGTCATTCTCATCACACTTGACGGCTCGTGCCTCGGCGAGTTCGGTGGTCTCGAGGACATGCTCGATCTTGGTTCGGATCAAGTTCTTGAGAGATGCCTTGCTGACAGGGACACCACACACGGTCTGCTTGGAGTCGGCTGCCTTGTCGGAGGTGTCCATGCTATCGCGGAGCAGGTCAAGATCCTTCTCGCTGACCTTGTCAGGGTACATGGACGTCCATGTGATCCAGTTGCGCTCACAAATCTCATGCGAGTCGAGGAAACTAGCTCGAAGCGTCTTGTTCTTTCGTGAGAAGCAGATACGCAGCACGCCATCCAGCTCCTCTAGACCAACAGCTGGGACGTCTGTTCGAGGCTCTATCCTGACGACGACGGACTCGACCTCGGGCGGAGGGGAGAAGTTGTTCTTGCCGACCTTTGCGACCATGGAAACCTTGGAGGTGAACTGTGTGTTGACTGAAAGACGGGAGTATAGAGAATCACCGGCGCGAGCGCACAATCGCAGTCCGAATTCTCGCTGAACCATAAGAATGCTAACGCGCGGGGGCTTAGGCATGGAGATGAGCTTGGAGACGATGATGGACGAAATTTGGTAGGGGGTGTTGCTAATGCAGACATCGATAGGGGGGAGAGCTTGCACAACGTCGAGCTTGGCGAAATCGCCCATGATGATTTCGAGCTTCTGCTGCAGAGGCCCGCCCTGGACTCGTTTCGTCAATTCAGCAGCCATTCTGGTATCGAGTTCGACAGCCTTGACAGCCTTGGCCTGCTCCAAGATTCTCGTGGTGAGGACACCAGTTCCGGGACCGATTTCGAGGACGGTGTCTGTGGGCTTGAGGTGCGCCTTTGCGACGATTGTGTCTGCGATACCAGGGTTTTTCAAGATATGTTGGCCGATGTTGGTGTTGAACTTGAAGACCCTGTTTGCAGCGGGCTTCTCGTAGGGGGCCTTTCGAGGTCCGGCATTCTTGCCTTTTGTCGCTTTGGGCATTTTTGCGCTGGGGATATTTCGATATGGATCGACAGTTTGGGTTGACGATTTTCACAACTTTTTTTTGGTGGTTTCGTCTGGAGAAAATCGTCGGTGGGGCAGAAATGTTAGGCGGTGACCATCTTTTTTTCTTGGAGGGGCATTGAGTCGGACTAATTATAGTTCCGGTCGGGCATGTTAGAGCCTCTGTGATGGATGTAAGACAGCACTGGAGGGCCCTATAATATGGAAAATGTACCATTCATCATACCCCATTGCTATTGTTTCAACCTACCTATTGAAAGCTCAACACCTAGAGGTCACAAATGTTTTGACATGACCTCTAATAATGGGCATGTATCTTGATAGAAGCTGAGAACATTGATACTACCGGATTGGACAGCTTCTGCTCCCACGTCACAAGTACAACCCTCATCTATGCTGATCGGACTCAACTCCTCACTCAACTTTGTGAGACCTGCATATCATAGAAAAAGTACTCCTCCAAATGCGGAAATGTCAGACGTGCCTGGATACCACTCCGAATTGACCACGAGACCCCCTGTTCTTGTTATTTTGGTCTATCCAATCTTCTTCTTCTCCGGTTCCCGAAATATGCCACCGTTAAAGAATGCAGCCAAATTCGTCACACGACATGCGTGGGATATGGCCACTTTGCGGGGAACAGTAGTTTCGATGGGGTAAAAATACGCAGAGAAGTGAAGTACCAATTACAAATATTTCTGTAATAACTGTTCATTATGATATATTACATGCTAATATAGGTAATTATGTACTACAGCAGCATGTCAGAATTGGAACCGTACTTCTGTGCACAGTATCCCAACGCCACAACACCATCTCGTGCTTGAAAATCATATATCGTCATCATAATCATCATCAGCCGCTATGCAAACCTGCTTTTGTTTTGTCTTTGTCCCGTCAAAACATGCTCTTAGCTTCCCCAGTCATAGCGTTGTCTCAAGATCCATTACTTCTTGGAATCCAAGAGCGATGGTATCCAGATCCTTTTGAGACGGCGCAACGCATGGTCGTCGAGGCTCGCCTCCATAACCACCAAAGTGACCTAGCGCTGCTTTCACCCCTACAAAACCAGTCTTGATCGCCGTCCAGTCTGCCTTGGCTACCTTGGCCTGTAGTTGTCGGGCTTCCTTCCAGTTGCCTTCGTTGGCAAGCTCTGTAATCCGGACACATGCTCGCGGGCAGAGATTCGCTAGACCAGAGATGGTACCGTTGCCGCCCACAGCGTGACCCTGCAGGATAAAGTCTGCACTTCCACCACCAACAAAGAAGCCTTCGGGACAGTCGGCCACGATGCGAGCAAGCTTTCCAGTGTTGCCGCATGTCAACTTGACGCCCACAACGTTGGGATGCTTGGCTATGCTGAGGATCGTATCCGAGGAAAGGTCCCGTCCAGCTGCAGCGCCGGGAAAGTTGTACACGAGAATAGGGATGGGGCTCTTGTCAGCAACAGCGTAGAAATGCTGAATGATAAGATCATCGGGAAGAAGACCGCCGTAGTAGCTGGGAGGTAGCACAAGAGCATGAGTGGCGCCGGCCTTGCCAGCATCTTCGCACAGTTCAGTTGTTTCTCGTGTGCTCTGAGCGCCACAACCAGCGATGAGTGGAACCCGAGTGCCACTGGCTTCATTGATGATGGTATCTCTAGCAACACGGATGATGGTTGTGCGTTCTGATGGGGAAAGGTGGGCACATTCGCCATTGGAGCCGTGAACAACAATGCCAGCTACTCCTGCCTCGAGCAGCTTGACAATGTGTTTTTCAAGAGCTGGAACATCAACCTCGTCCTCTAGGGTGAAGAAGGCAAGGGTGGGAACGTAGACGCCATCGCCGAGGCGTAGTTGAGGTGCTTTGGGAGAACCCATTGTAGGAGTTTCAAGCAATGTTGAAGGCATAGAGGGTATAGATATGGTAGGGGAAAGGATATACGCTGTCTTTTATACAAGCAAAGCAGACAAAAGGCAAAAGACGAGAAGGGATAGTCTGATGGGTATTAGATCCATCGTCAAAGTGGCCGGCGTCAGCTGGTCTTTTATGTCCAACCGGATATAGCAAGTGGCGCGCTCGTCATGAGGACGCGAACTTCTTTTCCTAAGCTTTTGAAGATTTCCCGATTCAAGCGTCCTACAATTCATGAAGAAAAGCGTGGGGGTCAGAAAGTCAGCTAAAGACCCAAGGGTTAAGAACAGGGATTTGTTAGTTTAGCTCGGGGTCAAGAAGGCGGGGAAAGTGATTGTCTCCGGGGGGTCCGTTGACTTACACTCTCACCCCCCGGCCGAGAGACTCCGGACCGAACCGGTGACCTCGCCTGATCCTTATGGAGACACGCGAGTCAAGAGAAAAAGATACGAGTGTTTATGGAGACTTGGTGGGGGTCAAGCTGTCTACTTTCTAGATTCTGGACAACAACAAGATTTATAACGTGACGGATAGACAAAAGATTTGGACGGTGAAAGTTACATGCACATCTCACAATACAAGTCAACTTTAACAGCGCCACCAAGATCCAAACAACCAAGCAAATCGTACCAAGACAGAATGTCGAGCATATTCAATGGTTGCCCTCCATCATATTCACACAACCATCATCCCCGCAGAAGCAGGTACAGCTCCGTGATCACAGTCGTCTGATCCCTCCACAAGCCAGTCTAACCCTCAGAGCTTACTATTTAGTCCGGTCAATTGGGGAAAGTCTTGTAGTACCCCCCACGTTCTACATAACCAATGATGCTTCCGAATTGTGATGTAACGTGAGGGGGGAATGAAACGGACAACAGAAGAGGGGAGACAGTCCACCGGGTATGGAGTTCATCTGGAGCGTGGGGGAGGACGATGACGAGGAATGTTGGGAGAACATACATCGTTCACTCATTGTTGTGTCTTTCTTTAGCCAGCTAAGAGTCCTATAAACCGAGGAAGATAAATTACCAGTCAGCGTTTCTGGCGGATGAAATAACAGAGACGTGGTTGAATTCAATTTTCAATACTTGAAGGTTTGGCAGGCGATTTTTGAAACCGAAGATATCTTCAACACAGCAACCATTGACCGGTGTCCAGACATTGAACAATACGGGCCACTGCAGACCATTTTCCTCACGTGTGTTGAGAGCGTGGGGGTGCCATTTTATGACAGCTGGCACCATGACATTATGAAAGTTATGTAGCCTCAATAAATCAAACCCATCTGCTTATGCTTGTGGATCTATTTACATCGTGGTTTATTCCCGAGTCAGACATGCGACAGCTTGCCTCTTCCATCCGGTCACAACTTGCCAACATGCCTATAATAATATTGGTCAATTCAAGGCAGTTCGGAATAGATTTCATACTGCGTAGTACATATTACAGAACAATCTCGAAAGTATGGTAATTACATATCATAACTCAGCTAAACTCGTCCTCCAAGCCGAGTCTTCCACGCAAGATATCCAGCATATCCAACAACACCAGTCAAAGCCAATCTTCCTACAGCAGCAAGCAAGTTCTGGTTCGCTCTCTCCTTGCTCTTCTTCTTCATGACTTGGCTATTCCGACGAAACGTCTCGCCATCGTTGAGATGGGGAAACGGCGCAACAACCATTTTACCAGTCTCTGGATCCTCAACCTCGGGCACGGGAACATCCAAATACTGGCACAGCGGCTCCCATCCTTCAGTGATGGTGTACTCAAAGCGACGCTCTTTAGGGATACGGTCACGAAACTCTTGGTACTGCGCCTTGTACCACTCCAGTGCCTTGTCCTTCTCATTACCGTGGTCATACTTTTGCACTAGCGATTTCATAGATTTGCTATACTTTGCCATGTACTGAATGTTTGTATCAAGCAAAAAGCAGTAAATCATGCTCAACTTGCCCCAGATGTCTTTGGGTGATGTCAACAAGTAAATGCTGTTGAGCACGCTGTCGTACCACTTCTCAGGATCACGGTTGAGGATGATGACTTTGGCTTCCGGGTAGAGCTCCGCTAATTCGGCGCCGAAGAAAGCAGCTGGAACGTCGCATATGGCTTGGCAGTCGCCGAGAAGACGGTCCCAGTCAGCACGGGTGAAGGAACCGCGTCCGGCGTACTTTGCTTCGAAAGCACGGATCCATTCTGGGGCGCGAGATGGGTCCTTGATGAGTGTTTGCATGTGGTAGCAGTCGTGGAAACCAAGCCGCCAGAGGGCGTTTCTAATACCTGTGCGCACGTATCAACAAGTGTTTCAGCTATTTAGTGGCAGGGTATGTTTGGCAAGATTCGTCTAGATACGAGATGAGTCAAATGGAAACATACTCAGCGTTCCTGTACGATGAACGCCACAGACGATGACGCGCATAGGTACAATGCGATCGGGGTTCGCGTGTGTAGACACGGACCCCTGAGTGGATGTTGAAGAAGAGGCCATTGTTTGGCGAGATGATGATGGAAAGGGAATGAAATTATTGATGCCCAGATAGTCAAGGGTTTGGACACAAGAATGTAACTGAACAGGCCTAACCTATTTCGCTTGACGGGCTGGCTTGAGCGTTTATCTCTTTTGCATTGATTCACCTTGTTCCTTTGGTGTTTTGGGGTGGATGTAGGTAGCTTCGACAAGGGCGAGGAAACCGAGACCCAGTAAAAGAGAGGAGTCGAGACTCGATTACTCAGGACTCTGCACTAACCAATATCGTACAGCACCTTGACCACGTTGATATCGATATCAATATACTAATAGTAATACAGCATCTTGCTCTATTGTTTTGCACTTTGATCAAGGTGTAGTTAGAAACTAAGTAAATAAAAAACTGTTTAACTATGTTGCAAGCTGACAACTAAGGGTCTAAATATTCTGTCTAATACCCTATTATTCATTTGATTTAAGAATAGAGATTTGGCTTGTCGAGTACTTGTTGAAATACAAAAGTATCGAGAATTATAGGGTAACATACCGTTGATGGTCTTTCGCATCAACGGTAATAAAAGACCAAAATGGATGTTTGTTTTACCTGGGCCTATTGAGCCTGTATCTTAACACTCGAGATGTAAGAAAACCTGAAACTCCAAGACCAACATGACAGAAATGCGCTGTCAAGTCTAGGGTTCAAAGGCAGCTATACTGATCCACTAAATGTGACACCCCATCCCCACGTCTCAAGTCTTTCTACCCCTAGAACGGATAACTCAGCATCCGATGCCTCAAGGAGTCGTTTACTGCATCAGAGTTTCCAGTTGTTTATAGGATTTATCGATATTCCCTTCAGAATAGTTACCAAACTATGCTATCCTCGGTCGGATTTTCCGAAAGAAATGTCAAGTTGGAAACCGTTTCATCTCATACAACCTGAACACCAGGCATTCTTCGTGTCATCCAATCTCAGTACAGCATTTGCCTGATGTGAAGCCTAGGTTTATGCCTGTCACCGCTCTTGGCCAAGATGTCGGAGACTATAGCATTTCTCTAGTAAGCATCTATACAGTTGCGGTGGCTATAGCCTAAATTTCCCAACAACACCAGGGCCAATTTCGAGACGATGCCTCGGTAAGGGGGAAATATACCAAGAGTTTCCAGACGTTTGAGGAGGCGCTGGAAAGGCATCGCAGGAGAAGTCGTTTGTAAGAGAAAAGTATAAGATGCCTTCATAGGACGCCCAGTTTCGTTCTTGCTTCTTCAGTTCGATACTCAACAACATTTCAACTTACCTACTATCTTCAATTCTTCTCTCTTCCGCTGGTCGGCTGGTCTACTTTCACATCCCATATCTTCTTTACTACAACCAAAACAAAACAAACCTCTTCTTTCAACTTCAACAATTCAAAATGCAGTTCTCTCTCGCCACCCTTGTTTTCGGCCTCGCTGCCATTGCCTCTGCTGGCACCATGGACGTTGAAGGCGTTCGCAACGCTCCTCGCAGCGCTGTCAACGTTCGTCGCCAGAACGACAACCGACCTGTTCCCAACGGAGCATGCTGTGTCGCCAACACCAGCTTGAAGCAGGATACTTGCACAGCCGCCAACGGCCAGACCGGTCGATGTGTGCCTGGTGGAAACAACTGTAAGTAGTTGCAGTCTAACAGTGTCTACTAGTATATATGGATCGCTAACAATCACAATAGGCGGCTCTTCTCTGAGCTGTGTTGAGCAGTCCAACCTTGAGTGCGACAACAACGTCATTGAGCGTGGAAGCTCCCTTTGCCGTGCCCGAGCCGGCAACGGTGGTCTCTTTGACGGTGCCAACATCATCCAGAACCTTGGACAGGCCTCTGTCAACTAAGAGTGGTCCATAATTGTTGAGGTGGTTCTGGGGGATAAGTGAAGGAGCTATGGGATATGAAATAGATCTACCGGGTCTGGATAGTAGGTAGTTGAAATATATAATAACCTCCAACTTTGTGTTTTTCTGGTGAAGCTTTACAAGATATCTACTGCCAAGAACAGGAATAGTACACAGCCTTTGTCTAGAGCGTTCTAGTTCAACCTTTATCAGCGCTTGGATCCGCTTCGCTCCGAACAGCCCGGTAATGCCGGGTGGGTATATCTTGAGTCTGTTCTGAAATGGCGATAGATAAATGGATCGTTTCGCCATCCCTTGTCCTTGTTTTACGAATTGGAGCCCAAGGGTTGCTACTCTAACATGTGATTGTTTATGGATCCACAGAGGAAAGAGATAATATGTAATATCAGAGTATTTGGTGTTGTGAATGAATGTCACCATCAAAGTAGCCCACTGAATTGACTCACCGTTAACTTACGCGTCACGATACCAAGTGTCATGCATACCATCACATCAGGTACGGACACTGTGAACTAATAAAGAGACAACCATCAGATTCATCAGTTCAGTTTGTGCGGATGCACGTCAACATGCATATCTTATCGAACCAATATAGAAACCAAGACTGTTGATCAACTGCCAGCCATGCATGTAACAACAGCAACAACGTGGATCTGATCTCGAGATGGTGTGCGACGGGAATTAATTAGTAGATATTAAACTAGAATTTAGTCGATGAGCCTCAACATTCCTGCTCATCAAACTCGAATAGTGTCTAAACTAAACTAGAGGGTAACTAAACAAATTGCTACCCGCCCGGCACCCGAAAAGGACGGGATCCATTGGAACTTACCGATCGCTGCAGGGCTGGCAGCTGCAACCTATCGCCCAGGCCCCTGAAGCACAGGGCACTTAACGATACCTGTTGAGGCAAGATGGTGGATGGAACCTAGGAACCTACCCGTAAGCCCGCTGAAGAGCACTATAATTTGAGCCTCTAAAGCGAGCTACCGACCTATCATACCGGCAGACCGGTCCTGTCCTAGCTTTATCTGTTATTTGCCACACCCTGCCCGAATAAGTAACCCGAGCTTTTTTCATGGTGTCTTTGATAACGAACAGTCTCAGTTGCTTTTCTTTTCACGTCCCTTTTTATCCGAACCAATTGATACTCGCAGAATGAAACGTTGAAGCCAGACGAAGCGAGGATTGGCCTGCATAAAAAAAGCTAAAACAGAAAGAAGGAAAGAAGGAATTCTCATGGAGGTCTCGGATAACATGTTCCCCTTTTTGCTTTTGGCTTTTGCACCTATGACGAGCGCTGGAAGGTTCTGGTACATTTCCGTTGTGAGGCATGACTCGACTTGTAAAAAAAACACCAAAGAAGATATCGCCAGTCTGAACAAAAAAAGACATGCCACTGACAATTCAATGACGCCGAAAGCCATAGGCCAAGGCAGCATACGACTAAAAAAGTAGCACACCATCATCATGCAATCATCACATACGTACACACTTTTAAAAATAAATCGTGGGCTACCAAGGTTGTTATAGATACTGTCCTGTCCCTAGCTGTCTCGTCTCGGGCTTGCTCTCGGCGACCCACAGGCCCTTATCACCCAAGTTTGTCGCCCCTGGGGGGAGTAGCCACAACACGATGAATTGTACATACAAGAAAAGACCCAGTTTTCGTCCTCTTTTTTTCTTGTTTTGCGCCCTGGAGCGAGTTTAGAAAAAGAATTCCAAAGCACAGAAGTAGCAGAAATCAGTAAAAACCGTAAATCATCCCCCATCCCCCGAGCTCTCAACCTCTGATCTGCAACCATGAATATCATTTCCTCCTACTCATCCTTGAGCTCAAGAAGCCCTTCAGGGCCCATTCCTTAAAGACACAGACGGTGTCCGTCTTTTCGTTTATTAAAAGCACACACGTACTGGACCCAGTGTTCACCGTGCTCCTTTTTTACATCATATCACCCTTTATATTGTTATCGCCCATCTCACTTTCGATTATCATGCCGGGCGAACAGAATGATAGCGGAAGCGGCAGCGGCAGCGGAAGCGGGAGTGCAAGTGGGAGCGGTGGTCAAACCAGCCAGGTCCACACTCCTGCTCGCAGGGAAAAGAAGAGAGTTGGGTGGCACGCAAGCAAACAAGAAGCTGTTGGTGAAACCAGCGGATCGCCAGCCCCTACTCGTCTACATCCAGGTCCAGGCCAACATCCAGACGAAGTCATCTTCTCACCTGCTGGATCACCCAAGCTCGCCCCTGGAGAACTGCCACCAAACACACCAGATGCATACGAACTAAGTCTTGCCCTAACAAAGATCTTGTCGGCGGAGCAAGACAAGAAGCGTCAGGACAAGCCCCAAACGCTGGCACCTGATACACCGGAAATCATGGGCCCCAAGCGACCCAGGCCAGCACTCCGCAGAAACACCAGTTATGACGACCCCGGAGAGAGGGAAAAGGCGGACCAAGCCGAGTCCAGGACCACAGAGAGACAGTACCGATCCATGGCCGATGCTCGACAAAGAGCTGATCGACTTGCGGTTTCTGTAGGAAGTTATTCTGCGCCAGGTTCTCGAAGGGGCTCAATCGACTTCGACCAAGTGCCCTCTTTCCAGCCTTTGATCGAGGATTATGACGACCCCAAGATCACACCACCGCCCAAGTCGACGACTGTCGAGGATGCGGGCTACTTTGGCCTTCGACAGCGTGTGCCGAGGATCGATGAGGATCTCTTCATGCACCATGCCGCAGCAGAGAATCTTGTCAGATCGCACACTCGCAAGGGAAAGAAGGATTTATACACGAAACAGCCGAATGGAGCGGGTCACGCTTCTGGTACTGCTACTCCAGTGCTCCAACAAGCTTATGCCCACGACTACGTCCCCCGACCGGAACAGTACCGTGGTGGAATCCTCGGTTCACTCTTGAAGCTCTACAATGACGATAGAAACGCTCCCGGCAGTGGTGTTAACACACCAAAAGATCCAGGAACACCTCTCATCTCGCCTCGCAACTCGCCTCCTATATCGCGACCGACTTCATCCCACGGCACACCCCTTCGAACACCCCCTCGCTCTCGACCTTCTAGTGGCTTGTTCAACTACCACAAGTCTCGTCACTCTAGTTCCTCTCTTGCCCTCACAGAGCTCATGAAGTCATCGTCCATGTTTGCTGCTCCTGCATCGGCAAACATGGCTGGCAAATGGGCCGAGAATGCCAAGCAACAACCCCCACCAACAAAGAAGCGAGACAAGACTCGCATCACCATCCATATCGCCGGTATCATCCAGCGTCACCGATATCTCCTCAAGCTCTGCCGAGCCCTCATGATGTACGGCGCTCCTACCCATCGACTGGAGGAGTACATGACCATGTCATCGCGCGTTCTCGAGATCGAGGCGCAGTTTTTGTATCTTCCTGGGTGCATGATTATCAGCTTTGACGATAGCACTACGCATACGACCGAGGTTAAGCTCGTTCGTGTTCCACAGGGTATTGATCTTGGACGGCTTCGTGATGTGCACAACATCTACAAGGAGGTTGTCCATGATAAGATTGGCGTTGAGGAGGCTACGCAACGACTTGACGAGGTCAACGAACGTAAAGCAAAGTTCAACGTCTGGTTTCGAGTATTCTTATACGGTGTCGCATCAGCTTGTGTAGCACCTTTTGCTTTCCAAGGGCGGCTCATCGATCTTCCTATTGCATTCTTTCTTGGGTCTATTGTCGGTATTCTTCAACTCGTCTTGGCTCCTAGCAACGAGCTTTACGCCCACGTGTTTGAAGTTTCTGCCGCTGTCATCACGTCCTTTTTCGCGCGAGCCTTTGGTTCGATTCAGGGAGGCAACCTATTCTGTTTCAGCGCTCTGGCGCAGAGTAGTATCGCCCTGATCCTTCCGGGTTACATGGTTCTTTGCAGCTCACTTGAACTTCAAAGTCACAACATCGTGGCAGGTAGTGTTCGCATGGTGCACGCTCTCATCTACACACTATTCCTTGGATATGGCATCACCATTGGCGCTTCTCTCTACGGAATGATTGACAGCAATGCTTCAAGTCGATCAACCTGTGAGATGCCACTACAGCGAGGCTGGTACTTTCTTTTCGTGCCGGCATTCACAATGTGTCTCTGTCTCATCAACCAGGCCAAGTGGAAGCAATCTCCCGTCATGGTCGGGATGGCTGTTGCTGGCTGGTCGGTCAACAGTTACAGCGCCGACTACTTTGGCGGAAATGGGCAAATTTCCAACATGCTTGGCGCCTTGACGGTTGGTATTCTGGCCAACCTGTACTCGCGTCTGGGACGACATGTCGAGAATGGCTGGCTGGACTTGGTTGACTGGTGGAAACTCAGGATGCGACCGCGCTACACCAAAAAGAAGTTCGAGTCGGACTCGTCGTGGTCCCTCCCAACGCTCACAGATCCAGAGTCAAGGCCTGGTACACCCGAGAAGGGCCAAGAGCCAGAGAAGAAGCCTCGCAAGGTCGGATACAGTCTTGCAGCTGCGGCTATGCTTCCTGCTATCTTTGTGCAAGTGCCGTCTGGTCTTGCAGCTGGTGGCTCTCTCCTGGCCAGTATCACCATGGCTGACGAGATAACCAAGAACGGAACAACAAAGGTTGCGACTGATATGAACACTATGGGCAATCTCGAAGGAACTGCCTTTAATGTCTTGTTCAAGGTGATCCAAGTTGCCATTGGAATCAGTGTCGGTTTATTCATGAGCGCACTGATTGTTTACCCATTGGGTAAGAGAAGAAGTGGATTGTTTAGTTTCTAAGAGTTGGTCTACAAATCTCTTTCTTTTTGTCTCTCTTTGTTTATTTTCCCATGTCTATTCCTCCGAAACAGGCTCAGTGTGGTTATCAAAGGTGGTTATACAAAAGCAACAACTTAGTTTTCCTTTTATGTTTGTCTTTGTTTGGTTTACAATGGGATTGGGCTGAAGCGATTGGCGCAAAGCGAGCGTGTCTGGGGTTTCATTTTTGTTTTATACAGGTTAGACATATACTATTATAGAGATACGGAACGGTAATGACCGGGATGAAATGAGAAACACAGTACTACAGGAAATAATATCAGACTAGAACTTATTTATTTATAAATATTGTAGATATTCTTCTTGACATGTGATGTTGCACAAGTCTTGGTATCGCAGGTAGGGAATCTCGATGCTCATTTTTTATGACACAGTGACGTCAGATAAACACAACATCCTCTCACTCTTGCGCCTTGACCTTTTCTTCTCATTTCATCCATCACAGACACTTGGCCAATACATCTCAAACCAGTCATAAAGATATACTGGGTTTTGACTTTTTTCCTTTACTCATTGAAGCAGATCTAAAAACACGAATTCAGCGTCACCCAGAACCCACCCGCAAACATGAAGATTCGTTCTTCTCGTATCTCGATCTCAATAGCAAAGGCGATATGCCAACGTCACGGCTCCTCAAAAATAGGCCTCATCAAAGCCATTAATGCCTTCTTCCGTCTCTTTAAACTCTTCCTTTCCCGCTATCGTTCCGTCGATTTCCTAGCTCTGAGGAAAGAAGTCTGGCAGATTGATGAAGACGAGTATCACGTTTCTTTTGAAGCCGACACTAAGGACTCGCTCGTGCCCATCGGAGATTTAGGATACAGCGGTTCAACCTTTTTCACCACAGCGAATGAGAAGTATCTCATAAAGTCATTGCCCAGACGCTTTGAGCATGATTTCTTCGCAAAGGAACTGCTGGACCCGTATGTTGGACACATGAAGCATCAGCCGCACAGTTTGCTTGTCCGTATCATGGATCTTGTTTATGCACCGCATAAGTCTATCGGTGGTATGCTCGGTGCTGCGCCTACGCATCACATTGTCATGGAGAATTTACTCTACGGAAAGCCACATGGTGAGCAAGGCAAGACATGGGAGACGTACGATCTCAAGCCGAACGACTACTTCTTCCCTGAACGAGATATCGCAAACGGTGCTCTGGTGCCGGATAGTGTGATAGAGCGTCTTGTCGACGAATTCCCCGACAAAGTCCGCGTCACACGCCAGGCCAAAGAGGAGCTCGTCTCTCTCCTCTTTGCAGATTCAGCACTCTTGGCCTCACACAACGCAGTAGATTACTCGCTCTTCCTCGTACGGTACCCTAGAGGTAGCGAGGTACCTGTCGTGGAATCCGATGCTGGAAATTGGCGACGAGGAGTGGATGACCTGGAGGGGAAGTGGACATACCGGTGTGTCCTGCTGGACTTTTTCTGGACAAAGCACGCCTTCCATGCCAGAGCATTGACAAAGGTAGTCAAGATTTTCAACAAGATTGCTCACAAGGGACCTATGAGTATCACTGCGGATCCAGATGAGTATAGGGAGAGATTCCTGAAGATGGTGGACGAGATGGTTGTCGTCGAGTGATGCCGTTATTTACCACGGCAACGGAATTTTGTTTTGCATGGCTACGCGAAAAGCACGGAGTAGGGCAGGGCTTTTTTCTTCTCTCTCCTTGATACCTGATTCTCTGGGATTTAAGATACTTTGGAATGACTCATATACCATTTCTATTCAAGATTTGCTTATTGATGCTGAATGTTGATACATTGGTTGATAGGGGGATGGCCTCATGACACAGACCGCAGGTCCTCGTAATACAAACATAGGGAACATAGAACTCTTAATTCAACTTAAAAACTTCCCTTTAGCCTTTCTTGCTCATTGTGGTCGTCGAGGCAATGACTGATCACCATCTGCAATGTTGCCTCAATGCCTGGAGACTTACACGCAGCTATACCGTTAGACTTTGTCACATTACCCTTCAAATCTTAATCACATATTAGGTTGAAGAAGAACTCCATTGACATCCAACTCTACACCTGCAAACGAAGTCCTTAACCTGCCATGTCAATTGAGTGACTTAGGGATAACTCTTGATCAAACAGAATCCCTCTGACACTGGCTGCCAGTGCAACAGAAGTGGCAGACTCTTCACTTACACAGCTTTCCAAGCAACACCAGAAGTTGAACAATAAACTTCAATTCGGGCCAATCATTATATTCACTTCTCTTATAGCCTGTGACAAGATTAAACCTTGACTGCCTAGCATCGACTGCGCGCATTTTTCAAAACATTAACTTTGCAAACCATCGTTGAACAGTAAAACAATAGAAAGACTAAATTAACTCTGAGAAATGTGCGCATGAAAACAAAACTTCTCCTCCTCTTTTTCGTTTGTAAGACTGTATAATGATGCCCTTGTTCACTTTTATCCTCTCTTCTTTATTGTTCAGGCATCGTCGTTTGCTACACATTGCATCGCGCTATTGTTCAATTATTGCATCTTCATTGTCAGTCTTTCTGACTACTGCATTCTTCTTCACTCAAACCTGATACTACTTTCTTCGAGCAACTCTTTACCTTCTACAGGCTCTCTATATTCTCTTCAACTTCTTCCTCCTATCATTCTGCGAAGACATCTTCATCGTCTGTCTTTCTGACTACTATACTCTTCTTCATTCCAGGCTTGCTTTTGACTTGTTTCTCCAAGCATCCCTCTATCTTCTACAGACTGACTGTCTTCTTGATATTCTCTTCTACCTCTTCCCGATATCCTTCTGCGAAAAGCATCTTCATTCTGCACATCTTTTCCAGACGTTCATCACTCTATCAGAGAAGTATCACCATCAGACGATTTGTATCTGCATATATTTGCATCGTTACCAAATTCTACTTCTGCTTCATCGGTCATCTTTATCTGATACCCTCAGAAGAACAGAACCATAGAGTTTCTTTATACTCGTTGTTAACGACATCACAATTCTCTACTCGACATATATCGGATTCTATCATCACGATTATCGTCACTCTCACTGTCACCACTATCCCCTATACACAACAACCACCCTCCACACCATTCACAATGCCTCGCTTCTACTCACTACCAGCCGAGATCCAGAACATGATTCTTTATCTCGTTGCTGAACCTTCCACAACCTCCTCCACACCCCATTTGGCTCCTTACGCCTGCGTCGATAAGTTCTGGAACTCGTTTTTCGAGTCAAGAACATTCAACAACCTCACCATCACGCAAGACGACATCCCCGCGCTCTCTAGCATCGTGGGCTACCACAGACGCCCACTGCTCAAGCATCTCTGGCTTCGCATCGAGCTGCCAAAGTACGTGACCCCACCGACAAAACAGGACGAAAATCCCAAGGTCCTCTGGAAACTGGACTCTGCTTTTACAAAGTCCGTTTCCGCCCTCTGGGACGTCCTTTCGGAATGGGACAGTACTGGACAAGAGGGCATGACCCTTGAGCTTAGCGCTTTTTCGCCGAGTGACTGGGTAGGCTTCCTTCTTCATGACATCTCTGTCGAAAAGGATGTCGAGCTCTACAAGAAGTATCTCGCATCTGGCTCGACAGAGCAGTATGAGGCCGCCGATGATGTACACAAACCGTACATCAACCTACACGGCGCTCTATACCCAGGAAGCGGAATTCTCTCCTACCAGAAGCGCGACCAGTACTGGTCCGCGACAGTCAACAATCTTCTCGGTTGGAAGCCGCTCGAGTTCTTCGACGACGCTGCGGAGTTGCCTCCAGTCTCGGTGGTGACCAAGTTCCTCATCCGACGACAGCAGTTCCGGGAGATCTGTCCCACTGCTCTGAACAAGATGCTTGGCAGTCTTTCGGCTGTCCAAGACATCCATGTCGAACGCTGGCGCTGCGCAGAGTCTCGAGACGAAAAGTCATGGTGCAAGGGGGCACAGGTAACCTTTGGGATGGATCTACCACCATCGGTCAAGAGGCTCAGTCTCTACGGCGACACGAGCAAGGTCTTCCACAAGTGGGCGGCCAAGGATGCCACAGTGGTCAGCCTGGCCAAGACGTTGCGACAGTACACCAGGGATCTGGAGTACCTCTCCATTTCGCATCTTATAGATGCAAAGGAGTTCCTGCGTCCGTTCTGGTCGGCCAGCTCTGAAAAGGCTACCAGATCGTTACCTGACTGGAAGAACCTGAAGAGACTGTCACTCACGTCCGACATCTTCAACACCGGCACAAAGAAGGATATAACCAACCTCTTGTGCGCGGCTGCTCGTGCTGCGAAGAAGATGCCCAGCCTCGAGATGTTGGAGCTGTGGAACGGCGACACAGAGAGGGCCTGTGTCTTTTGCTACCGAGTGGAAGACACAATTGGTGAGATCACTTGGCGCGGAACGCATCTCCCAGCCCTTGAAAATGAAGTGGTCAGGGCTTGGGCAGTTGCTTCCATCAACAATGATCGTCCAGATGTAAGGGAGTCATCCGAGCCTATCAAGACAGAGGATGTTGCATCTGCCAGGCAAGTCCTTAAGTACTTGGCCAGCAAAGACCAAGTCATGCATCCCGTATCTGCCTGCAGGGCAATCGGAAAGAGAAAGAGGAATGCCGAGGATGACGACGAGACAAAGGGCAACAAACGGACGAGGAGCAATACAATCTGAGGAGGATAATATTGCCTGGCGCAACAGCACAGCATGAGCATCGGAGTTGAGCATGATTTTTTCTTGATACCCATTAGTTGCATTAGTTTAGACATCACAATACCCAGCATCAACTGCAAGTTTAGAACAAACAATAATCATAATTCATCTAACGGTTTCCAAGTTAGACTACCAACAACTCCAGTACCGTAATTATACAGTAACAAAACTAAAAACGCCTCGTATGCATCCAGTGCCTACAAATTCCCACGCAACTTCTTCTTAAGCCATAACCGACTCGACTCTTGAGTCTTCTCCAGAGTGAGTATCGCTGTTTCGGCGCTTCTCGTTGCCACCTTGGAAGTGGGATTCGTCTCGCTGTTCGCGGGTGATATATCCAGGAGGAACCCACTTGTGACTGTTCCACGGCTTGAGACCCTCCTGGCCGTACATAAGATCGACGTTCTCCAGACTGAGGGCGCGGGACTCGAAGAGGAAGAACCAAACAAGGGCAGCGGCAGCCAAGTTGGTTCCGACAAAGACAAAACCGTAACCGTAGGAGATACCAGCGGTGGCGAGAGGAGTAAGGAAAGCAATCATGACTAAAAGATGGGTTAGTGTTGGAAGACACATAATGGTGATCGAAAAACTTACAGTTTCCAAGCCAGTTACCGGCTGTAGCAATAGAAGCTTGCTTCGCACGAGTTCGGAGAGGGAAACTCTCGCCGATAACGACCCAAGCCATGGGACCCCAAGTACTGGCGAAAGAAGCGATGAACATGCAGGCGCAGACAATGAGAACGACACCGACGGCCTTGCTCTCCTCAGGGTTGATAGCAGTACCGATGGCGGCAAAGACAGCGAGCCATCCAGCTTGCCAGAGAGCACCGATGAATAGGGGCCAGCGACGACCGAATCGCTCGACAAACCAGAGACCCATAAAGGTAGTGGCGACGTTGACAGCACCCAGGATAAGCTGTGTCTGGATAGGGTCCTCGATACCAGCGGACTCGAAGATGGAGGCACCATAGTAGAAGAAGTAGTTGACACCGGTCCACTGTTGAAGGAAGTGGATGAAGAAGCCGAGGAATGTTCGCCAGACGAGCTTGGGAATTCCGCTGTTGGGGTTGAAGCACTCGGCCCAGCTGCCCTGGCCAACTTGTCGTTCCTTCTCGAGAATGTCCTTCATTTCCTTCAGGTCGTCCTGGACGAGGGGGTGGTCGAGGTTGTGCTTCATGCCACGGAGTCGGCCCAATGCTATTTGGGCGCCCTCCCAATCGCCTCGAGAAGCAAGCCATCTAGGAGACTCGGGGACGATGAGGATACCGATACCGAGGGGAAGAGAGAAAAGGATACCAAGACCGATGACGATTCTCCAAGAGGCGCTGTTGGTATCCATCTTCTTGAAACCAAGACATGCTATGTTGGAAATAAGGATACCGATGGTGATCATGAGCTGGTAAGAGGCGACAACAGCACCACGGATCTCTCGAGGGGCGCATTCGGACTGGAACATGGGAACACCGACGGAAAGGTTACCGACACCAAGACCAGCGACGAATCGACCCATCATCATATGAACCCAGGACTCCATCGCCGTAATCTGAATGACATTACCAATGATGAAGATGGCGACTCCGAATGTCATACTCTTTCGTCGACCCCACCAATCAGCGGTACTATAGAGTTGTTAGCTAGAGGTTATAGAAGATGGTTGAGGGGCAACATACTAAGCACCAGAGAGAGCACCAAGCAAACTTCCAATACTCATGAGACTAACAAGGATGGACTGGATGATAGGGTCCCATTCTTTAGCGCCTTCAGGGCCTTGGGCGAATCGATCCTTGAAGTCGGAGAACAGGAGCATAGAACTAATTTGACCCGTATCGTAACCGAAGAGAAAGCCTCCAATGGATGTAATGACACCCAAGAGGATGGCTTCGATACCGCAGTCGGCGCCATTGACCTTGATAGATCTGGAGAGGGAGACGGTTAGTATTGGGAAGAGACGAATAGAGTGATAGGAGAGAGTGTGCATACTTTTGGCCCAACATGATGAAGTACAACTGCCTGGCAGATGACAGAAGTATTGTTTGGGTAAGGAAAAAGGGATTAAAACTGAAGTGAAGATCTGTTTCCAAAAAGCATGAAAGGGCGGGAGAACGAGGGTCTTTTATTCCTCAAGACCCGGCGGGTAGACCTGGGTCTAGGTAGCGGAGATTTGAGTCGTATCACAGAAACAACGGGAGAGACAGAAAATGGTTCTGCCCCATAAACGCATCCCGATCCATCACGCTAGAAGGAAGAACGGACGGACAGTAGGAAGGAATAGGCAATCGGGGGGGCCGTTACAGGCAAGTGCAGGTGTCCTGGTCCATCCTTCCGTTTCTGATGATGATGAATGGGGCATCATTTGCTAAACTTGGCAGTCGTCATGGGGGGAAGCGAGAAACCATCATGGGCAACCAAGTTCAAGTCAGCCGTTGCGCCAAATGCAGATCACTTCATTAGTTTACTAGTATTGTATTGGTATTCTGCGGTAAAGTCGTCAAAAGGAAGGTGGTCCATGTTGTTGGGCATTATTCTCTAACGGGTTTGAGAATTAAAGGACCGATGTCAGTGGTGTTTGTGTAGAAAGAATCCTTCTTTGATCTGGGGTTTCTCCAATATCTCGTGTCTCATGCAGAGAGTGCTCTCTCCCTCTCTTTCTCTCACTGTAGGCTGGGCAAGGCGAACAAGACAATCTTGGCAATGACCTGCCCGGGGCTGGGGGTGTCGTTGTCGTTGCGGGTTATCCACGGGGAACGAGTCAAGAAAGTACAGGGGTTGCGTCTGTTACTGACTGACTGACACTGATTGGATTTTCTGGAAAAATGTGGATGTCATTTTCCCCTTGGCGCAGGCACATAAAGTTTTCTGGGGTACGTACCTTACTGAGTTCTTTACTCTGAAGCAGGTGGAAACTTGGCCTCAGCCAGCCTTGGCCCTGAGATTGAGAATTTTGATGGTGTTGCTGTTGGTGTTTAAAGATTGGCCATGACGTAACTGTCAAGGTAAGCTTAAACCCCAGTGTGTGGCCCAATTTGGAGACCCAACATTGACCAATCTCTGGGCTTACGGCATAGTTCTCGGTGCGATAACAAAACACAGACTCCACGTCGATCACGGGGTCAGGGATGAATTACGCATGAGACAGAACAAGAGAATTGAATGCATCCCATCCCTTCTCCATCTCTCCAGCTTCTGTCAAAAAATGCCACCGAAGAAAAACCTTGATTGTGTAGCGAGATTCTGGGGAATTCTGCGGAGAGCCGAATCCCAAGAAATCTATCTCTTGCATCACTCTGCTTTATCTTCACTTCAAGGTTTTGGTATTTGCGTATCACTCATCGCCAAGGAAAACAGGGAGAACATGTGGATCTTGGTTCACGATGATTTCTTGGCCCAAGTACCGGCATATTAATCAAAGTCTCTAACACGCTAAACCAAAAAAATCTCTTCAGGGCTTCTCAGCTCGTCGATGTTTTTCCTTACGTGACTTCGCCTACACTTGCAGTCATACAAACTCCCTAAACCATTCACACTGCATTGATCAAAGCCTAAACATGAAAAATCTACCTACTCCGGACCCGCATCATTTCGGAATCCCCTATACCAAAAGAGCCCCACCCGGAGCCGTGGAGAAGCCGGCCGTTTACTCGGAGCTTCATGCCTGTCGCTGGAGAACGGACAGACGTTTTCAACGTCGACCGTCCACAATCACAAAATAAACGGCCCGTTTGTCGCATGAGGCCCCCCTATTCCCTATTTTCGACTTCCCCGAACGAATAGAGGCCCGTCAATGTCTCCCCAATGGCCCCCCCATCTCTCCCCAATATCTC
>JABFER010000130.1:0-75622 GCA_013618295.1 Fusarium armeniacum | reverse complement strand
GAAACATGGTGGGGATGGGGATGTTGCGGTTGGGGACAGGGGCACCAGGGCCTACGGGACGGCGAGGAGGGCCTGGGGGAGGAGTCATTGGTCCTCGTTGCTGGGGAGGGGGCATCTGACCACCGGGCATCCAGCTGGGTGGCATCTGGTGGTCTAGGCCAGGAGGGGGAGGGGGCCGCTGCAAGATTTGTGTGGGCTGATTCGGTCGAGCATCAGCGTCGGGAGGGTTGTGGAATCGTTCTTCCATAGGGAATCCAGGTGGTGGCTGGGGTCGCATTTGACGTTGGGGGCCGCGGTCATCCCTGGGGAAATCAGGCTCTTGGGGCATCTGTCCTGGCTTTTGTTGCTGCGGACCCATGCGCATCAACAACTCATTGCGTTGACCCTCTTGAGGCGCTCTCATGAGGTTCATCAAGAATTCGGTGTTGCTGTTGTTACGAGCAGCATCGGGGCGGCCAGAGCCTTGGCTGGGGGCACGCTGGCGTTGGCCAACGAGGTCCTGCAGAAGCTGTTCAGGCCGGGCAGCCTGTTGCTGGGGTCGAGGAGCAAGAATTTCTTGGACATGGTGCGGCGGAGGTCGGCCAAGAGGACCTTCCATACGTCGATCAGGACCATACTGCTGAAAAGGTGAATCGGGTGAGGTAATTACGTTAGGTCTGCCGGCGTTCGGCGGCGTTCCCTGGGGTACTGCAAAGGGCGAAGGGCCTGGGGGTGTAGCGCTCATGGTCTGCTTCTGCAGCTTCGCAAGCAACTGCTGGAAAGCTTGTCGCTCATCATCGGGCCCGCCAGAAGGAGCAGGACCACTAGGGAAAGGCATAGGCAGGGGCATACCACTGTGAATAGGAGGTCCAGTCATAGGGGTTGGTGGCTCTGTCCTTCCTCGAGCTTCTTCCTGAGGCTGTGCGAAGAAGGACGTAAATCTCGATGACTTACCGGTAGCCTTGGGTTTCGCAACAGGGTTCTTGTTCTCTTCAGCACGCGGAGTATCGAGACCAGCCGTTGTTCCAAAAGCTTCGAAAAACTTGTCTGGCGCAGATGGAACAGCGGGGGCAGACTGGACCGGGGGCTTTTCCATCTCAATCATTGCCTCTGCGGCTTCGACGTTCGCAGGCTTACCGGAGATTCCAGCCTTCTGCTTCTTCATCTCTTCCATCCACTTCTGGAAATCCTGTTGAGTGTGGGCTTCAGGAAGTTCCTCAAGAGGTTCGTCCAGCCATTCGGGCTCCCGCTCGACTCGCTGATCACGATCCCGTCCCCAGCGTCTGTCATTCGTGCGGTTATTGTTGCTGTTGTTACGATCATCAGCAGCATCGGCAAGAGCCTCGCGATCTCTCCAGCTCTTAGCACGATCAATACGTTCACGCTTATCAGGAGTGGTGATCGCCACTTCGGCGGCAGGCGTGGGAGCGACATTGGACTCGTTCTTATACCAAGGATCGACTTTGTTTCTGTTGATTCCGTTTCGTGGCCGTCCCTCGCTGTCCTCTGCATCTCTGGTAAAGCCGTCGAAAGTCCGTACAGGGCGATCTCGGACAACGTCGCGGTCCTCGCGATCTTTGGGTTGACGCTTCTCGTCGCGGAAGTTGCCCCCCATACGCCCGTGGAAACGCTCGGCACCTTCATGTCCAAAACTCTTGCGAGGCTTCACCGTACTCCAGCCCTCTGTTTCGCTCTCGCCATCACGACGACGGAGACCATTATTGTTGCGACCATCACGGAACCGATCGACGTCTAGATCTCCGTTGCGACTTCGGAAGTTGCCGAAACGGCCAGGAGCCTCGGACTCTTTGGCGATTTTGTCAGGCTCAAGGGCTGATTTGCCTCGCGCGGAGGCGAAAGCTGTTCGAGGGGGTGCGAAGACAAGGTCCTCAGGATCTAAATGGTTGAGCTGGTCAATACATGAGATGTTCTAGAGGTCAAGCATAGGGAGACAAACTGGCACTGTTCCTTGAGACATGTCTTTCAACACCAGGACGGCGATTAGCTTGTTCAAGAAGAGGATTATCGTTGGATCGAGGTCGATCGTTGGTAACCTTGTTCTGCGTGCGATTTGGTTCAGGTGGGGGTCTAAGGTTGGTCAGAAGAGTGATTCCAGCAGCGGGAATTCTTTCTACTTACCCCATCCACTCCTCGGCTGGAGGGAGGCTCGAAGGTTTGGTACATAATGGCGACTCCCGCAAGTATAGCAGATACTCTGCTTCGTATCGGACAACCATTGTAAAGAAATGCAACGCTATGAGCGCATCCGAGAGGTCGGTATTACAAAAACGATGGAGGAAAAGTCCTTGAAACGAACCCAAAGGTGCAGGCTGAACAATTGAACCTTGTCAGAAGGATGGCAGCTTTTGTCTAGGCAATGTGCAGTTTAGTTTAGGTTATTGGTATCGACAAGCAAGGGTGACAACGTGGCGAAGCTAATATGCGATTACGGAAGAATGGTGGGTTGTTGTTGTGCGGAGAATAGGACGATCAATTTGTCGAGTCGGTGAGTCAAGTGAAAGAATCCACGAGGTTGAATGTCGCAACGTAAGTTTAGGCGATAGCGATGAAGAATAAAATGTTTGGAGGAATGCGTAGAATCGAGAGATCAGGTCAAGTTGGCGGAGAAGGGTGACGTCCTAAGACTTGGGCCTTGACTGGTGGTGGTGGTGGTGGTGAGCAAGGCGAACCAGAGGCGGAGCTAAGTCAGGCCAAGCCAAGCTGGGCTTTGTTCGAGCCAGAAAGCCCAATCAAAGCTCCAGCGAGGGAGAGGGTTGATTGTAGGGTACAGGAATTATTGATTCGCGGGGCGGGTATTGTCTTGTCTTGTCTCGAATAGGCAGTGAATATTGGGATTGGATTGCGTCGTCGTTGCAGAAAAAGGCGGGCAGTTTATTAACGTGGAGCGTGGAAGGTGTGTAACGGTAACGCAGGGAAAGTACTCTGTATCGAGTGTTGTTTTCGGTGGCTTGACGTTGTTGCGAAGAGGAGACTGAAAGCGGGCACAGCAGAAGAGAAAGAGGAGATGAGATGGATGGGAGAGAGAGCCCCAGGTAGAGGGAGAGAGAGAGCTACCACCTAGCGCGCGGGCTTTTAGCGTCGTGACAGCTGGCAGAGGACAAGTCAGACCCTGTTTGGGGCAAGAAATAGCGAAGATGTGGTATAATTGAAGAGTAAATTTTTGAGGGCGTCTTCTTAGCAACGTCGTCTTGATGGTTAAGTATTTTGGTTCTGGAAGGAAATGGGCATGTTGTTTGTGGAATGAGAATTGCAAATGGTGGACGGGATGAACATTGGGGCGCAGTGCACTGTCTAATACTGCTGCACACACTGCGATGAGCCTCCACTCCGTAGGTCGGGCCATGGATCACTTCTCTCTGGAACTCATGGACCCGACTCCACTACCACCTAAGGTTGGTAGTATGGAGGGTATTGTACCTGCTGTAACACGCTGAAGCCTCCACAAAATTTGGGATACTACAGTTAGAGATTGGGCCTCACCTCGGTTTCATCCATATCACAGGCCGTAGAGAAACTCAATTCATGGTTACACAAAACCTCGTGCACATATTTTAAATCGATCCTTAATATCCTTAGATTACGTCCAGCTATAAACCATCCTTATTTCTTTTGAGCAGCAGCAACTGCAGGAACCTCCTCATCAAGAGGCAGAATATGAGGCAGCGGTCCGACAGGTGTGATTGAGTGAGGGTTGATCTGGGTATGGCTCCTTGTGTAGTGCCACTTGATATGCTCAAACTGCGTGGTATCCTTGAACGCAGGGTGGTTCCAGTACAAGTTGCGCATCCAGCGGTTCAGAGCAGGGTAACCGGATCGAATGTCACGGATGTTACACTTGAAGTGCTGCACGTAGACGGGATCAAAACGGATGATTGTGACGAAACTTTTTGTTTAGCGAAAACCGTTAGTAAATTTAATGATCTTGCAATTGACAATAGAAATAGGTCCGGTTGGGTGGATCTGAAACTCACAGTCTGATATCAACTTCGGTCAACTGGTTTCCGAACCAGTAAGGGCCCTCCTTTTGCTCAGAGAGATGCTTCTCAGCGCGGTCCAGAGACTCGAAGAGAGCCACAACGTTGCGCTCGTAAGCCTCGCTTGTGGTAGCAAAGCCGGACTTGTACACACCGTTGTTGATACCGCCGTATTGCCACTCATGCGCCTCCTCAATCTGCTTCTGCAGGTCCTCGGGGTACAACTGAATGGCCTTGTGCTCCTCGTCCAACAGGTCGTCAAACTGAGTGAAGTCAGTTATCATAACTCGAAAGATACATATTTGAGAGACAACTTACCTCAGAACCCAACATGCGGAGGATCTCACTGCTCTCGTTGCTCACGATTCGGTTCGTCTTCATGTCGTAAAGAACTGGCACCGTGTATCGGCCGTCATAGTTCTTCTCACTCTCAAAGTACACATCCTTTAGGTGCGTGAAGTTCTCGTGGCCCTTGATGGGATCAGGCACAACATTTTCACCAGGAACATCCTCGTCCTTGGACACAAATCGCCAGCCACCCTCACCAAGGTGCCAGTGAACAACTGAGTACGAGATGAAATCCTCAAGACCCTTGAGCTTACGAGCGATGAGGGTACGGCAAGCCCAGGGACATGCGTAGCTCACATACAGGTGGTAGCGGCCCTTTTCGGCAGGGTATTTTGCGTTGCCATCGCGAGAGATCCAGTCTCGGAACGAGCTGACTTGACGCTTGAATTCGCCAGAGGTGTCGCCGGGCTTAACCCAGTCAGTGACTTTACCGCTGCTTGCCTGTAATTGTGTCAGCATGCTGAGAAGATCATTCATGGCATCAGTTGTGATTACCATTCTGGTTTGATGTGCAGATTGAATGTAGAGAGGTCTGAAAGACGATGTCTTAAGGGATGAGAAAGATCTAGTCTGCTGCTTTGGTTTAAAGAGTAAACTCTTGCTGAAAATCCGGGATCCTCGGATAGTGATTCTTTGTATTGACATATCTTAAGAACAAGTCATGATTCTCGATGACGGCGACAATCAACACCTTTATAGTCAATTCTCCATCTGCAAAACACAGCTAAAAAAGTGGCCGAACTGCATCACCACCCCGATTTGACCATTGGCCTTGCTCACTCAGGCTTGCCTCAGCAGCCCCTCACAAGCTGCCAGAGTTTACTAACCAGGCAAATCCCAGTTCCACGACGTATTAGGCTTGCTTGCTGTGGATTCCACAGAGCTTCCATTGCTGTCCTGTCCGTCCCAGAGCTAAAGACTGTTTGGAAGCATTCCATAATCGTGGCGTAAGAATTGTACCCCGCTTTACTGCACGCTGCTTAGTTAACAAAGCCTGTTTTCTTGATAAGCCTTACCATCATGATAACAAGCTTGGTCACGGATTCTCTTTACATTTCAAATCTTAGGCACTACCCAGAGTCAATGCATTGGTCCTTGTAAATGTTATCGTATACCCATCGCGAGTAAGCGAATTCTTTGGTGGGACGGTCAAGCATACTTCAAATGACTTTGATTTATCTATGGTTATGGATCTCGTCCATCATTCGGCCATACGCTCATGTGCACGCGAGTCGTTTCTAACATCTCATATACATATCTCTAAGACTGGTAACAAGTCTATCACCACACTTATGCAACCTTGACCTTGATGTAAGGCACTTCAACGTCCTCCTCGTTAAGATCCTCGGCCACAATCTCAAAGATCACTTCTTTCTGATGGTCCGGAATGGGCTTCTTAGAGATTGTCTCAACCAGCTGGCTCAGCTTGAGGGCGTATCGTTCCTTGAGCTTGGAAGGGGGGAAGAAGGAGGCGTAGAGAAGACTGACGCCAGAGCTCAGCATGCTGATGGTAAGACCCTTGGCCTTGAAAGTATCCAGAAGTTCCTGTAGAGTAATGTCCTCAATCTCGAAACGGTCCCAAATCTTGTCCAGCGTAACCTTGCCATCGGGTCCTTGGTATTCCACCTTGGGACTGGCGATGGGCTCACTGAAACCAAAGAAGGGCAGGGCCAAATTGATGAAACCATTCTTGTACTGCTCAAGATCGTCCTTGCCATCAATGATCTTGTACAGCTCCAGCACAACCAAGCCAGTCACCAATGCAGTAGTTGTGGCAATGGCAGGAATGATCTTGCCAGCAATGAACTTGGTCTTGTGTCGGTCAGCCGGTTCGATCTTGTAGTTCTCGGCTCTCAAGTTGCTACAGGCGGTGATGAAATCAATGTGGTGGTTCGAGTCATCATCCTTCTCGAAATCAACAGGAACGAGCTGGAATCCGGACAGAGAGCTGGGTGAAGGTAGGCTGTCAGCCAGCTTCTTGATCTCGTCATTGTCATCAAAGCTAGACTCAGCCTCCTGGATGTCGGTAAGTACAAGTCCTTGACAAAAGTACAGGGTCACTTACAACAGGCTCCTTATCATCTGCCTGAATCTTCACGTTAGAATCGGGAGTGAAGTCAGGGACAATGACATTCTCCAATTCTCGCAGATAGATAGACTTGTCAGTTCCTGGAGACTTGATATTGTAGTTGAAAGCGTGGAGGTTGGCCGCGGCAACAATGAATCCAAAGTGAGAGGGATTGTTGGGATCGAACTTGAGTGCATCAGGAGCTCGCTTGGGTCCAGACCAGAATGGGGTACCGGAAGACGTCTCAGAGTCCTTGGGGAAATTGTAAAGGAGCTGCTGAATCTTGTTGGAAAACTCGGACTCAAACAGTTGGCGAGCCCAGGCAATACAATCCTCAAAGGTTCGGGGCCTCTCGGTCGTAAGGTAGTTGCGAATGGTCTCGAGGGTCTCCTTGTGGTTGCCGCCCTGCTTTAACGAGTTCTCGATGAACTGAGGCTGAGTCAGATACAAGTTGACGGTTTGAGGTGCCTTAACAAAAAGCTTTTCAAACATATACTCCTTGGCCCAAGCGATAGTGTGGTCAATCTTGTTGGGGAAACTTCGGATAGTGCACATGGGGAACTCTTTCTCAGGGGGATCCTGAGAGGAAGAATAAGATTCGGTGAGGTGAGGGAGGACGACTTGCGTGTTACCCTTGGTTCCGAGAGTACCACTTTCGAGAAGTGGCTTCTGGAAAAAGACGCATCGACGATCGACGTAGGTTCGAGCCTCGACGTTGTCGAGAGCGTTGGTGACACCATCCAGGTTTCGCCAGAAATCCTCGTTGAAAACACTCTCAGTGTCGGCACTAACACGTTCCTTCAAGGTGGTCATATGGCCTTCGAGATCGGGGTTCATTCGCTGGACGGCAAGAGCAGCACGGTCACTCTTCATCTTGCCAACATCATCGGCACGGAAGAGGAACTGTCGGTTCAGGTTACTTCTCTCAATAGAGTCCATGTCAGTAACCCAGATCCTGCCCTCGGGACCCGTTCCCAGACCAATCATGGCCCAGTTCTTCAGCATCTCACAACCAATGGCGCCGGCGCCGACAAGGAACTGCTTCAAGTTGGCAATCTTGTTCTGGTATTCTGTACCGAAAACGGCAATTTGTCCATCATATCGGCTACCAGTGGGCTTGCAAAGCTCAGCACTTCGCTTGGTAGATGTAGGTAGAGACTCAAGAGAGTCAAAGTACATCCACTGGACAATGGGCTGGAACTTGCCAGAGACTGCCTTGAGAACCTCCTGCGCAACAAGACCACCAAAGTAGGCAGCCATAGGGTTGAGGTCACCTTGAGCTTGGTAGCTCAGCTCCTTCAGAAGTTTTTCATCCAGCTCAATCTCGAGACCCTCCTGCTCGGCAAATTTCTTCGCAGCGCCCAGAACGACAATGGCATCGTCGTCATCCATGGGGTTGGGAAGTCGCTGGTGGGTAAGTTGGAAAGCATGAAGCGCCTGGAAACCAAGGTGAAGCTGCTGAGGTCGATCGAACTTGGCGAAGTCGGAAATAAGGAATTCGGGTTCCTTTAGCGATGCTGTGAAGTCCTTGAAGTTAATGACCTTGGGCATCTTGACCTGCTGGTACATGCCACCTCGTTTGTACTGGCCCAGCCCAGACACGTCGCCGATCGAAAAGGTGTAAGGTCCCTTGACCGTAATCTTTCGGGGCTCGGCTCCGTTGAGCGTCTCCATACCCTCAACCTCAGAGAATGTCACGTAGTCACCGTCTTCCAGCCCATGTCGAGTTTCGTCGAGGGCGGACACCAGGCCCTCCTCGTCGATACCTGCGACAATACCGCTGAGGGGAGTCTCGCCGGTGGGATCAATAACCGTGAACTTCTCGCAGAAATCACAAAAGACAGAGCCGAAAAGTCCAAAAGTATCGGCAACAACGACATAAATACCCTTGCTATGACAGTAATCGGCGATGGCCTTCTGTTGGTGGATAGGTGCATTGGTCAAAACGACAACCTGGTACTTGTCGAACTGTGAAAGATCACCGTCAAGACCAGGCGACTGATGAAGCTTGACGGGAGTATAAGCATTTAGTTCAGCAACGCGAGGGACAGTGACCTCGTCTCTAGGCTTTCCGACATCGCTGGGGGTGAGGAAGAACTGGGACGAGAGATCCGCGATCTGAACTGGGGCCGGGTCATAAAGGGTGAGGCTCTTGACACCAGCCAGAGCAATGTTCTTGGCAATTTCTACACCGAGACCCTTGAGACCGACAATAAGCACGTTTGAAGCGCCCATGCGCTTCATAGCCTCGTGACCCAAGACATAAAGTTGTCGGCTGTAGAGGGATTCGTCGATCTCGTTATTTCCAACAACGGACTCATCAACCTGCATTCGGGTTGCAAGGTCAACCTCTGGTTGCTTTTGCTCCTGTTGAAAAATCGGTTAGTTATCGTCATGCGATTGTGTTGGTGCTTAAGACAAATCGCAAAATAGCGCCCAGCTTTCACATACTCTGGCAATGAGAGTATCGACAGGCAACGGGATAAGGAATATTTGGGTGGGCATTTACTTACAGCCATTGTGCGTTTATGGGTAGGTGACTCCCCGTTGGAGAGCTTTCGCTTCCCCAGCTTGTTCGTCGTTGGTGTTATCGTGATGTTGGTAATGCTGCGTCAGGTCGTTGCGAGGCGATCCAGCACCAGACAGAGCTCGACCCCGCCAAATAAGACAAGATAACGGTGAGAAATGTAGAATGGTAGAGTCGTTATCTGCGGGCGAAGAATAGGATCGTCGCAGATCGTAGTAGTCGTGAAAGAAGGTTTGTGAGTATTTTCAGATGTAAGTTTGGAAGAGAATACGTTTTGGCTTTGGAGTTAGGTGGAACAGCGGGAGAGCGCGACAGGCGTCCAGTGCTGATGAGGTAATGGCTCGAGTCGGTTTAGTGTTGCATGAGGCAACTCGGACAAGAGCTGTTTTGCCCCACCTTCCACAGTCATCAGCAGTCTCGGGCAGCTTTATTAAGCAAGCCTGAGGAATCAGTCACTGAGGCGAAGCTACTAACCTAACAAACATAAAGTACCCATTCATACTACCTATTAAGGTACTCCGTCCAAATAGTGACCGTGTTCACAGCTGTTCAAGGAGATTTAGAAGTGAATGATCTATCCTTCCCTGCCTCGAGTCAAGTAATTCGTCATTCCAGTTTACCTTCCAACGTAAAGCATCAGAGATTCGAAGTGGGCGTGAGCTTGACTGTGGCACAGCCGCCCCACAGTAGGTAATGCCATGGCGGTCTTTGTACATCTGTCAATTCGGATACGTTCTGGTTGCAGACTCATCACCCAAGCCGGCAGAGTCAGATTATGGTGTAGATAACCTAAAGTAATGGAAGGAAGTTGCCGATATGCCGTTATAGAGTCATTCTCATGGATCTAGCTCCATATCGTGGTGCGCAACACTGATGAGATGCAGGTCGGTCCCTTGGTACTTTATTCATCATGAGACCCAATAGCGGGGTCAATTACGCGGGGCAGATTGAAGCCGACGTGATGCTACAGATACCAAAGCTTTGCCAGACTCAGTTGCTGTGTTTCTCACGATATCTGTCTGCGCGTCACTCTTGCTCGGAGCGTGCCCGGTAAATCTCAATGGGTAAGCCAAATGAATGATCACAGGAATACTAGGCACTTGTCACGGACGCAGACTTCGGGTGGTTTCAATGGTTTTTGTTTTTGTTTTTAATTTCGCCGTCTAACTAACGATAACAATGTCCGATTTTATAGACGACATTGTACCCAGGTGCTGCATGTCTGGAGGGGTATAATGAGCACTGAGCAGATCTCTGGAAGATTTTGTTGAACGTCGTTGGCTTAAACCGAACTCATCAAAGCCTGGTTTCTGCGAGATCGATCGAAAGGTGACGGGATTTGAAGAAGGGCATTTAAAAGATCTTCTTGAGCTCAACATCGCTAATTGCAAAGTCAGAACAAGCCTGCTTAATGGAAAGACTAATCACTTACAAGATGAGAGTAGAGTTGGGGGGGATGGCACCGGGGAAGCCGCGAGCACCGTAGCCGTAGTCACTACATAAGAATTGTTAACGATGCGACATAGAGTTGCTCAAGGGAAATACGTACGGGGTGATGACAAGAGTAGCCTTCTCGCCAAGCTTCATCTGGACGACACCCTCGTCCCAACCTGCATCAAGGATTAGCTCGTAATATAACAGATTCCAATAAAAAAACATACCCTTGATGACCTGGCCAACGCCGATCGTGACATCAAAGTCACCGCGTCCGACGGAGCTGTCAAATCTTTTGAGGGGATAACGTCAGTCGTAGTGAGCAGCGAGGGAGAAGAAGGAGAGCTTACTGCTTGCCCTTGCTGCCGTTCTCCTGGAGCCAGCCAGTGTACGCCATGCTGACCTTCTGGCCTTTCTGGGGGGAAGGGCCGTTACCCTCCTGGATGATAGTCTTTTCAACACCCATGGTTGCTTGTGTGAAGGAGAAGTTGCGAGGTTGAGTAAAAAACGGGTTGATTCGAGTGGTGATGCGAGTAGCACGAGGGATGGATGCAAGAGAGAAAGGCCGCATCTTTGGAAGAGGAGACGAGCGTGGAGCTTTATACGACAAGAGCAAGGCAAGGTAGCAGGCAGGCAGGTACAATGCAGTGACAGTGATTCAGTGCCAGAACAATGGGAAGTCTCTTTTTGAGCTCCCCCTGCCGGTATGATCCAATGGCTTCATAGTTCGGCTAAGCTCTTTCGATTGGATCTCAGGGTCGAAATGGCGGGGCAAGCAGATCGACGGAGGGGCAATGGCAAACCGAAATGATGAGTATCGCCAATCAGAATGCCTCATGACTCCACTGGGGACGACTATTGGGGATAACCTGGAAGCTCACAGAATCCAGGGCAGTCAAGGAGGTACCTCATAGTGAAAGATACCTCCTTCATTCATCGTCACCGTTTCCGATAATCAAGACATACATGCGATGCAAGGGGAACACGTGCAAAGCACGTCAGTATCAGTTCTAACCTCACTTGGGTTTCTTTTTGCAAAATACCTCACTATGCAGCGACGGGATTGCTTGTCTGTTGTTACAGATCAATTCAAGACGGGCGGTTCTTGTACTTGACAACTAAAGTACATGTATCCGAAGCATCACTTACTCGACAGGCCAGGTACCCTCCTGTGGAAGTACCTTGGCATCGTCATCCGCTTCAAGCGACACAAGTGGCTGTCAGCAGAAAGTCCTTAAAAACAACCATGGCCCAGCGTTGTACAGTACTGCACGTGTACTTTACGGGGCAAAGCTAAGCAAGATGAAACAGGGCGGTGTCTTTAATGTCATAAAGTATCAGTTGAGTTACCCATTATCCTGGTAAAGCTGTCCGCCCAGACTCTTTCGGCCAGCTGCCGTTCAGACAACCGTTCAGACTACTGTACGTTATAGATAACATGCCTCGCCAAATAATACGTTCCGTATAGTTATCCATAATCTTAGAGCGAGTTAACACTTATCAGGTTTCCAACTAGACGGTCTAACAGAGACGTTGTAGTCAACCTCTATATTTAAATCTAGACTTTTCTATTGTAAGAGCGTTATAGCTACTGTGCGTGGTTACAGGGTAGCACAAGCTTCTCTTAACGGTGACCATCATTATAGAGTTTAGTCGGTGCTGCCAGTCACGTACGGGGTCCTATTAGAAAAATTAGTTGTTAAGAACTCCAATTCAACATTTTCAGTTTTTAATCTGTATGAATTCTCCTTTTGAGAGTTTAGAGGAACTTGAGGAAATTCGGCCTTCAGTTTGGAGCCCTCAAAGTTATTATCTTCTAGAATAAATGTTAGAGTTTTACAGGAAGACCTGGACCGTCACTGGCGACCTAATCTTTCAAGTCTGCTAGTGATATGGAATACCGGATTGATAAGGCACCAGTCAACATCATTTATGTTTAGGGTAGTCTGGTCGTGAATCCGTGCTATACAGTCTACTTGGTACTGCATTATTAACTCAACTCATGTAGTAAGTATTCATGAATGAGGCGAATATTTATCTTAAATCCTGTTGCTATTTCGCTCAATATATAGGGACAGCCGGTTGGTGTTAGCTGTTTGTGACTTTGAATCATGACAACTGCAAGCTTCTTAGATTTCCGATATGTATATACAGGCATCGCCAGCATCAGTTGTCCATGCTTAAGTTCTTACCCTGTGTTGAAAGTAGCTACCTAAGTATGACCCTTCAAAAGACGAGATCTGCCTTGGGAGACGATTAGGAAACCCCTTTGCCTAAAACCGTCTCTGTGTCACCATTTCACCCACTCATAGTTCGAGAGTCTTCTTCGAAGATGACGGACAAGTAAAGCCATGGGTTATGACTAAGGGAAGGATTTGCAATCCTACTCGTCTAAGAAAACAGATATCGGTAGGGCTATAGGAGTGTCTGTTCCGTATTGACCATTTGTTCTGTTATCTTTTACTGTTGTACTTCTGTGTTATCACAGTTATGGGCATCTCTTCTTCGAAAGATGAAATATCTCGCTGACAAATAAGAATGTTTATTTTTTCGTGGTAGATGCATCAATCATGAGGGTGGATGAGGCCATTGTAAAATATCTGGCGCTCCGACGATGTGACAAACTGAAGGTTCCATATAACGATACAAGGAACTGTTAGTTATAGGGTGATCATGTGTTGAAGGGAAGCCAATGTGAATTCGCTGCTAGTCTGTTCGGATGTTGACACACCAGAGCATCATGGGAGGCCCTCAGAAGGCATGGTTCAAATGTTGCCGATGAAGTCAACTTTCAACAGTGTAGTAGGTACTTAAACTTACCTGTATCACTGTTGTCTTGTAGCTGACCATCTATTTCATGTTGACTCTATAAGATATGGGCAGAGCTTTGAAGCTGACACCTCGAGCTGAAGTTGCTAGGCGTGCCTAGTTGATGTGCTTCAAAACAGCGATTTGATGAAAACTATTTGGAGAAACATAAGGATTCTGGGGTTGATCTGAAGTCCCTGTCAAGGTACTTAAGGTAATGAGAGTACCAGAAGAAACTCAGGCCCTTTCAGCAAGTTGGGGAGGCTCAGTAACTGAATACAAGCAGCTAAAAGAAGAGCAATCTTAGTAACAAACGGTTCTCCAGATTTTCAGTGTTAAAATGGAGTTGACCATAGCCACAATAGACACCCAGCTGGACTTTGGATTTAAGATCAGCAATTGACGTCAAGCTACACCGGGCTTTTGCCAGGGGGTTGTTATTCGAACACTACCTTCAAAGCAAGAGCTTCTGTCGATAAACATGAGCAACCGGCGGGTGAGTCTCTTCATGAATTCACAACAGTAACAACAATATTGAATTACATGGCCAATGCCCGAGAACAGAACTTGATCTTTGTCAGAGGAATGGAAGAATAATCCTTATTGGTTGTCCCGTAAATCAGATGTTAGAAATGAGATGACTTGCATACTCGGATTCGGCGTTTCTTTTGCTCGTAAATAAAGTTAATAACTTTACATCCGAAGACTGGGTCTAACGGGTGACAGTTGAAAACTTGTGCAGCTTGTCAACTGATTTGACAAGACGTATAAACCACTAGGCGAAGTTTATTCGATTCGCACTTGCACGAATGAATGACTTGTTACCATTTAATTAGGTATTGCCCCGTGCTTTACAATGTCCGAGATGACCATGCAAGGCAGTCTTTGAGTTGTTAGGGTAACAAACCTACGCCAAGTGCTTGGAATTGCTTGGAAGTGAGTGATGTGTACAGTATCTGCGTACTGCGTATACTACTTATGATAGAATATGAAGAGTATGTCTGAGGTACCTATGTAGATTGAGACTTGCCAATGTTGTCATGTCGATCATAAAAAAAACATGCGCTCAAGAAGAATTCAAGTTGCGATGCCGCTTGCCGAAGCCATCGAAACAAGTGATCAGGGTCTTCCCCCTAAAAAGTGGACTCTCATAAGGCGTTTCACAGCCGAACGGCACTCATAGCCGCTAAAGCCCAGCCCTTGGCGCAGCAAATGCCGCCATATCCGTAGAAGCCTCCCAGTAATTCCCTGCGAGAAGGGCGGCAGTGACGTCAGAAACCAGAAGCAACATCAATTCTTTAATAACTAGAATCAAAGAGCTTGCGACGCTTTTTATTGCCAAGAGCCTTTTCTCTTGGTGATTGTGGGTAGACCAAGACCACTTCTGACTTGGTGTGCATCGTCGCGAGATTAGCCATGGTGTTGAAATATAAGCCACCGACTGCCAAAAGAACTAGCTGCAGTAGGATAAAATTAAGCAACCTACCCAGATCGAACAGTTCCAGCCTGCCCAGACTTGAAGTCCGGTCTAATAAGTCGATTCCCATCATTTAGAGCTTCGGTTGCGACGGCGCTTACTTACACACCACTTTAACTCGCCGACGTACACACCACGCGTGCCAGAACCTTTACGAGCAAGCCTCCTTCTGTTTCCTGGTTGTCAAAAGTACATAGTAACCCTCCTTCCCCTTCTTCTTATCCCACCTCGGGTACAAGAAAACCGTTTGGTCTCCACGAATGCGAGGGCTATCAAGTTCTTACCTACCACCTTGCTGTACAAGCCCAATCCCCGCTGGCGCAAACCGATCGATCGCAAGCCCAAACTCCATTGTCGTATTTCTCAAGAACAAGGGTCCAGAAGATGAGCGCTCCAATCAGCTCCAACGGTAACGGTCAGAATGGCTCGACAGCAACAAAAACCGGCAACGGAGAATCACCAGAGAAGAAACATGACACAAACGGAAATGATGCTCCTCACGGACACCGCGCACTAAAACACCCTACCAAGATTGGAACCGGACTCAAAGATCGTGTACATCAAATTACAAAAGGACCTCCGGGAGGTTTCGACCCAACTCCTCTTCCTGATGCGCCTCAAGGCTACACGATTCGATTCATCTTCCATGGCGCTTCGAATCTTGCTCCTGCCGACTTTGTCACCATCTCTTCTGACCCTTTCCTCCATGCCACTTTGAAAGGCACCCAGCCAAAGCGCCACAAGGAGGACCCTGACCTTACCCACCGAACAAGAACCGTCAGGAAATCCACTGAGCCGCAGTGGGATGATGAATGGGTAGTTGCCAATGTGCCACCGACAGGCTTCACACTCAAGTGCCGACTGTATGACGAAGACTTCCCCGACCATGACGATAGATTGGGCAATGTTACGATCAAAGTACCAAGTATATCGCAGGACTGGCCAGGAATTCCCCCTCCAGGCCGTGTCTACGAGGCCAAGAAGCGAGTGATGAGCAAGCGGGCTTATTTGACCAAGGCTGTCACTAGTGTTGTCAACCATAATATGCACATGACTCCTCTCCTCCGTGTGAGTATGGAACTTCTGGGCCCCTCGGCTCCTCCTTATGCGCAAATGCATACCGTCGGTCCTACAACATGGGTCAAACACTTTAGTCCCTTAATCGGTCGACTCGCCGGCGTCAAGGTCAACGCCGATTCCGACGACGACGCCCACGGAGATCAAGATGAACAGCCTAACCAAACTGTAAACAAGAAGACTAAGACACAAAAATATGAGTATGCTGTCCACCCCATCTTGAGAACAGCATAGACTTACATCGCGTTAGTTTCCAAGCAAATGAAATGCAGCTTCAAGGCCCGGTGCCATCCAAGCTGTACCATCGTTTTGTCGAGTTCAGACCTATCATTGCATCAATCTATTCTTCGGCGGGCTTGCGCGGCACGATCCTGAACAAGGCGCTGCATGGCCAGCATCGCCGTATTTATAATTTCAACGCATCGACCGAATATGGCGACTTTGATGCATGCACCCCTGAGGCTGCAGAACAATTCTTAAAGCTGGTTCACTTCGATGAAGGCGGCCGTATTTTTACTTATGTTCTAACTTTGGATGGCATGTTCAGGTTCACAGAGACTGGAAAGGAATTTGGTATAGACATGCTGAGCAAGCACACTATGCATTCAGACGTGGAGACGTATATCGCCTGTTCCGGCGAATTTTTTATTCGACGACTCAACCGTCCTATCGCTTCAGATGACCCAGATCCTAATACGAAAACGCACCCAGCGCAAGATGTTCCCGGTGGTCCGCCTAATGAGCAACCTCCGCACAACCCTTCATATTATCAGTTGGTCATCGATAACGACTCTGGGACGTATCGACCTGATAAGTCGACACTGCCTTACTTGAAGGATTTCCTCGAGAACAACTTCCCAGGAATGGGCATTGTGACGATGCACTGGGAAGATCAAAAGCTTCAGGATATGAAAGAGAACCAACGCAATATCAAGAAGAACGAGGGCAGACTGGTTAACATGGTTCTCAACAGAAGCCAGAGCAGTATTAGTTCCGCCGAGAGTGAGTTGGATGATCGCGAGACGTCTTGGCAGCAGGGACATAAGAGTAAGCGAGAGGCAGCTTACGAAGCCTTGGAAGATCCGCACAAGGTCAAAGATGCGGTCAAATCAATCGTCCCTGGCTTGAAGCAGGAGAAGGGCGAAAGCTCTAAATGAGTGGGTTATGTATGACTAACGACCGAGAAAAGTTACGGGATGGTTTTCATAGATGGGCTGGTCCGTTTTCCGTGGCGAAAGAGATACCTGTGTGGATTTCACATACCGCTTTTGTTTTGATAGTCTTGCATTCTTTGATACCTTGACTTGCTTCGAATTCGTTCTTAAGTCTTTAGTTCTATCTAGCTTTCCTCTAATCAAAACCCTACGCTTTAATAATTGTCTACACAAGTTCATGATTATCCTCCGTTATGTATTATCTAGAGGCTCGGCTTTAATGCTACCCACTTGCTTGAGCAACTCGCCAGCAACTGCCCTTGCTCGTCCTTCATCTCGCCTCTGACTGTGGTCTTTCGGCCATCAATTTCTTCTGCAATAGCTGTGATATAGAGAACGCTATCCGTCGGTACAGGCTTCAGAAACTTTACGTTTATTCCTCCTGTTACGTTGGACGTCTTGAACGCCCTGGCCTCTTTGCCCAACGTGCCGTTCAGATCAAAGATAGTCCCCATAGATTCGTCCAAAAGAGCTGTAACGATGCCGCCGTGAACAATACCAGGATATCCACTCACGCCTTCACCCACCGATACCAGCACAACAATTTCAGTGATGTTATACGCTGGATTCTTGGCAACCTCGACACTTGGCGCACGAAAGTAGCTGATGAAATGCGTCAAGCCACGAGAATTGTTGAGCGAGTTTCCAAACAGCTGATCGTGTGCAGGTGATTGAGGATTACGGCAAGATGGGAGAAACGGGATTGTATCCGGCGCGGACAACAGAGACGCAGTCCAAGGATGCGAAGCAAAGAAGGAGAGCTCTGAAGCGAACAGATCAGGTGGTGCATTATCTGGCGCGATGTCGAGCGCTGGGCAGATGACTGAGTTGCTGTAAGGGGGAAATTCCATGCTGGCTGATGAGAAGGCGTTGATGTGTGAGACTGAGAGGTTGGTGCTGACGGGATGGCCGAAGCGGCTTCGGACCCGAGAGAGCGGGGCCGGTCGAGAGGAGTTCCAAATGTTCGGCAGTACAGTGGAGGTCTCGAGTCTAGGTATCAGAAGTTTGAGGTAGCGCATCGTATAGTACAATTGGTCATGGAATATAATGTAGAAGTAGCGAGAGCAGGAAGCACAAGAGAGTTCTCGCGCCTGGATTAGGAATATTGATCGACATAACCTTGACCAAGGATGTTGTGAAGCCGAGGTACTTGAGACTAGGTATGGAGGCTTGGCCGATTGGGGAGAGGAAAGGTAAAATAGGGCACTCCTATTGGATAGCGTGTACTTTAATTCATCTTCAGCACATCGAGCATTACCATTTTATTATTGTCGCTGTCAATATAACGCGAGTATATTGGCAATTCATATTCTCATCAGTATCATGCCTCATGTATTTTAGCTTTCAATATTCATTGGCCGAGAACCGTTGGCACCGTTGCTTGTGCAGCCTCATCAATAACTCCTCTCTACTACGCGAACATGTCCAAGGAAGGATGTGTCACTCTGTTGCAACAATACGGCGCTCAAATAAACAGAGTATCCAACAATTCAATTTTTGAAAGTTCACTTGTATTGTCCTGTAACCGAGTGCCTGTCACGCCTCGGCAAACACCAGATAGATATCAAACGCAGACTACATGTGCCCATCAAAGAGATAGGATAGGTAGTATGCGTGCGGCAAGAACAATATGAACCAATAACGATGCTCTAGGTAACAATATAGGTATTCGGCGTGAAATGTTGTCCATGTCCCCCAGTGCATGTTCTCCATTCACGAATTCTGTAATGAATCACATACGGCAGAAATGCATCAAGCCACAAATACGGCAAGCTGCCACTGCTCGCACCTGCCAACTTTATCGCACATACCGAACGGTAGGCGTACCTGCCGCAACAACTTATACATAGGAAGATTCACTGTATACCTGCCTAGAAGTAGATAATCACTGCCTCCCTTCCCCTCTTTCGCTCTTTCTATCCTTACTTCGTTCTCATTCGCGTTTACCCGCGCAGCGTGCGCACTCGCCGCTTAACACATCTCCAACTTCAACACCACGGCTTTAAACTTGACAATCATCAACATGGAAAGCATGGGACACCCGCAAGGGCAGACTCTCTCGTCCGAGCAGATCAATGTCCTCATCACCATCGAACGATTCGGCGCGGGCTGCTCTATGGTGGCTATTATTTTTCTACTACTGAGCTTCGCCTTGTTCAAGAAGCTTCGAACCACTCCAAACCTCTTCCTTGTGTTCGCTTCGATCGCAAATGCCGGCGCCAGTGTGGCATCTATGATCGGATATGATGGTCTCCAAGCAGGCGAGGGCTCCAACTTGTGCCAAGCCCAGGCTTTCATCTTCGAATGGTATTGGTCTCTGCCCCTGTTAAGCCTCTCTGCTAATACATATTTTTATAGGTTCATGCAGTCTGACCCTTGGTGGTCTCTTGCCATGGCTATCAATGTATTTCTCGTGTTCTTCTGCAATGCCGATCCCCGAATGTTTCGTAAATATGCCTGGCTTTACTGCATAATCTGTTTTGGCGGTCCATTGATCCCGGCGATTGTTTTGATCTCCATCCGCAACTCTCCGAGAGGCCTCATGTTTGGGGACGCTACTGTGAGTTACTAATAAGCCAAAGACCTGCTCACAAACTGACAAGATCAAGCTGTGGTGCTGGATCGGAACTGACTGGAGTTTGGTTCGCCTCTACGCCTACTACATCCCGATCTGGATATTTTCTTTCCTTTCAATAATGATTTATATTGCAGTCGGATACCAGGTCTTCCATGCTCGAAACATGCTCAGGGACTTGGTGATCGACGGGATGAAGGTTGAAAGGAGCGACAGTATCCCCTATTCAAGCAGCGAGCACGGTGGCTCCTCTGAAGCGGTAGTCCTTCCCCCTGATATCAGTGAGACTGGCGATACTGACACTTCTACCCAGAACCTCACGGGTCGCCAGGAGTTCTACGGTACTGCTGTCACAGAAGTTCAAATCACCCGAGAAGAGCCAAGATCGGTAATGCACCACGGTCTCGCCCTACCTGCTACAGTCCACACAGGTTCAAACCCCCCACGCATTCAATCGTGGGTTTTACCAGGTTCCTTCGAGCAACTCGAACGTACTACTTCAGGAAGAGGTCAACGATTCGAGACCGTTTGCACGTCTGACAGTACTCCGCAGCCATCTGCGACTGTGATCACCCGGCTTCGTGCGATTAAATCCAACGCCTCCTTGAAGCTCAAGCGACTTGACCCGGTAAAGATGGCATATTTGCGTACCAGTTTTATCTTTGGCTTTGCAGTATTGATCACTTGGATTCCGAGCTCAATCAACCGACTGTACAGCCTTACTCATGGGGACAGAATCAGTTTCAGTCTGAGTGTTGCCAGTGGCTGCGTCCTCCCACTCCAAGGTTTCTGGAACACCTTGATTTACTTTACAACCAGCTGGAAGGTGTTTCGTGAAGAAGTGCGAACAGCTAAAGCGGAGTGGTTCAAACGGCCCGAAGAGTGCACAGATGGGATCCGTCTCAACAGTCGGCTTGGAACTTTCAAAGGAGATGATCGCGATACCGTTGAGCGGACCCGACAAGTTCGCGCTGGCTCCACTGAGGATGCTGAGAAGTCAGCGACAGAGTAAGTTGTATGGAAGTTCTCGATTTGACCTCGGAAAGGGCATGTCTCATATTTTTGTGTGACGAATGCATTCATGCGGTATAGCCTGCGATGTTATACAGTTCGTCATATTGAAGGCAGAGAATCAAGCATTATGTATCTAAAAATCAAAGCAGATCACATCAAAGGTACGGAGTACTTTATGATATAACCGGGGATTTTATTTCGGCCGAATATATCATACAAGTTCGTTATTGTGATTAGACCCCGGGCATTCTTAAGCATTGTAAATGGCTTCGCCCTCAGCAGCATCCACGCCTTCTCTAACGACCCTATCAACAGCAGCAGGAATATCTTCGTCGCCATCAAGGAGATCGTACCATCCGTTCTTCACACCATCTGCAGCAAGCAGATATGAGGCAACCTCAGCGACAGACTCTCGGCTAATGCCGTCAGGGGAAGAGACGTGCTTGGTCTTTCCAAGCTCGACCTTTGTGGCAGGCTTATCATTTAGGGTGCCGGGTCGAAGGTTGATACCAACGAGGGAAGGGCTCTTTTTGGAGACTTTGTAAAGAACTTCGTCGGCCTCAATCTTGGCCTTATAGTAGTTGGCTAGAACGCCGTTGTTGACCTTCTCGTGAAAGTCATCCCACTCGCCAGCGGGCCACCATGGGGCACCAGCGCGACGTGAGCCAAGGTATGAGATAAGAAGGAATTTTGTGATGCTAGGCACAGAAGCTGCGGCTTCGATGAGGTGAACGGCCGCATCTCGGTCCACCTTGAAAGTCTGGCTTGTGTTAGTGAACGAGTTGATTTGAGAAGGAGACGCGAGAATGGTCAGATACATACTCTCTCAGCGCCACCCTTGCCTCCAGCGCCTATACCGTGTCAAAATGAGTTCAGTTACAGGTTATTGGCTTCAATGTGACTTACCTGCACTCCAAGCTATATAGTCAGGCTGAACCTCGCTCAAGACCCCAAGAGCCTTGTCCCGAGAATCGATATCCTCAATGCTACGCACGAGAACATTAAGTTTACCGGGGAGGCCCGCTCCAAGCTGTTCAATGGCGGGGGTCTGCTCTGCAGTTCGGATAACGCTGGTGACAGTCCACGAACGCTTGAGTAGGAGAGGAGTAAGAAGCTGGGCGATCTTGCCGTGACCACCGAGAAGAAGGACGTGATGGGAAGTCATGTTGTGTTTTGGAAATGAGATTAGAGAGGATGTAAGGTGAGAAGGTGGGATAAGTTGGTATAATGAGTATGAGGTGAGTTCTTTGAGATTAATTGCTCTTGAATAAACCCGGTAAAATGGGTTGACCTGAGTACCTATTTAAATCAGTCTCTTTTCGCACCTTAGGACCTGGGCCTCTTAAACTTTGAAAGTCACAAGAGGTTCGCAAGGTATGACGACATTCACAACTACCTTAGTAGGTAGGTAAGTGGGGTAATTACCACTGCCGAATGGCCAACGACATCAAATATGGATCTTTAAGTTGACGATATTTTTGCCTTTTTGCTCGCCATCAAGGTGAGTGAGTATTGTAGATCATTTTGACTCAAAACTAGTGTCTCGGTAAGTATTGTGGTTGCGAAATCGGGTAATAAATAGTGTCAATATTGTTGTTGGAGTGCAAGCTAAGATCGCGTCTAGTCATTGGAGCATAACTCTGCAGTGCTATCTAGTATATCTTTGAATTAAATCATATAGACCAAACTGCCGGATATGATAATTGTTCCAATTCTTGTCAAGCAGAACACTTGCGTTTTGGATCCCTGCCTTTGATGTAACACCTACTGCTTATAACCAAACCACACTTGAGTCCCCGCCCTTGTCAGCATGGACATGCTTACCCTGGTACAACGAAGCCTCACGGCCAGGAGTCGGGCTCTGAGCAAGAGCGTATTGTTCTCGACCAATTGAACATTGACTATTGTTTGAAAACAGACAGATTCGCAAGGCGATGCCTTTATTCAAGCACAAGGGCTTAGTCAGCAGCTGCGCTCCCCAATTTCTCGGGAGGTGCGGAGCTTCATGAACTAAACCGTTTATGAGGTAGACACTCATTGGATGTCTTTGCTCGCTGCTTGTTGTATATCAACATTGGGGCCGCCCTTGAGCGTTGACGTCTGGTTACTGGGACAAAGTAATCTTTCTCTCATAAGTCAAAGAAGTTGGTGATTTGCATAGCATTTCTCGGCGACCAGCAAAGTTCACTTATCCTAGCTCTCCTGCCACAAATCGCTCAACTCTGTCTTGTCTCATTGTGGAAGCAAGCTTTTGAACAGGGACTGGGCCAACTATTGTATGAGCATCTCCAGGTATCTGTTTGGTGTGAGAACGATGCCCAAATTGGTTTGTATTGTTGGTGAGTTACACGCTGTTTCTCCGAACACCTTTGCTGAGTACCTATGTTAGGTGCCGGTCCTTCAGGACTTGTTGCGGCCAAAACGCTATTGCACAACACTGCTCCCGGCGAGTTCAAAGTCACTATTTTCGATGCCCAGAAGGACATCGGAGGTCTTTGGCCAACGTCAAAGACAGACAATGGACGCCAGATTCATCCGTTCATGTGGTCGAATCAAAGCAGGCATACTATGCAGTTCAGTGAACTTGCCTGGGAAGATAGCGACCCTCAACTTCCGCAGGGTTGGATGGTTGGAAAATATCTCCACAGATACCTCGAACGCTTCTTGGCGAATAATGGAGACTTCGAACTGAAGCTGGATACCCGTGTCGTGAGCGCAGAGCGCCCGCAAGGGGCGGCTAATGGCTGGACAGTTAACGCTAAGTCAGCAGTTGGGACTGAGACTCACAACTTCGACTATCTCTTGATTGCTTCTGGTTTCTTTGGCAAACCCATAATACCAGAAAGTTTGGAGAAAGAAACGAATATCCCTGTTACTCATAGCAGCCATTACAGGGGCGTAAAGAGTTTGCTAAGCAAAGGTCGTTCAGGCGGTGGCAAGATTCTCGTCGTGGGGGGTCAAATGTCTGGTGTTGAGATTGCAGGAACCATTGCTGCGCACCTCTCATCTGAGACCAACTCACCCGATCCATCAAAGATCATGGATGTCGAAAAATACAGTGTTCACCATGTCATTCAGCGTCCGATCTGGGTGTTTCCCCTATACACCAGCCCCAAGGTAGATTATCATACGTCCTCATTCTGACCAGGCAACTAATATGAACTCAGCCTGCAACCAAAGCTGCCCCCTTTCTGCCTCTCGACTTCTCATCTTACAACCTCAACAACCGACCCAGACCTCTGATCAACACGCAAGGGCACATCCCCGAAGAAACAGCCAAAGTTGTTCACGGAATTTATAGGGGTGTTCTTGGCACTGACCAATCTGAATTTTCCCCTCTGCTCACAGTTGACAGTACAAAGGACAAAAGTCAACCCTACCTAGCTGTCAGCGAATGGTACACCAATTTTGTTCGATCTGGGTTGATCACCTTGTCAAATGGCAAGGTCAAAGATCTTGAAGGCTCTACGGCAACATTGTCCGATGGCACAAAGATTGAGGATGTTGCAGCTGTGGTGGCGGCGACTGGATTCGATGCCTCGCCTTGCATAAGCTATCTACCCAGCGATGTACTGCAGGCCCTTCAGTTCTCGCCAGGGCACATCGACCAGCCTGTTGCTTTAGCTTTCCATGGAACTCACCATCCACAAGTCCCCGACTTGGGCTTCGTCGGTTTCTACCGATCACCATACTGGGGTGTCATGCAAATGCAAGCTCGATTTGTAGCGGCACTGTGGTCAGATAACGTTTCGCCGGGGCGCAATTCCGAGGTCTTTGAGCGCAAAATTCGCGATGATATTTCCATCCAGCGAACTCTTGATCTACGGGATGACCCCCGTATATCACAATTCCCGATGGGAGACTACCCTTACCTGATGAACGATATTGCAGAAGCGCTTGAACTCCAAATCCGCGAGCCTCCCAGACCACCAGTTCCTAATCTACCACATAACAACCTTCCTCTAGATATGCTCACGCCAGCACGGTACACAAACCCAAGCGATGATCAAGCATCGAAGGACGCCGCGACAACGTCTCTAGAGCAGACAGGAAAGGATGCTACCGACGGCCTTACGACGTCGCGATTTGTGGCTCACGCTGTATTCCGAAGTCTTCTCGGTACGTGGAGATTGGAGCGTGATCTTGTTAGCAAACTGCCTTCACACCCAAGTGGTCACTTCAGCGGTACGGCACAATTTCTCCTTCGAGAGAAGACAACCGATGGTTTGCGATGTGCCGGCAACCCCAGCGGAGACTCCAGCGACGGCGACGAGCTAGGTATGGAGTACCTCTATATCGAAGAAGGTGAATTTAAGACAAGTCAAGGCTTCGGGTTCAAGGCCACGCGTCGTTATGTATGGCGCTACAATGAGCTCGAAGACGTGCTGAGCGTCTGGTTTGCCAAGCCTGATGACCTGAAACGTGCAGACTACCTCTTCCACGAGATCGAGTTCACAGAGCCAACAGATAAGGGATGGGCGGCGAAGGCAGGTCATTTGTGCATTGATGATTATTACGATGTCAAGTACAATTTTGCGTTCCAGGCTGTGAATCTGAAAGAGTGGGGAATTGAGTATACAGTCAAGGGGCCGAAGAAGGACTATACGATTACTGGGACTTATACTCGGTAGATGACTTGTCTTGTATAGAGTTTAAAGCAAGTAATGACAAATGACTGAAGTTGAGTGGTCGTGAAGCTTCCCCACGGCAGATTAGGACAGGGACGCGGACCTGACCAAGGTCTATGTGGGTTTCTCCACAGCTAGTCTAGATGATATGACGCAAGATGAGATCCAAATCCGATCTACTCGGATAGCAAAAGATGCATCCGATGAATGTGGAGGGACCAGTCCATTGAGTTTGGATGCTGGTTTGGCTAGCTAGCATGATCAGAATTATCTATAGCCACTCCCAGCTGCGGCTCCGAGCATGTAATCTGGCTCTACTACTATTTGTGTTAATAACACAAAGAGCGACGAATGAATGATATAAGCAGGTTTCCTGTAAATTAAATATCGATAATAGACTGTTATCAACCAGGCGTACTAGCCTCTCCCCTTTTGATCACTGGTACATCTATAGCAAGCCTATGAGAGTGTCATGCGTCAATTGTCTGCTGGGCTTCATTCCCTATCTCCAATGTGGAAACCATGGTTGTTTTGGGCCAGCACTCTAATAGAAACACAGGATACAATACAACTGAAAGAATGTGACCCTAGAAGCGTCCTCGCAAATATAACAAAAGTAAAATCGCTAAAGAAATTACCATTAATTGACACGCATAGCATTCTTCAATCTTTTGACTTGTATAAAGTACCTAGATAAGTGTTGCCAATATGTTCTTGTATATTCCCCATTACTTATGGTCAGAGCATACAGATTCAAAGTATAGCAAACAGAAGGAAGTCTTGGAAAGCCAGCGCACGCAGACATCCCACTCGAGATCGAGATCGCTCTGATCAGCTGAACATACCACATATCTTTGTTTATTTGGATACGGTCTAAACAAGCCGGGTCCGCGAGCCTAGCAGAAAATTTCCGGTCGTTGTCACAGAAGAACTGACGATTATAAAATCAGACCATCACAGCTGAGTGACTTGGTGCATCTGCAACCCCTGTCCTTTGTTCCTTGCATATCGGCCGATGGACGGGACCGGGTGGGGCTTATAAACCCCGGATCCCCGGACACTAACAACGAACGATTCTGGGGAGTTACTTTCCATGCTTTCAGGTAGTTTGTTTGAGATTTCTCATGGTCAGGATTAATCATGAGCACTAAGAAGCAACAGAATATATAATGATTTTGATTTTGCCACAGATATTTCCGCTTGCACGTATGATACCTAGGTAGGTAGGTATTTAGCCATGCTGCATATGGATGGACAGGAATGCGTTCCCCAAGAAACATCCGCAATTACGAACAAGTCTCAAGCAATTGGGTATTGAGTCCACTCACAGTCTCACATGTTAAAGCTCAACTCAACAATCAGCCTGCCTGCAAGCTGTTAGGGTACCCTTCTCCCCTTCAAAAAGACGCATACATGCTTGGCATTCGAGCTAGGAATATCAAAATGGCCTGATCTTCCAAGGCACATGCTGACGACACCGCTATGATTGGAAACAATATACAGAATATTGGTGGTATATGGCCTTCTGCTGTATCGTGCGCTCGGTGACTGTGTTTGTCTGAGCAGTTTCTTCGTCTCCTTTTTTGTCTCACTGGGCAAGCTGAGTTGTGTAGAGGTAAATTTAAGGTATGTTTATACTCAAGACGAGCCTTCCCGTTGTGGAGAATGCCCTGCAACTCTGCTGCACCCTCAGGGTATCAGAAGAATTGGCCCCTAGGAGCACGAGAGACGAAATTATCAGGTCAGTTTATGCAAATTAGATCGAACTTCTTGGGCTGTTTATTCTTGAACCCTTCCTAAAGTTCAGAGGCCAACTTTTCTGGTACCCACTAATGCACCTGCCAAGCTTACATCCCCGCGCAATTGAGGAAAGAGCTGAAGGTCTCATAAAAACATCTACTCTTCTCTTTCTTACATTCATTCGATTCAATCTTCTCAACCTGGTATCGTCTCTACAAAGTATCTTTCATCCCTACCACTCAAAACCATTCCAATATGAAGCTCGCCGTGTTCAGCACAAAGCCTTACGACAAAAAGTACTTGACGTCTGTCGCCGACGCCAAGCATGCTGACTCGGGCATTGAGCTCATCTTCCACGAATTTGCTCTTAACGAAGATACCGTCTCTCTGGTCGAAGGAGCCGATGCCATTTGCGTTTTTGTCAACGATGTTGTTAACGACAATGTCATCTCAGCTTTGGCAGAATTCGGCGTCAAGGCCATTTTGCTGCGATGCGCAGGCTTCAACAACGTCGATCTCGACGCTGCACAGCGACTCCGCATAATGGTCGCAAACGTTCCTTCTTACTCGCCTGAGGCTGTCGCTGAATTCGCTGTTGCTCTCATCCAAACTCTCAACCGCAAGACCCACCGTGCCTACAATCGTGTTCGTGAGGGTAATTTTGCCCTTGATGGCCTTCTCGGAAAGACCCTCTGTGGTAAGACTGTCGGTATCGTGGGCGTCGGAAAGATCGGTCTTGCCACTGCACGTATCATGAAGGGTTTTGGTTGTAGATTGCTTGCGTACGATCCCTTTCCCTCACCAGCTTTCAATGAATATGGCGAGTACAAGGATCTCGAGGACCTTTTGCCCCAGTGCGATATCGTCAGTCTGCATTGTCCACTTATGGAAAAGACACGACACATCATCAACCGTGACACCATAGCTCTGATGAAGGAGGGCGCTATGCTTGTCAACACCTCACGAGGTGGTCTGCTCGACACCGAAGCTGTTATTAATGCACTCAAGACGAACCATATTGGTGGTCTTGCCCTTGATGTGTATGAGGCAGAAGGAGAGCTCTTCTACAACGACCATTCATCAACAATCATCCAAGACGATAAGCTTATGCGCCTCATGACCTTCCCGAATGTGGTAGTGTGTGGCCACCAGGCCTTCTTCACCGAGGAGGCCCTTACTGAAATCGCCGAATGCACTCTCAGCAATCTCGAAGAGTGGATGGAGAACAAGACGAGCAAGAACTCACTGACCAAGGATCCTAAGCTGCGACGTCGTGACTCACTGCCTGTCCGCGCCATCTAAATGTGGCCTCGTTTCTTTCCCATTTCCCGTCGTTCGTCGTTGCTGCACATCGGAAAGGAAGGATTGATGATCCACTCGAACCGCTAATCGCCCGAGCTCTTATCTAAACTTGCTCTCGTTCTTTGTCGTCATTCCAGTTTTAGTATGGTGAAAGAGCTCTGGTGGGGGAGATCAAGAGAGACGGCCCCCTTTGCCATGTGCTACGCTCACCAAGTGGACCTTAAGATCCCGATGCGACCCATCTCATCACCGAAGTGCACCGACGCAAGTCAAGGTTGCATGAGCCTCTGCTTATCCCCTGGAATTCCCGTTCCTATGTGGTAGGTGCGTCAAAGTTTTATTACGTGGTTTTCGTACACGTTAGGTAGTATTGGTTATGTGGTAAAGGGAAAATGGCGAATACATTGGGCTTGGGGTACACATGGTCAACATTGTTTCGTCAGGAAAGGCATGGTCACATTCTTATCCAAGAAAATACTATGCAGTTTTATTCAATAAGACAACCCTAAGTTCATGTGGTATTATGCTAAATATTCAAGTACATTCCAACTTTTCCCTGCATATCCAGCTCCATATGCAAGTCCTGTCCACGTATTATTACCAGCCAGCCAGTCTTTCTGATATCTTGACGCCGTCCAAAATCTTTCCACGTCAGTCTAAGTCCAAGTATATTCTTGCAGTGAAACAGTCCGCCAAGGACAAGATAATAGGGAGCCAATCCCATTGATCAGCTTAAGGGTTGCTCACGTAGCTTCGAGCACGACGCAAGTCTTCATCGTCAGAATCATTGCGGCCCTGGCCACTTGAGGCGTTGCGGCTCTTGACCTTTTCAATGTCATCAACGCTCTCATCTTCACCAGCGTAGGCGTACTTGCTGCGTTCTCGGATCTTGGCACCATACTTCCAGAACATGAAGGGAATAGCGCAGCATGCAAGACCGAGGAAGGCCAGAAGAGTCGATGCCCATTGGTCACCGAGACGCTCATACATCTGCTCAGTGAAGAGAACGACGGCAGCACCCCAGAAACTTCGGATGCAAGTCTTTGCGGCGAGAGCAGAAGCGGCTTGGTGCTGGTAAGAATCGACGAGGTAGTTATTGGCAGAGTTGTAGAGGAAGATGAAGCCAAAACCGACGGGGAAACCACCCATGGCCGGACCAGCCCAAGAGAGCTCTGTGTACGAAGTCCAGGCGAAGATGAAAAGACCAATAGGGATGCACCAGCATGAGATCATCATGGGAATTAGACGAACTTCGGCGGGGGGGTGGCCGTTATGCTTCTTGACAAGCGTAATATAGTGCTTGTTGACCAAGGGGGCGCAGAAAGCAGACATGATGACACCGACTGCAATGGGAATGAACATGAGACCAGTCTTTCCAGCAGAGTATCCCTTGCCCTTTTGGTAAATAATGGGGTAGGCGACGAAGAACATGTACAAGAGACCGTAGAGGACACTCATGTACAGAGAAATAAGACAGACGATGAGTTCGCCGAAAAGGAGCTGGAAAGGTCGGATGAGGAAGATTCGAAGGCGTTCAGAGATGGGACGCAGATCGAGCTCTTGCTCAGTAACGTGGTCTGTCTCTCCAGTTTCGGCTCGGAGCTTGCGAGCGCGACGGGCCAGGATAGTTGGGGCGTAGGTCTCGGGGACGGTAAAGGTGATGAGGATCCAGACGACAAAGGCCAAGATGAGTTGAATCCAGTAGAGCCATCGCCAACCCGCAGCGTCGGACAGGAAACCACCAACAAGAGGACCAACTAGATATTGGTTAGTATATATGCTATGAAGGCTAGATAACAATTGACTTACTGGCAGGACCGATGAAGGGAGCGGCAGAGAATGCAGCCATGGGAACGCCACGCTCTTCATTCTTCCACAGATCGGCAAGTGTGCCGCCGACAAGGGTCATGGGCGCCGAGAAGGCAATGCCGTCAATGGCACGGCAGACGAGAAGAGTCTCGATGTTTTTGGCCACAGCGCAAGGGATGATGAAGATAAAAGCAATGAAGAGAGTAGAACCGTAGATGATTCTTCGTCCATAAATCTCAGACAAAGGCGCAAAAGCCATAGGTCCGACACCAAAACCAACAACAAACAGACTGATACTCGCAAGAGCAAGCTCGTTGCTCACATTGAGATCCTTAGTCACACCCGCGATATCAGCAGTGATGACGGACGAGCAAAAGGCGACGACGAAGCAGGTCAGCGCAACACACATGGTGCACCACCACTTGTACGCCTTGCTCCAATTCTTTGGGTTCTCGGGGTCCCCTGGCGTAAAGGTGACTAGCTTATAGCGGCGTTCGGTTCCGGGTTCGTGGTTTGTGGACTTTCGGGCGATCTCCTCAGGCTGGACTGGTCCGGGGATGGCACCACCAGGGACTTCAACGCGATATTCATCGAGGTTGGCGTTTGCGCTGAGGGTACGATATGGGAGATCGATATCGAGGTCTGGATCTCGATGTTCCTTCTGAGAACCGTCTCTTGAGTGAGAATGGCTGTGAGAGAGGGAGCGGCGGACACGGGACATGGTGCTCTGGTGGGTATTTAAGGGAGCAAATGTTGCTTCGTCTGGACGGGTTCCATTATCGAGGGTTGTCGACGATCTACTTGAGTTTGGTTGATCCATTTTGTGTATATGAGTAGAGTATTCAACTCTGGGGTATTAATTAAGTGTATAAGCAGAAGGATGAAAGTATAAGATGTGAGGATCAAGTCAATGTCTCACACAAGCTGTGTTTATGAATCCAGATAGATGGAAAGATTTCTATGTTGAAGGACGAAGGGACCAAGCCCACCTCTATATACCTACTTTCTTGTTTCCAGCGAGCCTACTAACAAGTAGTAAAAAACACAATGAAATGGAGGGCTCCACTTGATAACGCCGCACCCGAATACCGGGTCTGCACCGTGGAAAGTGGATACTGATGCCGCCACCCGGACCAGAATTATCCACTTTAACGGGCTGCCATGCGGCTCACTCCGAGGACATCAACAAAGACTAGACTTTGACAGGTCGCAGACACAGGCACAGGCACAGGCTTACATATGTAGTGACAGATACATACAGGGGGCTTGTCAAAGAATTAATGGAATGGGGATACTTCGGTATTCAAGTGCAGCGCAATATCGTCTTCTTTCATCAGGCGATATGTACATTCCTCATCCTTGTAGCTTCCAGAGCCTCATTATCAGCCACGAAAATTTTGCTCTTTTCCTTTCTTTTGGTTACGAATTATTAATTCTGCTTGACGCGCACTCAGACTCATCTCTACTCTGATCTTCGGTCTGTCTCCTTCAAGGGCGTTCTTCATTCTCCACCTCGGAGCCGATGTGGATTTTAGTCGCTTCTTTAGCTATCGCCCGGTCATCGGAATCTGTGGCCTAGGCTGATGAACATCTAACTAACGAGACAAGCTAAAAGACTCAAGCTTCTCGCCAGCGTCATTAGTGCTACCCTGATCCCTGTCCGTCTGTCGGAAATAGCACTGGTAATTACTTCAAAACAGAATCATGTTGTTATCGATGCTATCTATCGACTGCTGACTGATAATGCAATTTCTGTCCTTCCCGAGGATCACCGAATCCATCTCTGTCACGTCCACCTAGCGCTTTACTGACCATGCCTCCAATTTTTTCACTTTCTGATTCTCGTAGCAGCTCCATAGTATATTTCGGCTTGTGGTGTTGGAACAGTCGCATCTGTCTTTATCGACATGATCGCCTCTAGATTCGTTACAGGTTCAATCGTCACTTTTGGTGTTGAAACAACCTGATCGACGTCAGTCATGATACAGTCGCCGTCAGAATCGACATGTCGTAAACTTCCATCTGGTTGCACAGTCACACGGGTAGAGTTGTCTTCACGCCCACCATGCAAAACCCACGCCCGCGCCCACCCTTGTGCGCTGAACGCCCAAAGGACCGTGTCAAGTCCTAAATCCAAGGAAAGCTCCACTAAGTTGTGACACCGAGCAACAGGTTGTCCTCGAATTTCTAACGGATGATGAACCGTCGTTTCTGCTGAGGCATCATCTGCAAAATGAATGTTGTTGCTGCTGCTTCCCTTGATCCGCACGCCCGCTTCACCCGTTACCAGGTCGCTTCCCCTCTTATCCCGGTTTGCAGCCACGCATCTTTGTCGAAATCTGCCTTCTGGTATGGCGGCAAACACATTGAGGGGTACTGTGTAAAAAGCGATCGTCTGCATGTCCATATCTAAAGTCTTTGGTGGATCAAAGTTTAAGGGTATGGCACCAGCACCCTCCTCCTGTAGGGGACTTAAGCAATCGTCTCCACCGCCAGCTGAGAATGTTGCAATAACACAGAGGTCATGCCATATGTCGAACTCGGCTGTGTATAATACCGGCAGCGAGGAATCAACTGGGGGACGAAATCGGGCCTCGCAAATTAAGCGATCCGAGGACCCTGCTGGTGCATCAGTGCCCAAGGAAAGGGTCCCCGTGCGGGGGTCTGTGTACAAGAAGTGATAACCATCCCTCAGTGGGACGGATCGGTAGTGGTCCGTGATACGACTGGTAGAAAAGCCAGCATGTTTCTATCGTTGTTGATCTTGGATATCGTGTGCCTTTGTCAATAAGTGTTCGCGTAGCAGATCAGTTACTTTGATACATCCATTCGTCGGGTCCATCACTATTGACTTGATGCATAGACTGTATGGGTAGGTATGAAATGATGGTATAACTCGTTCGTGAGCAGAGAAGTCAACATTACGATATTGTTATGGTATTGGGAGACGGAAAGGAAGAGGGGCTGGGCTGTTGGGCAAGGCAGGGTGCCGCTGAGCCACCTGAATATCAATCAAGGCAAGACCTCCCTCGGAGCTGATACGGAATTGAAATACGCATGTGCCAAAAGGGGAAGGACCTGCTACCTAGGTATCACTCTTTGAACAACATGTACACGGAATCAGCTCGATTTCAAAGTTGACCGTCGGTGTGCAACTGGTCTATCTGAACACGACATTTCCTACTCGACTAACGTGTACTGTTATAATCAAAGGAAAGAAACATAACAATACTATTCAAACTTCCCAAGCCAAAGCAAGCGCTGTTGTCATGCACGCGTACGTCAAACATCCTCATTAAACATTATTTCCACCGTTGTCTCGCCAAACATTCTCATCCCCTATGCCAAGTGTGCTATCAACGCCCTGCAGAATGGGTCGTTGACTCTCTTCTGTCGACTGCGTGTCGTCTGTGACAATTGGGGGAGGTGGTTCATCGTAAATCCACGGCTGTGGAAGTCTGTGGTCAGGTTAGCTACTGGAAAAAATGGGCGCTCAAGGGGTACTTACGGAGCAACAAGACTAGGGTTGACAAACTGCATTCCCTTCTCCTTATACTCGTCCAATGTGCTTCCCCGGCGAAGAAGCGTCTGCGAAGGCCGAGTAATGTTCTCATCCTCGAACGCATCGTCCATTGCAGCCGCATCATCAGAGTCCTCGTCTGCCCTGATTGCGCGAAGGGCAATGTATTTTGTCAAAGGTTCATACCGGCGCTTGATATAATAGCTATACCAAACGGACAATGGGATCAGCGGCAGGATGCAGACAGATTGAATGAACGCTTCGCCTATGGCGATCCGGCCGACCATGACAAGCTCAAAAACAAGTAGTCCAACGATGACGCGGTAGCATATTATTCTCCACGCACCCCCGGTAGCATGTTGAGGCTGGTCCATCGCGTAAAGTACCATGTACTTGAAGGCGTAATAACCCAGGACAAAGTAAATTAATCCGACGATGAGAATGATGAAGCCAAGATTCAGAACACTGTAAATGATGCACAGGTTGAAGACGAGCAGTGAAGTAGGGAGGAAGAAGCCATACTGGAAAACTGGAGGCTTCTTAAGCTCGAGAGCGTCGCGAGGTGTCTTGGAAAGCCATTTAAGAAAAGGGTAAAGAAATACGCTTCCTGCCTCGAGGATTCGGAAGGGCATGAGGCCGATGCCCTGCAGCATGATGAAGCAAGTATAGAAGATTGCAAGATCTTCCACATCATTGGCTATGGCTTTTGGAATTTGACTTGTGTCCTTTGCAAACTTCTGCAGCTCGCTCCACCATGCGAGTCCAGACTTTGAGACCGCGAAGACAAAAAAGGTATTGAAGAAGGTAAAGAAATAGTTTTTGGAAATGACCGAGAGTTCCACGTCTCCTTGTGAGATCATTCCTTGCTGATTGGAGAGAAAGTCATACAAATAGGGAACAGCAACGTTAAGAAGCGAGACAACCAGTGCCGGTAAGCCGTTTGAGGCTAGAGAGTAGATGATAGTGTGGTCTCTCAGCCATTTACCTAATGCGGGCGATGCTTCGTTGATTGCGCATGGAGTCAACAAACCAGCCAGGAAAGCGGTGGGAGTAATAAAAACGAGAGTGACGATTGTGATGAGGATTGTCACGGTCCAAGATCTAAGACGGCGAATGCCGCGAGGAGCGTACGTGTTTTTCCAAACAAGGTCCGAAGGTGCCGGTGTCAGCTTTGTTAAAAGGCGACCCGGTCTAGGGTCGATGCGTGCTTGGATGGCCATTTGACATGATGCGACAGAGTCCATGGTGACAATCGCCATGTCTGTGGGCGTGTACGACTTCTTGCGAGCCTCGGTGACCTGAGCATCCAATCTTCGAAGTCGTTCCTCGTAGTAATCGATGGCATCCACATTACGGGATCGCAGGCCAAGGGTACCATAACGTATGTTGACTTTAGGCCTCCCTTCATCTTCTGAATCCCAGGGCTGTTGCTCGGAATCCAAGAGTCGTCCATTCTCCCCAGCTGCCTCATTATCTCCTTCATCCTGAAAACTGCTTTGGGGCACTCCATTGCCAAGTCTTGTCTGGGACCCGTTGTCTTTTCTCTTTTGCCGCTGGTGTTTGAGAAAGGTGGCCCAGGCCCCCTCGAGGCCTCTCAATGCAGTGTCCCTCGCATCCATAAGGTCATCAAGCTTTTTCCAATTCCGGCAGATCATAACCTTGTCGACGGTGCCAATCTCCAATTTTTCGATAAGATTTTTGATTGCTTCTTCCGATCGAAGATCCTCTGGTATTCCGGTAAGGCGAAACGTCCTGTCTGTGACGGTAGATTGAGAACCAAGATAGTCCTGGCGAAACTTGATGATGCGATTGGTCTCGACATCAAGGTAGTAGATCGTCAGCCCGACGAAGAAGTAGGTGAAGAAAACATAAGCCCACATCCAGGTCTTTGTCCAGCTCTTGTCTTTGCCATCGTGCTTGTCTTTGAGTGCATCGATATAGCTCGGGTTGTCATAAAACGCATCGAGGCTGATCGCCTGATCATCCGGTTTGCCTCCCACTGGTATTGTGAAGCCTTCATAGATGTGATTTATCGGCCAAAGAATAATAGTTGCCAAGAATGCCATAACAACAAAGAGTCGAATCGCCATCTTGAAGAAGCTAAGAAACTGTGGGTTGTCAGCGTTTATTTGGGACAGTCTGGGGAAATCATTTGGTCGTACCACAAAGGCATCAAGTCCAGCAGAAGCCAACACTTGCTCTTCAGTGATCCTATAGAATGCAGGTATCCATCCAAAGGTGGAATTGGCCAGGGTAGGTAGACCTAGTCGGTGATCGAGGCGCCGTTTTCGCGCAGCGTAAAGGGCAGGCCATCGTGGACGCAGAAACTGAGGAGGGGTTAGTACGGTGTGTTGCTACTGTTTGGCTTCGCAAGTGGCATGACAAGATATGCGCGTTCGAGTAAGGGAAGACGTACGCAGAAGAGGAAAAAGGCCGAAATGCCAATGGCAAAGGACAATACCAACTGGACCTCGAGGTTCTTTCCAGTGTCGGGTTTGACTGCGTCATCTCCTGAGCACTTTCGCTTTCCTTTCTCATCCCCCTCCATCATGATCATCTCGAGGGACATGGTGATCGCTCGTAGATGGGATATTTGGCGGTTTATGCGCTGAGATGCAAGGCTGAGCTCATTCACGTTGGATTGTGGCGCCTGACGCATGGTTAATAACCGATGACGTACGGAGACGGTGAGGAAGGGAGACCCACATGAGCTTAGCTTGCTGAGTCAACATTCATGCAAATCATCTTACCCTGAAGAGAACAAGACGGCAATTTTTTTATCTTAGTACTACCTAGACCTAGTACTGGCTATATACCTACTAAGATACCTAGTAGGAAGCATCAGAGTATCAGAAGAATTGGTTTCCAAAAGCATAAGAGATAAATTAAGTACGTAGATTTATGTTACTCAAGTGTGACCTCTAAGGTTATTTAACTTTATGTCCTAAATCTTAGAGATTAACCTTTTCTGGTACTCAGTAGGGAGGTAGTGTCTACGGAATAACAACACAGTTGTGAATTTCTTTATGAAAACACTTCTGTTCTATGTGGCTGACGAGATACTATCGATATTACTATTGAAAAAATATTGTAGCAGTCTTCACAGTATCACCCTAAAAAAAACAGTAAAGAGAACAATGACCAAGTTCGGCAAAGCTACAGGAGTCAGTACTAATGATGCTGTCACCTAACCTTTACATTGTGACTGAAGGCGCGTCAAACTGGTTTAAACCGCCCTTTCATAGCGGCAATCTGTATTAACCACGGTTGTTTTCACTAAAGATTACGACGCTCTCATCTGCAGATACTCATAAACTACACAGGCACCTTTCGCAACCTTACATGTTAAACCAGGACTCGACATCATCATATAATGATCTCGGTATGCGTGTCGACTTACTGATAACAATATCACACTCCGAATCCGACTGATCAGGACCTATGGGTATCTCGGGCAGGTCAGCCAAAGTGCTGTACTGAGGATGAACTCTTGCATCATCAAAAAAGACCCAAGCGCGTTGCCTGAAAAAATCCCGGGCTTCAGCGTCGAGGCGCCCACGCTGCCATATCGCCCGAGCGCAAAGATCAGGAACGTCTCTCCCGTTCTTTACGTCTTCCCAAAGCGTAGTTGCACATGCTCTGTGCACAACGTCCGGCTCACCGTAATTCAGATATTTGAGTTCGTGCAGAAAATTCCAGAGCAGTTTTGGCCCCTGTCGGTCTTTTTCAGCTTTCTTTGCGTCGTTTATAAGATCTGTTAAAAGGCCAAAACCATAATCTTGAAGCTGTTCCATGAACAACAAGGACACAAACCACTTCCTGGCCTGGAGCGTCATCCAGTCCATCCTTCGAAACGAATGGTAGTCAGGCCCGAGTCCTGGCGGGAATGATAGATGTGAATGGTCAGCAGCTGTGCAATCGTTTGGTAGTCGGATACCGTCCCATTGGGCACAATGAGCCGCGTATAAGCTTGAAACATAGTATTGAACACATCGGAGGGCCTCGTCCTCCCACGAGAGAAACGGCCGACCCTCTCGTTGGTTCAATCGGTACGGGGGCGTGTAGCTGCTGTCCACCGTCGCCCTGTAGAGACGAATTTTGCTCATGAGCTCGTATCTCATGAACGCCCAGAAGAGGCGTCTTCGGCCCACCATACCGAAAGAGCCCAGATCAAAATCGCTCTCAAGATACTCATCTTCAAAGCACGTTCCGTCTTGCGAAAGCAAAGGGAGCATGCAGTATGCTCGCGGGAGGTAATACGACGTTGCCTTCATCATATAGTCTTGAATGTATCTCAGCATGTAAAAGTAAAGCCTCCGTATGCGGGTGAAGAAACTATCGCTCTCTTCTCTCATGTCGAGAATGGGACCGGGTAATTCGTGTGCTGCCCACTTATTCATAAGGTCTGGGACAAATGCCTTCATACGGCTGGAACCATCTCTGAGCGTAGGAAATAGCAGGATGGCCAAGGCATCTTGAAGGCACTCATCGCCTAGATCAGCCCGGATAAGGTCCCGAGTGATTTTACTTTTGAAAGAGGTCCCGAAGGACTCGAGGTCTCTCGTCGTGTCGGGTTCCTCATTTCTAGCCCATGAGGAAGCGCACTTGACCGGCTCTGGCATGGGATGTAAAACAAAGTCGAAGAACTTCTGGCGGTGACGAGACATCTTTTGCTTGATGCTTATGGATGGACGCAGAGAGTCAGTATTCTTAGTTCTTTTGAGATAAGTTGGTTGATTGATCTTGGGTAAATGTCTTGTTGAAGTGAGAACTTTGCACGTTGTGTAGAATAGAACATTTTTTATAGTAACCTGATCTAGTGACTTGTAGCTTCGTGGTCTTGTGTGTATATTGTGAACTCTATAAGAGGTCTCCGACTTTAAATCGAAAGGCAAATCCCGTCGTTAGGGTTACTTAAGTGATATACTTTAGGCGAGTAAGGGAAATGTTAGACTTCAGTTCTAGACTTCAGAATTCGTGAAAACTTCATCCAACCATAGGCATTTAATGCTATAAGGTTTTGTTACTGACGGGACAGCCCTGTGGCGTTGTCGATCTTGAATGCTGCTCAGATATATACTTTGGTTGGCTTACCATTTTCTTCTAGCCTTCAAGAAGCCCTGCAGTCACGATCAATCTTTGAAATAACCTCCAATATTACCATAGTCGAAGCGAAGTGTCTATTCTTTTCAATAGAAAAGAAAACTATATTGACTTCTAAAACTTTGTTGATTAAATTACGGGCTTGAGAAACACGTTCGTAGAAACCAAAAAGGTACACTTCACAGTGATCGGTTCTCGATATCAGTGTCTCTATAAACGAATCCGGATATATTTGCCCCTGGGTGTCAGCCAGCTTCATCGGCCTGTGCTTCTGGACCCAGCTTGATAATGCTCTCTTGACCCTTGCAGCCTTGCAACTCCGTTGGGATTTCTATTCTGCTGTTTCGGCCCTGATCGGCATGGACATGATTCGACTAACCACATGTTGCCACTTCGAGCATGATGCCGAGTTTTGTGGTTTTGACAATTTCATCTTGATCTCCGTACATGACACAACCCTACAGTACTATCTACGGACTCGGTTTCCGTAGTTTGAACTAGGTGCAATCTTCATCCCTAGTGAATGGAAATCGAGACAAGTCGTTGATAGAGTGTCTGGTGCGGATCAGCCTAGATATCTTCCTTAACTATGATACTCGAGGATCATTCGATAGTGCAATGCTTGTGTGGCATAAGAGCTCTGAAGTTGTTGTTTTCAAAAGAACTCTTGCCTTTATCTATCCCGCTTAGAGAAAAATAAACTACTTTGATGAGAGAGATTTCTCGATGATGTCAAATCTGTTTGGTAACAGGGCACTTATTGGTTATCCTGATTCAAAACGAAGACATTAACGCACAAGTCAATGCTGAGCGGTCTTAGATCGTGGATTTTTATTAGCCGCTGTAGCTAAAAAGCAATGCGACATCATCTGACAAAAAGGTCGTTTCAAAGAATCTTATCAGATCTTTGATAACCGTTGGTGCGTGGTCTGGAAAAGACGCTAGTCTAGATAGCAACCGCCAGGGCTGGAGCGACTCATGGTAAACCCATCACGACTCGAAGACGATGACCCTTACAAACATACTACGGTCGATTTAGACTAATTTCTTTCAGCTTGGACCAGATGATGCGCAAGTCCAGTATTGAATCCTCTTTTATCGGATTATCGGATCAGATAAAAGAAACTACATACTATGCAGCATCCCTGCGTCGCAAAAGACCCTCCCTCTGCTGCCGCCAGAGTTCAGTGTTAATCTGATTATGGAAGTGATTATCTTCCCTAGTTGACTTCTCAACGACTGTACGAATTAATTCACTGACGCTGGAATCCAGGCTGATATGTACTGGGAAAAGATTCTCACCCAACTTACCCACCCTGCGGTGCAGTAAACACTCTGACCACTGGCATGAAACCATAAATGGATGGCCTTTCATGGTGCTCCGTTGCGCACAGTGTCTGTACCGTCCTGCTTGGTATCGATACGAGTTCCGAACGGGTGACTGGTATCTCATCCGGGACAGACATACATACAGTTGTGGAATCCCTATCTACGGACTCAGTGGGAACATCACATCGGCCCGGCCACCTAAAAAGAAGAGAAGAGACATGTTCCCGCGGGTTTTCTGGAGATTATAACACTGACTGTAAGTCTGTAATGTTTAGTATGCTTCTGGGGTAATTTGTCGTCTCCACATCCATCTTTTTAAGGATTGAGTACCCCAGCCAAGTGTAATATAATACCCACTGGTACACCCGACCATTCATCTCAGCTCTGTCTGAAGGTACTCGATAGTTTGAGGTCTCAAACATTCAGACAATTCCAAAGTCTGGACTCCTGGTATGATGTGGGCTGTCTTCATCTAGTAAGTCGCCTGCAGCAGTCCGACCTGAGACGAAAGTATTAAGCTAATATTGGTACAGCCTGTACTTGGTCAACTTTGTCGATACCACTCTTCAGGCTGTTTATTCTAGTCTGGTGCCATATATCACCTCGTCTTTCAACCAGCACGGTCTGCTGGGCATTACTGGTGTTTTTGGAAGCATTATTGAGATGATTATGAAGGCTTGCTGCCAAAACGTCGAGACCTATACCGCTGGACACACCTTTTACTGGGTTGGACACGTCGGTCTAAGCTACATCATTGATGTTGTTCTTTCCGACATGAGCACTCTCCGTAATCGCATGAGATCATGTTTGGTCTTTACATGAGCCCCAGGTTGGCTTCAACTTTTGGAGGACCGGCGATTGCCGACCTCTTCTAAAAGCATTCGACCTACCAATGGGCCTTTGGCTCATTCTGCATCATTCTGGTTTTCTTCTCAATCCCTGTCTCTGCCATCTTTATGTACGATGAAATCAAGGCAGGGAAACTTGGCTACCTACCAGAGAAAAGCCAGTGCAGTGCTTGGGAGTCCACCAAACACTATTTCGTTGAGTTTGACGTTGTTGGTATGGTCCTGACTATCGCTGGCTTCTCTTTAATCTTGACACCACTCAACATTGCCACACGAGCGCCCCATGGCTGTAAGACTGACTACATAATTGCCATGCTTGTTGTCCGTTTTGTCTGCCTTGTTGGCTTTGCTGCTTGGGAGAAGTGGTATACCAAGGTTCCTTATGTCCCCTTCAAGTTCCTCAAGGATCGAACTGTTTCAGGTACTTGCCTTCTCAGTGCTTTCCTGAACATGTCTATCTTCGCTTGGGACACATGTTATAACTCCTACCTTCAGGTAGTTCACTGCCTCAGTATTGTCACTACGGGATACATACTGAACGCCTTCTCAGTTACTTCGACCATTCTGGCCCCTTTCATGGGACTGCAAGTTTGACCATTGCAGCAAATGCTTTCGATTGTTTGACTAACACAACGCCTAGCTTCCTTCATTGGTACGGGCGATACCACTGGCCAGCTGTTTTTGGCATCCTCTGGCGTGTGCTCAGTGCTGCTCTCCTCATTCAGTCCAGACAGCCTGGCAATGATATTGGGTACCTTGTCATGTGCCAGGTTTTCCATGGTGTTTGCGGTGGTATCTGGGCCATGACTGGACCCATTGCCATCATGACCCAGGTCACTCATCAGGAGATTGCCGTTATCCTGGCTCTTTACTCCATGTTTGGCTCTATTGCCTAGGCTATCGGATTCGGTATTTCAGGTGCGCTGTGGACCAACGATCTGCCCAGGGAGATGTATGGTGCTCTGCCTCAGGATGCCAAGAACCAGACTGCTGCACTTTACGGCGATATGAAACTCCAGATGGCCGACCCCATCGGCACTCCTATCCGAGATGCTGTTATTTATGCCTACGGCGTTGTCCAACGCGAGATGGTTATCGCTGGCTGTACTTTTCTACCTCTGATCTGTGTTTGCGTCCTTGTTTGACGTAACAAGCCCATTGACAAGTAGCAGACCAAAGGGAACGTCTTCAAGACGATGTTACAATCACAAGAGCATAACAGTGAAGCATATGTTTATATAATAAGAAGCATGTTTATCGAAGAGGCTCTTGTTTAGAATTTAATTACTTAGTACACAAAAGCTCAGGCTTCAATCTATTACCCTCATTCCATTTCGTGTTTCTCAATCATCTCAATTAACTCTTCTCCAAACAAACTCGCTTAAGTTGAGACTCGCGTTACTTAATCACCTTTGACAATTGCTTTCGTACTCCAGCACCATTGCTGGGGAAGCTTTGGCCTAGATGTAGGCTTGGGCAGAGGGTGAGCGATAAATTCGAATATATCACGAGTCTGAAGTCGGAGAATGTGTTGATTCGCTTTGCTTATGCATTAACAAGCGGCTACCAGCACCGATCTACGGCAACTTGCACAGATTGAAGGATACCCGCACCACACACTTGTCCCGTGAGTTTGCTATACCAATTATCGTCTGGTAAAAGGCACATGAACTGTCGGTGTAACTTCCAGAACAGTAGCGGAGCCGAAGCATGTCGGCTGCTCGGCTTTGAAGCCATTTTGCTTTCATGCAAACATTAACTTACAAAAGAGCTATTTCATTTCCCTGGCTGATTCGAGATGCAAGCAACCGCGCTCACAAGATCCATGACTATCTGACTTCGTGAATCCTGCAGCACACTAAGATAATGATGACGATGAAACTCCGGTTTCAATGATACGACTGGTGAATGGTGGATTATAAATCCAAATCGTTTCGGTCACTGACAGTAGATCGACGGGAGCCTACAGACGAACAGCTCCACGGGATGCCGAGCCACGGTAAGGATGGCGTCCAAGTCGGTCAGTTTTAATCGTGGTTAGTCTTCAATCCCATCGGATATTGTTAGAGCAAACGAGCAGTTGATGTTAAAGAATTAGTGATTCACATGTCATCGAAGAGAACAACAGCAATAGACGTTTGTCCGCATTGATCAGATGAGAGACTAATTGTTGATTACGGACCCGCTTCAACTACAGTTTTTTGCTTCGTGGATGTATTGTTGAGAGCACGACTCTGTTATTCACATTGAACACACACTTTCTGATCTATGGCCACACCCAAACTGCACATGAAAACAACAAACAGTACAAGATAATGTCTGACTCTGAAGCAGACATGTCGGGTGTCAGTGGATGCATGTGCAGTAGTCTGGCTGCGCAGACATCAGATGGCACAAAAGCGAGATGATTGCTAGATGAATTACAGACGATATCTCTTCAACCTTGATCCCAGGGCTTCCCAGTGTAACCAATGACTGCTCTTTCCAGTCTGGAAACAAGGCGAAGATGTGCGTATGGTGTTGTCTGTTTGATCACTAGAGTTATGGGAATGTCACTGCTGATCGATGTGAAGTTTCATGAGAAGAGACAGCATCAGCTGTAGATAGAAACAGAGGAGCAAACAGTGAAGAGCCAAACGGCTCTCGCATCCTCTACGGCTATAAATCGTAGGGTCTCCTTCTCATGAAGCTATCATCGCATTGTTACGCAACTATCAGTAACCCACTTTGACAGAGCCTCTCTTCTATCCCATTCATACCTCAGACGAGACTACTCCATACTTCACTACCCAGTAACTGCCACTGAGCTATTGAACCATGACTGACAACAAGAACATCGACAACGCCTCCTCCAAGAGTTCGGATACTTCCAAGCAGCCATCTCAAGCTGGCCGTTTTGGTTCCATCACGCAGAATCCACAGCCAGCAACAAATGAGATGAACAGCACTCAAACACCTACGCAGAATCCACAGAGTAATTTGCAGCCAGCAACAAATGAGACGAACAACACTCAAACAGCATCGTCCAAGTTCGGCATCCTACCCATCAAGCCCGATGAAGGCCCCTGGGACCCAGTCACCAAGGGCCGGGCCATGAAAAAGTCTGACACGCCAATTGACCCAACTGACGAAAGGTACCTTCACATCTCGGACGACGAAGGAAGTGGAAGCAAGTAAATTCTGAGAGGTGTTGAGCACAAGTATCAAGATACATAATCCAAAGACCAGCAAGAAGTCGTGATGAAGCCTAGCTGAGTTCGATATCTGGATGTGTATGTAGTGACGCTTAGCATCTTATGGCACGATGTTCTTTGGCACGTCGAGGGTTTAGGAAAAGATCGAGTCGTTTAGGTGGATTTTCAAAACGCTGATAATATCGGATTATGGGTTGTTGATTATCGACTTTGGCCAAGATCAACATGCCAAGATAGGAGATGACTTATTAGTCCGAGACATGTTTTATCAAAATTCATCCCGTTTCCGCAAAACCCTAATTTTAAGTGCCCGTTGCTTTTGAATCAGTATTTCGGTATGAGGAATGGCCAAGTCTGGCGGTCAGGATGAATTTGGGAGAATACGTCGTTTTCATCGTTAGGCTTTGGTATGAGACGAGATGAGGTCCTAAAATGTTGCTGTCCAAGAAAATCTTGGCAATTCTTGGAGTAGTGGACCAAGACCCCACCAAGATTAGCCTGGCTGTCACGGGTATAGTACAATACTCTGTACAAGGGCCATTTCTGTGTTGTCCAAGCTCAAGCTGTGTGAGTGTGTACATACCGTACAAAGGGCAAAGCTAGGTAGTGAGATTAATGATATGTGTGCTTGTCATTCATCGTCATGCTCGTCAATAAGACACGCGTTAATCGCCAAGTATCAAACGTAATTTTCTCGTATTCTTTTTGTTTTATTTTAACTTCAGGTTGTACGTACTCGTAGAGTCTGACTGTACCACATCAACCATACCATACCTAGTTATGTACCATAGGTACCTTGCCAGACTCTGTACATATAGGTAAATAAGAATGAGTTGGTTCTTGGCAGGGGTATTGAATGATCAAGGCAATCGACCTGCCGTATCTTTCTTTGTTCGACATTCGATGAGGAGGGGAGAGAGAGAAAAGAGGCATTCTCGGAAATTGCAATGACGGAGAAACCCAAGATGGACCAATTAGGGACGATGCTACAGGTGGGGGCAGGGACTATTTCAGGCACGCAGGTCCGCTTACTGGTCTAGGCTCGGGCTTTTGCTCAGTAAAAGTCCATGGATGGAATGGATGGATGGATTCTCCAGCGCTTTCTACCGCTGTAAAGTAAATAATTAACGAGAGGGATGAGATTATATCTCCCTGGTGCCTACCTGCCCAGGTATCTATTATCTATTTGCGAGAGACAGCCATCTCTTACTGTAACACAGCAAAAGTATCCAATTTACTCTGCAGGTACCTATTTTATGTAACACAGTGACAGGATGGGATACATGCTGAACCTGAGACGCTCTCAGATGTTTTACCGTATAAGGGACAGGACAGGACAGGATAGAAACAAAATAAAATAAATGTGCAAGACAGCTTTTGTCAGCAATACCGTGATAAAAGACATAAAAAGGGGAGGCCGATGTTATCATGCAAGACCATATTTCGGGAGTAGTCTTTCTGTCGTACATAGCAGGTAGGTAGGTAAGGTAGATATAAAAATAAAAGTCTTGTCTAGACCTACTGCGCCAAGGCCAGGCCATTGGATTTGAATTTTTGACCGCGTGATACCATCCATGACCATCCATGCAGATACCATGCCTGAATCTAGATGATAACGGTACATGGACCTCAAGTACCGACACCACATCGAGATGACCTCCGGCCTTCCCGTAGTTACTTGGGTCCCAAGTCTCTTGGCGCTCTTTTCTTAGTTCAATTCGATTGCTTCACTCGTAAAGCACGGCACTCATGGCCCGGCCTGGGCATGCATTATCACTGGCTGATAATCACCGCCTAGAGCTTTTAACGTACGGACGCGTACATGTTGTATTTCCAAGGTTTCCCAGCTTTTTCCCGCATCTTTTTCCGCTTCTCTTTACAGCATGAAAGCAAGCAAATCAAGTCTTCATTTCTCTTGCATTCCCTATCGTTGCTGTGTCATTTCCTCTTCAATTCCAATTCCTGCTCTCCTTGCCTCCCTCTCTCTCGCTTAAGCGTTAGATTTTCTCCAGTAAAAAAAAACCGTCATAACAATAATAAGAAAAGTCTCCAAAAGACGAGACAATTACCTCCACCGTTCAAACGACCCTGGACCCCACTGTTGAGGTTCTCGGGTTCTCTGATTCTACCGCTTACAGTGAGTGATTCGCCCCAATTTTTCCCCGGCTGCAGGCTGTTGTGCACTGAAGTACCTAACTTAGGTACATATGTACCTCAGCTGCGCCTTCCCACCCACTTCTTTCCTCTTGCCCATCCCCCCATACCAGCCCAGCCATTTGTATCTATCCCATCAACAACAAAGGATTTAATTCTTTCCTTTGAACCTCACTTGACTACCTGCTGTGATCGTCTGATTTGTTTGCTCTTCCCCTTCAACTTCGGTACTAAAGCATCTTCAGCACCCACAGAAAAGAAAAAAGAGGTTGGGTATTCGCACTCTTGTTTATTATTCCCACCTCCTACAGCGGCTTGGGTGACGACACGACTTCAATAGCGCACGCAAGCCAGTCTTGGCTTTTTTGGAACCTGACAACATCGGACAAGACAAGACAAAAAACAAGACAGACCAAGCCCGAAAGTCTTGCCTCCCTCCAAGCCCCTACTCAACTCTAATCCTTACTGTACTGTAACACAGACATACAAAGGACTGGACCGTCCGCTCCGGTGGAACCGACACAACCTTAACCGTCCCGTCGTCTCTCGTTTTTTGTACTGGTCAACGTTCTTCACCTTCACCATCACGGCCTCGTCGCTCGTTTTTTTGTCGCTTCAAGAACTTCGACCCCTCTGGTTTGGTTTTTTTGCTGACCTTTAATTCACCGTTACAATGGGTGCGTCATCATTCCTGTCCCATTTCGACTCGCATATCGAATCCCCTCATACTAACATGCGACTTTCGCAGCCGACCAAGGAGGAGCCGGCGCTGGAGCCCCCGTAACTACCATCGTTCCCTTCAACAATCAGCAAGTCCTTCCAGCTTGTGCCGCCGCCTGCGGTCCCCTTTACGATGCCAACGGTGCCTGTGTTCCGCCTCAAGTAGCCGCTGATGCCGGCCCCAAGGCCTACACATCATGTTTCTGTCTCGATCAGCGAGTCGCTGCTTTCAAGACCGCGACCCAAGGTGTTTGTGATGATGCATGTGGTGCAGAGGGTCTTTCCTCGATCGCTGGCTGGTTTCGCAGCATGTGTGGTACCGCAACCAAGACAAATGGAGGATCAACACAACAAACCGGACAAGGTTCAAAAGCTACGACGGCAGGAGATTCTTCATCGACCGCTGGTTCAAGGATTTCAAACGAGGGTGGTGGTGACTGGTACGTTCCTACCTTGTTTTTTTTTTCCCAAGGTCTCGTGACTTGTTCTAACATGAAATTAGGATCTCAAACCATTGGCAGTGGGTCATCATGATCGTTGTTCTTGTTGTCGGCATCACTGCTATCTGGGTCGGTGCCTGCATCTGGCGTCGCCGCTACCTTAAGAAGAAGGATCGCCAATCTCATTTGATTCAAAAGCATTCAGGTTCCGCCTCGCGACCATCTTGGGGTCCCGGCATGGAGGCCTCTGAGGGTGGCATACCCTACGACGACGAATCGAACCGAAATTCGCACGGCCTCATGCTTCCCGGCGCCGCCGCCGCCGGTGCCGCCGAAGAGGAACCAAAGGAGAAGAAGCGATGGATCGTCCGCGACCGAACATGATGATGTTCATCATCACCATGTTTGAATTTAACGCCTTTTTCCGACCTCGTAACGATTCTCCCTGCCATGTCCCGAGTTCCAATCAAAAAGAAGATTCGACCTAGTATTGTCCGCCTTACGACATAGACCGCGCATTCATCATTTATACGGCCTTGCTCTATTTGATATCATCGAATACCTTGATTTTTTATCTTTACCTGGGCGGATTATACCCAGCATTTGGCGAGACTGCATACGCTTTTGGTGCCGACCGGAATTTGATCACGGTTGAGAAATACCGTTCTGTTCCGTTTTCTGTGATCAGCCGTCAACGCTTTCACTTGCATTATCTCGTCTAATCGCTGTTTCCCCTAGTGGCGTTCTTGTTTTGTGGTGCAATTAGGCGTTTGGAGGAAAGAATACGGGTGGCGCATCCTCACGATTTGTTGTTTCTGTTTGATGTTTTTATCGGTGACTGTTACCATGGAGCTCATTTGACTTGCATCTGTGGAATACAGCACTGACAATTGCAACAATGAAGGGGAACTGAGATATTATTTTGTTTTTATTTAAGCCAGAGCGGAAATACTACCTGGTTAACTATTTGACATATTTTCTACCTGCGGGTTCCTGGGCACTCGAAAGAAGGTATGGAGTCTATCTTTGCAGTATATAGCCAATCCACCCCCATGCGAAATGCCCAGCTCGCAATTCCTTAGTTTCCTTGCTCGGCAATAGCGACTTGCACGATATTTGATCAGGTACTATCTAAAACGTTGCAAGGATGTTAATGTCGCATTCATATCTGATGTAGGGTTCGAATGACGTCGCCAGCAACGTTGGACGTTTCAACGAGTTGTTTGGTAGGAAAGTGAGGCTCAACAAAGTTTCATGTATTCAACGCCTAAAGATGCTTGTTATTAAACTAATCAGGAGAATGCTAGTAGTTTGTGTATGGTATTGTATGTGTGATTCAAGCCCACGTCCAGGTTACCAAGTTCCACACCCATCATCGTATCCTTCTCTTCAAACAATTCTATGCCCCATTCTGTTCTTCCACGGCGTCCATGTATAAATCAATCAGACAACCAGCCGACCAGGCTTGTGTAGGGCTCTGTACAATTGTTAGCACTCGTGGACAATCTACTCGAAACACAAAGAAACTTACGGAGTCGGCGCAGTATTCGCCGTTCTTCTGTGTTAACTCTTGGAGACCGGCCCAGGGACTCTCCCGGATCATCTTTTTGCACCCGCCAAGTCTTCTGGTAACCTGCTGGAATGCCTCAGTGCGATCTTCGGCTGTTGTTCGCCTCTTCAGGTCGAACTTGAGGAGGGCTCGGAGGAAGAATCCAGTGGGCCAGATCCACTCAGGTCCTTGGTGGTAGTTACGGCCCTTGCTTGTTGCAAAGTCGTCACTATCTTCACTGTTGACATAGTAAGGGCGGTAGTTGAGATCCGCGGGGTCTAGAGTCGCCATTCCTTGAGGCCCTCGGAGAGCCTCGTCAGCAACACACAGAGCATGCATTGCATGGTCAGGGTCAAAGAGGGCCGGCGCAGTGGTCATAGCAATAGCAAAGTTGGGACGTAGCTGGTAGTCCTCGTACTCTTTGCCAGACTTGTACAGATCTTTGTAGATTCCGCGACGGTTGACGATAGGAGTGTTGATATCGTACTTGGAATCATCTTCAGGCGATACGGGAATATAGTAGCATCGTTCAAAGTTGGCCTTGAGCAGATTGGCCCAGTCAGCAAGCGAGATAGAGCCACCATCGGATTTCTCTACACTCGCATACGCATATTTGCCTTTTCCATGGAGTCCAGCAAGCCAGTCGAGAGTGCTGTACAACATACCGGTGATCTCAATGGCAGCACCGTCACGAGGAGTACCGGGAACACCCTTGGAGCCTGCTCGCTCACTTTCGCCCATCTTGTCCATCCAGGTACCGCAGTTGTCTTGGTTGCCGCCAAAAATGATGCCATTGTTCCAGTCAACATGAATATCCTGGTTGAAGCCTTCATCCTTCATTTGGGAATCAATCTGGGGACCAGCATTGGCTTCCCTGTACTTCATTCCGGTAGCATGTCTTTGAAGCGCTTCTTGGATCACCTCCTCAATGGTGCTCTCTTTGGAGTATGCCCTCTCATCATCGGTAGGGAACCAAGTATCATCATAAGGTAGGAAGCGACGTTTGACCTTGGCCTTAAGGATGTCAAGACCCTCAGGAGCAAATCGTGTGTAGTCTTGGATACACTGGAGGAAGAACCAAATTGAATCTCGAGAGTTGTACCTGGGCGCGTCGCCACTGCTGAGAAGATTGGGAATCATGCCATGCTTCAACACGCTGGCAAAAGCTAGGATATGTTCCTTAGCGTCGTCAAAACGACCAGTGCCAAGAAGAAGTCCACGGAGAGCGATAAATACGTCTCGACCCCAACATCTGGCCCATTCCACAGCAAAGTGGGGAAGACCAGCAGCCAGAGAAGGAACCAACTTGTTAGGCCACAAAGATGCCGACTTAACATAGCCAACCTGCTGTACACTGACCATGGCTAAGCTTTGTAGGAACCACTGACCGTCTCGCACGCTGGCATTCATGAGCTCCAGAGACCTGTCCCAGCTTGCCATGTATGCAGTGCGCAAAACAAGACCGAAGTATCGAGGAAGCAGGAAACTGGGAATCTTTCGGATCGCATCGAACCGCTCTTGCAGCCATGTCAAGGGCTCAGCAATTGCCTCGTTTCCGGTAGTAGCGCTGATTCGCTTTAATCTTGCCAGTATGAAGTCCAGAGCCCATTCACCATCGCGAAGATTTTGACATAACGGATGAGCCAGGTTGTTCTCCTTGATGATGTTGTTGAGAATGCTCCACCATCCCTGGAGGCCGGCATAAACAAGCTTTCCATGCCCAGGAATGTCGTAAACACCATCTCTACCATCACTCTCGTCTCGTTCCTCAGCTTCGCATCTGTACATGAGGAAGTTGAGATCAGACAAGCTGAGTTCACTCCAAGACGCCTTGGCTCCAGAGGTGACATAGTTGTCTAAGCCGGAGGAATGCTCAGCAGCAGGGATCCAGGTCTCAAAGAGGGCGATGCTTCCTGGAGGGAACTTGTCACGCACGGTGATAGTGGTATCGTCGCCATTGACTTCCATCCGAATACCGGGTACATCCTTAACCCGACTAGGCAGACCGCGCAGGTACTTCTTGTCGCTAAGCGCCTGTTTCGTTGCCTCCTCGCCAGCGTCAACCTCAAGCATCCAGCTGCCCAAGTGTCGAGCCTTGGTTCCAGTAAGATGAACAGGGCTAAAGTCACCATTTCCGTTACCATAGCCTGGGAAGGCAGTGTGTGCGATGAGGAAGTAGCCCTTGCGGGATTCAGGGTGTACCCTGTGAACAGTAATGTACTGATCCTCGTGATGGATATGAGTTTCATCGTATCCGTCCTTGCCCATCAAGGTGTGGATCTGGTTGAGAAGTTTCTTGACACCGCCAATGCCGTCCTCGCCGCCTCCTATCTTGATCGGCTTTGATCCGGAAGAGGCAGATGTATAGAGCCGAGTCTCATTGACCAGGTCCACGAGCTTGGGGTAGATTTCGTCGTAACCCATGACACTTCCGGTAGCACTGGAGCACATGCAGACGAGGGCAGCGTTGGGTAAAGTGTCGCGAGCATCACGCTTCTGTGCTGGCGTTTCATTGTCATGGGTGCAGTCCATGAAAAGAGCATGTACAGGACTGGGCTTGATCGCTCGTATAATTTCTCTGGATCGGGGCCCGTTTCCGTTTGTGTCGCCATTCTTGAGTCTGGTCGGGCTGCTTGATGGAGTGCGAGCATCCGACTTGGAGACTTCATCCACCTCGAAGCTTCCAATGGGTCGACCACCGTGTCTGTGCACAAGTCGGCTGAGTTCAGCTGTGCTCCATGCCTGCATGGCTTCACGGATGAGCGAGCTGAGACCAAGACGCTTCACGAATACGTAGTCCATCTCTTCAGACCCTGTGAACAGCTCAGCGACTACATACAGGTCAGGCCGTACACGACGTGCCTCATCAAGGATGTGCTCAGCAACGTGGATCGGAGTAGAGTGGCAGTTGTCGATACGAAGACCGGCAAAGTACTTGGCGAGTGTGCGAGCATATTTAGTCATGTGCTCCCACAGCCAAGGGTTGTCTTCAGGGCCTGAGCCATATCGCAACTTGACACAGTCGCCCCAGACGATAACTTCTCGTCGGAGGTAGACCCTTGAGTCAGGTCCAGCATTATCAACCAGTGCATTGCCTCCCCAAACCCATCCGTTGTTGACCAAGGCCATCTCTTCAGGCTTTAGCTTGGATGTTGTGTCGTTTTTAGGTAATCGAGTAAAGTAAGACTCAATCAGGGGGTTCTCCTTGTTAATCGCACCAAGCTTGGGGCCATGTTCATCGAGTCGAACATACTTAATCCTGTTAAAGATCTGCTGGAGTATATCATCGACTTCAGCGTCATACTCCTTGTAGAAGTCAACATTGAGGATATTCAAAATCTCGACGATCTTGGCCCTAGCAGCTTTCTCGTCAGAAGAACCTGCCAAGAAGCTTGCAGCGACGTCAGGCTTAACGCGCCTGCGGAAACGCTCGCCCATTCGGTCAGTACCAGTCAAACCGACCTCCCTGAAGAAATCAACCTGCTCCTTAACTGACGCGGATTTGGAATTGCTCAACTTCTTCTCAAAGTCTGTGGTGTCCTCAGAGCTGTATTCATCTCCCTGAGAGAACGCCTTGACTGCCTCGTCGGCGTCTCGGTCAACGTCGAGCGCATAGTATTCCCATAGCCTAATCTTAGCGAGGACTTCGGTCTTAATGGCGTTCATGATGAGCAGCAGATCGTCAGTAGACTTGACTTCGGTGGGAAGTCCAAGCTTCGACAGGTTGTCGCTCAACTCCAGGAGACTTGTGTCAAGTTGATAAGCGGGCTCGAGCCATGGGGCAGTGATCAGATTGTAACCAGCCTCAGGATGTTCTTCGAGCCATTTGGTGTTGTTGGCTGTATGATTTAGAACAATATCCGTCAAGCTCAGCAAGGAATGGTTGCGTTCAAGACTGTCTACCATCTTCTGCACGTCCTCCTCGCCAGCGGGGAAACAGGCTGGGTCCCAGCCGAGCTGGTCATACAAACTGTACGGAGAGTTGGATATGCCACGCACTTGGAGAGGAGTAAAATGGATCATGTTGTAGCCACGATCGCTGATACCATGGAGGTGGCGCTCCCAATCATTGGGGTATTTACCCATGAACTTGCTAATGACAGAGAAGATTGACAGGGCAGGCAGAGGCAAGGGCCGGCCGTCGAGCCTAAGTCTGGGTGCAACATCTATGTAGTAAAGAGGGGTCTTCTTGAGGTTGTCCCTTTGTTCAGAGCTGTTTTCTAGCTTCTCCTTGAGATCAGGAAGCTCGGCATAGGTGGTGTAGAAGGCATATGCGCCAGGTTGGTGAATGGGAATGGAGATTTCGAGTGTGCGGTTGAAATCGGGTGTAAGTCTGTGATGCGTCTGTGTTAGTCCTGGTTGAGCTTCCTCGTGCAGCTTTTTTACAGCCTTGGTGGCTTCAAGTGATCAATTGACATGTGAGAATACTCAAAACTTACTTGAACTCGCGAAAATGATCGCGACGGAATTCGGCGCCTTCGTCGGGGATGTTGACCCAAAGGCTGCCATGACGACAGATGGACGAGGTACCCTCAATGGCAAAGCGAACCGTTATAGGCTCTTGAGACCTGGGAGCGAGATAGATGTATTCGCCCTGCACCTGAGGTGAGCCATCATCGTTGAGCGGCAGCAAATAAACCTCGTTGGATGTCATGGTGTGTGGTGGGCTCATGATGAGAGAAGAGAAGAGCGAGAGCTGCGTGCCCCGCGAAACGACAAGACAACAGCACAGCTCAGCTCGCTCAGTCAGGCACTGAGACGATGGTAACCAAGGAAGCGCTTTACACTACGCAACGTGCCTGTCGCAGTGGAGCTACCGATCGATGGCTAACGGCTCGCGTCCACAGTAGGTGAGTTAAGCTGGTGGGGGCGGAGGTCAAGGAGCTCCGTAGGCGCTACTCGAGTAGTTTTTTAGTGGGCTCGTTCGGTTCGGTTCAGGGATCTGGGATCTGGGTTATCGAGCGGGATCGACGACCAGAGCGAGCGACGGGAGGGACAGAATATCCCAGAGATAAGGGAGAAGGGACAGGACTTGAATCGGTGGTAAGGCAGGTAAAAAGAAGATTGAACAAGGGAGATAAAGTAAAAAACAATGTCTAGGAGTAAATAGACTAAGGCACACGCGGAAGAGATGTTTTTGGAAAGAAGGTGAGATTGGAGTACGGGGTTGACGTGGTGAAGGACACGAGGAACAGACAGAGCAGGAACGAAGGAGGGAAGAGTTTCGTCTACACCAGAGAAAAAAAGACGAAATAAGAAGAAAAGAAGGACAAAAAGCAAACCACTAAATCATCATAAGCCATTTTCACGTAACCGAATTTGGACAGCTCAACAAGTACGTTAAGTGCCTCCTTAGTACATAGGCACGGTTAATAAGATGCATCACCATGAAGCAATTGGGTTAGTTTCTACTCTATTATGTTCTGTCCCATCCTGTCGGATGCTTTGGAAATCAGCTATGTACGGCCTTGGACGTTGTTTTTGGCGGTCAAGACGGGGAACTAGGTTGGCTGTCCGAGAGTATCGGCATTTTGCTATTCCAAGCTGTTGTTCCTGGTAGCTTGAAAGGATTGCATGAAACTCAATGTACAGTAAGTCCTTAGCTTTGGATGGGCGAGGGGCTCAGCCAACAAAAACAACAACTGAACAAATCACGCATGGTCAACAGAGGGCCGAGCAAGCAATTGGCTTTTTCAGAAGGTGCCAACCATGATGTTCCTGGCCTAGCTTAACAAGGTCTCGATATCCAGACAATAGGATACGAGTACAGATGCTGTGCCTTGGACGGAGTTGGCCTAGCTTTAAATGTCTCCGAGCCAAACTATGATCTATCCCGATGCCTCCAAGACAGACCAGAGGAAGCTTCGTAAAGCATAGAAGAGGGAGGTGAGTGGAATATTCCGAGTGCGGCTCTCTAGTCTTGATGGGGAATTGATTGACAGGAGCAAGATCGAGTAGTTGTCGGCGTTGTGTTGTGAATACAGGTCCAGTGTCTTTACACTGAGAACTACTAATAGTTTTTTTGTTTTTTTTTGCACAGACTATATCTCAACTAGACTCTGGGTTGCTTGCTCCTTCTTTCTTTGTTTATTCCTCAACTTGGTTCCAAGCTATTGATCCTTGACTTACGTCATCGAAGTGCAATCCAAAATTTCCCCCATGGATGCCCCAAATCAATGCCCCGCTCCGAGTGTCTAGATGACGGGGCGCTAATTTACTTTAATGCTTGGGCCTCTTGGGGCAACGCTCGGGACTCTTGTGCCTTGATCCTTGATCGCAAAGATTCAAGCTTTTGGGGCCAGAAAGCAACAAGATTTTTCCATTAATCTACTGACCGATAGCCTACGATTGTAAAACTGCACAAGCGATTGACCGCTTAGTCCTAAGCCAGGTCTCGAGTCATGCAGTGAGAAATGCTACATATGATATGTGCTATCTCCCTAGTATGTACATGCATGATCTGAGCCATGCAACAATGGGTATTGATGTATGTACATACGACACAAGCATCAAACCCCTCCACCTGTTAGTTATGGATCCATTTTCATGGAGACTTGGAGAGTTGGAGACTTCGAGTCTAGACCAAACTCGCTTGTCGATCCTTCTCCATGAAGAGGGGAATTTTGTAAAGCGAGATAACCTACCCTGGAGCAATCTGTTCTGACAGTGACAAGATTGCCAAATGTGTTTTGGAATAAGTATCTCTAACTAAGAAGTATCAGAGATGTGATTGTAATAGGTGCTATGATGGTGTTACCAAGTTCTGTAGCTTATAGTTGATCTGTGTTGCCTTCAATGTCCATGAGTATGTATTCCTGAAGTGGGGTGCGGTTTTTGATTGTGAGTCAAAACCATCGGTTACATCAGGACTATCTGGTATCAGTATATTAGATACTCTGTAACACAAATTCGATCTCTAGTTCTGTTTCAAGTTTTGATGAAACTTATGGTAAAACTTCTATTTATGTTTACTATATGTCATGAAGTCAGAAACTGGCAGTTCACACCTCACGATGATTCCGGCTGCCTCACCGCCTGCCAAATCTGCCCATGAACGCATCGCGGGCGGCAGAATATATTAAATTTTAGTTCAGGTTTGACCACAAGGTCTATAGCATGCAAACTCTTTTCAAGCAACACGATTATATGCTTCGCAGAGTTTGGAAATCAAGGTCGAAGCTTGGCATTGGTGCGATTGCGAATCTCACGACTCGTCTCCCGATCTTGTATTCAAATCGCGACCATCCAACCTTTCGCGACAAAACTACTGCGCTTCGCCAATTTTCGACTACCACAATAAAAATGGCAACCGACAACGTCAAGACGGACACCGTGGCCGTCGAGGGGAAGGAGTACAGGACTGTGACGGAGGGAAAGGCGACTATTCTGGTCCCGCAAGGTGCCAAGATTGGTGAAGATCGTGGCGAGGTTCAGCAGGTCTTCTACAACCCTATTCAGCAGTACAATCGCGATTTGTCGGTCCTCGCCATCAAGACATATGGCGAGATGTCCTTAGAGAAGAGAAAGGAGCAATATGAATCAAGAATGAAGAAGCAAGGCAAGAAGCGAAAGCGCGGCGACGAGGTTCAAAAGCCTACAGAGAATACTGCGGAACCCACACCTCAGGATGAGCCGCAAGCGACTGAAGAAGCCGCAAAGCCCGATGCTGTCGATTCCACCCAACCAAAGAAGGATTACAAGCCTTCTTTCCGCATTCTGGACGCCCTGTCTGCGTCAGGATTGCGAGCGCTTCGATATGCCCACGAATTACCCTTTGTCACCTCTGTCAAGGCCAATGATCTGTCAGATACAGCTGCCGATTCTATTAAGATGAATGCTAAGCACAACGGACTTGAAGATAAGATCAACGTTACTCAAGGCGATGCGCTTGCACTCATGTACCGTGGGATTGCGGACGACCTATCGAACCGGGATAAGGCAGGAGGTCCAGGCAAGGCCAACAAGTTTGATGTGATCGATCTTGATCCTTATGGTACCGCTGCCCCATTCTTTGACGCTGCTGTGCAATCAGTGAAGGATGATGGTGGTCTTCTTTGTATCACTTGCACTGATAGTGCGGTGTGGGCAGGACACAGCTATTGCGAGAAGACATTTGCGCTGTATGGTGGAATTCCTATCAAGGGCATGCACTCCCACGAGGCTGGTCTGCGACTCGTTCTAAACGCTGTCGCCACATCCGCAGCTCGCTATGGATTGACGATTGAACCTCTTCTCTCGCTCTCTATCGACTTCTACACAAAATTTTTCATCAAGGTGATCAAGTCGCCCCAGTCGGTCAAGTTCCTTGCCTCCAAGACTATGCTGGTCTATAGCTGTGACGCAGGTTGTGGTGCTTGGGAAACACAACATATGTTGAGGAGTAAGCCTGCATCGAACAAGAAGGGTAATGGAGCCTTTTACAAGCATACTATGGCACAGGGTCCATCGGCCGACCGACATTGCGATCACTGCGGATTAAAGATGCACATCAACGGTCCTATGTATGGTGGACACATCCACTCTCAGGAGTTCATCGAGAGACTTCTCGAACAGATTCCTAAGGCCGATCGTTCTATTTATGGCACGATGCCCAGACTCGAGGGCATGCTCCGAACAGCTCTAGAGGAGAATCTGCCAGGTCCTGAGGTCAAGGAGCCCGTGGATCCTAAAGATGCTCAGCTTGCAGCTATTGATAACTACCCTTTCTTTATCATCCCTAGCCGTTTGGCCAACGTAGTGAGCTGTGTAACACCCAGTGAAGATATGGTTCGAGGAGCATTGATACATCTGGGTTACCGTACTGCCAGAAGCCACTGCCGACCAGGAAGTATCAAGACGGACGCTCCGTGGTCCACAATCTGGTGGATAATAACAGAATGGATCCGTCAAAAGTCGCCTATCAAGGAATCTAGTATCAAGAAAAACTCAGCAGCATGGAAGATTTTGACTGATGCTGGAATCATCGGACAGGAGAAGCCTGAGACTACAGAGGAGGCAGTCAAAGACGACTCCGCAATGGAGGGTGTAGAACAGAACCCCCCTGAAGCTGCCGAAGCCAGTTCCGCAGGTGCACAGAACGGAGGAGACAACACTGTTCTCAGTGAAATGGAACTGCGTAAGACCCTCGTCTTCGACGAGAGTCTAGCACGTCTTGCTCGCAGACGTGGAGAGCAGAAGTACGTACGATACCAGATGAACCCACGAGAAAACTGGGGTCCTTTGGCTAAGGCGGCCCGCCGATAAATGTGAATTTGGTCATGTACTTACTCGCAATGTTTCTTTTGCTTCACCGGTTAAAACAAGCGATCCTCCGGGAGTTGAACAGGCGACGCAGGATCGTTGGTGTGCCTGAGTATGCATTACCTTCTTGTCAGCAAGAGCCCCACAAAGGCTGACGGAAGTATCGCTGAGGGCTTTTGAACCTGACTTGTTCATCATCTTCAATTTCAACAACTCGAATACATCACCTCCAAGCCGAACGAAGATTGTATCCTCATTCGACGGGCATTCTGCATTTGATTACCTTGCACATATTTATGATTGGCTATTGTGCCAGGAATCAATAAAGATACCACATCCTCTTCTATCTGCTGCCTACCTCCGTCTTTGATCGTTTATGTTTATATAAAATGCCCTTAACATCGGCAGCCTCTCCCGCGATTGAAACTTTGAACGTCGAAAGAGTTTCATTCACCGATGAGAACCTCACATGGACTAGTACCGGGATATCCGGAAGCTCATCTCGTCATGAGCTTGTGTTAGTTCGCGAGGTTAAATCAAGTACAGAGTCGCCTTCGCATTATCTTCTCTTCTTACTTAAAGAGGACCAGAACGACAAAGAGAACACATACCGTCTCTCGATTCTGAAAGCGAGAGAGATCCCCTCGGAGCTTCGCGGTATTACACTGGCAGAGCTTCCTCCTCATCTGAAGCACGGTTATCTCAACGAGCATGGTGTCACGAACCAAGTAGATGTTATTGTCTCTGTGAAATCTGGAGTGGGACAAGCCTTGAGAGTTTGGCAAGATGTACTGAAACCTCTTTGGAGATCGTTTACAGATGACTCTGAAAACCCACAATATCTCCTCATACAGACAGACAGTGAAGAGACCGTTCGAGATTATGCACGCCGTCTGTGGGCTTCAGAGGAGCGTTCGAAGCCGAGGACGGTTGTTCTTCTCAGTGGAGACGGCGGCGTCGTAGACCTACTCAACGGATCTGATGGAGACGAGAAACCCCATATTCCACCTACAATTGCGCTACTTCCTCTAGGAACTGGAAATGCGCTTTTCCATTCAACCCACAAACCTCTGTATACCGAACCAGGCCCAAGCCCACTTGCAATTGGACTTCGAACCCTATTTCAGGGCGTAAGCGCTGATCTTCCTGTATTTCGAGCTTCATTTTCATCGGGATCTCGAATCGTCAAATTTACGGACAAAGTCAAAGAGTCTTCGGCCAATAACTCAAACCAGATGAAGAAGGAGGAAACTTCCATCACACACCTTCGGGGTGCTATCGTTGCTAGCTACGGATTTCACGCGAGCATTGTTTATGAAAGTGATACTCCCGAGTACCGTGTCCACGGTGACAAACGGTTTGGCATGGTCGCCGCTGAGCTACTTAAAGAATCTCACCCCTATGCTGCAAAGGTATCTATCCGTCGTCATAGTTCTGTCACTTTTGAAGAAATCCTTCGTGAAAAACACGCCTACGTGCTCGCAGTTCTCGTTTCAAACCTCGAACGAACCTTCACTATATCACCAGCCACTCGGCCTTTACAATCGCAGCTTCGCCTTGTCCACTTTGGACCCATCGGCGGTGATCGTACGATGGATGTCATGAAGAAGGCATACGACGGGGGTAAACACATCGGTATGAATTGGCCTGATGGTGAACGTGTAGGTTATGACGAAGTAGACGAGGTCAAGATCTCACTGTTGGAGAGTGATGAGAGATGGCGGAAGGTTTGCATTGATGGGACAATTGTCGAAATACCTGAAGGTGGAAATGTGGTCATCAAGATGCTGGGCCATGGCCTTTTTAAGATCCTAGCAAGTCCCCAGGTGTTAGAAGACTACGCTTGACGATTTGCGATTGATATTATTTTATGACCTCTTTTTCTTTAGATTAGGTCGACAATTCTCTTCTTTGCCGAACCCCGACTCGCTGCGTTAGTCCTGAAGCAGCTTCTTAACCCTCTTCTCCATAAGCTGCTCGAATTCATCCACGCCATGATCTAATGTGCTCATCTTACCCCCCTTTAACCTATAAACGACTTGTCTTCTCGCACTCTCCTCATCGTCATCTTCATCTGTTTCCTCGTCCTCCTCAGTCGCACCCTCAATCACGCCACGCATGAACCATCGATCGTGACTCACTAGAACCACAGCACCCTCCCACTCTCTCAATGCTTCCCGAAGTGCCGTGACAGTTTCGTAATCAAGATGAGTGGTGACTTCATCGAGGACAAGACAATGAGGTCGTCGCCAGAGTAGGCGAGCTAGTTCGCAGCGCACAACTTGTCCACCTGAGAGTTTGCAAAGGGGTACGTCTGATGCGGTCCGACCTGGAAGACCGAGTTGGCCCAGAAGGCCACGAAGATCTCCTTCGGTGAGTTCGCCTTCGACTTCTCGAGTAAGAAGAGCGAGGGCTGTAAGCATAGGCTCTGAGCGGCCGAGAGCCTGCAGGGCTTCAACGGCATGCTGAGAGTAGTACCCCAGTTTCAGTCGGGGATGAGTCGTCAGAGTTCCTGCTGTCGGCCGAGTCTCTTCGACTAGAAGCTTTATAAGGGTCGACTTGCCAGCACCATTGAGACCGAGAACACCGATACGATCTCCCATACCCACAGAGAGGGTGATATCTTGCACAACAAGAGGAGTTTTGGATGAGTATCGAAATGCGACCTTTTCCAAGGACATCAAGGGACCTGGGAAGCGAAGATCAGGCGGTTCGGGAAGATTCACTACAACAGGACGGTCCTCTGGTGGAATATCGATGTCCTCACGGGCTGTCAAGTGGAAACCCACAAGGTCTCTGTTGAGCTTGAAGCGACCTCCTTTGGCATTGACCTGCAAGCCCCAACGATTGTCAAGCTTCTTTTGACGGGATTTGGCCTGGCGCAGCTTGTTGGTATCATCGTTTGCCTTGCCAGCTTTCATGTTGGCCGCGATGGACTTTTCAATATGCGCCTTCTGCTTATCCTGGGCTTCTTTCATCGTAGTAAGCCATTGTTTACGCTCACTCTGCGACTCCTCATACGTGGGTAAGTCGCCGTGGAAGTAAGTGAGTTGTTTGTCTTTGAGGATGAGAAGATCGGTGCAAAGGGAGGTGAAATCGCGATCGTGTGATACAAGGATGAGAGTAGGCGAATTATCATCGTCTTGAAGACCCTGAAGATAGCGCTGGAGCCATATGATTCCCAAAAGGTCGAGGAAGTTGGTGGGCTCGTCAAGGATCAGGATGTCTGTTTCTTGTACGAGGGCAGCGGCAAGAGAAGCGCGCATGTGCCAGCCACCAGATAAACTAGATATGGGTTTTTGCATGAGTGCCTCAGAGAAGCCCAGACCTGTAAGGATCTTTTTCGCCTTTGATTCGATTTCTGATACGCGAGTTGGGTCCATTTGAAGTTGGAGATCTGCAAGAATGTCGACTGCTTCCTGGGTCTCGGCTTGGAGCGTTTCGGGGGAGATTTCTCCGTTCGGCTGCTGAAGCCTGGATTAGGTTAGAGAGATGGCAATGAGAGGAAAGGAAGTTTCATACAGTTCATTTGACTCTGCTACAACCTTCTCATATGCTGTAAGCGCCTTTCGGGCTTGCATGCCACGGGCGCCACTGCGAAGTCGAGCATCTTTATCTAGACGGAAAAGGCGTTCCTGATGCTTTTGATGTTTGTGTTGTCTTAAAGCCTTCACAGGGGCGAATGGGTCAGACGCATTTATACCTTCTGTGAGGCCTAGGTAGGTATGAGCGTTAACGAACCGTCTGTCAAGGCGAATAGGTGGGTCGAGTACCTTTGATGTCTTGTTCAATGGCATGCCTAGCGGTTGCTTTTTCGATGACTTGTTCCAGTGTAGACGGCTGGCTACTTTCAGTTGTATTTGAATCATGCTCGTCTTTTCCATCGGTGAGTTTAGTCTGCTGTAGAATAGCAATTCTTGTCTCTTCTGGGATACCAGGGATGAGCTTTTCGGCGATTGCTTTGAGAAGTGCTACGAAGCGTGATCAGCACCTCGGACATTCATTGCAACACATAGAAATAAACCTACTGGACTTTCCTGTTCCATTACGTCCTACTAGGGCATATCGTTGTCCCTCTTTCAGCCGAAGCTTGGCAGCAGAAAGAATTTCGACGCCATCGCTTTTCCCCTTGGCCTTGCCCTTGGTGGTCGATTTGGTACCCGAAGTCACCGTGATGTTTACACCGTCGATGTCAAGCTGTGTTTTGTTCAGAATTGGAATGATAGATGTCATGTATCAATGTACTCACTTCGCGATGGTTGGTGATTTGGAAACGCGTTTGCTTGGAGTTACAGAGAATGGTAGCTACAGGTTCTGATGCTGCTGAAGTCATTGCCGGAAGGAAGATTGGGAATTGTGCAATCCCGAGTTCAAAGATGATGCAGATGCTGATGAAGGAGAGATAATGGAGTGAGCAGTTGCTATGGCCTGAGGCTGTTCTGAAAGACGAGGCGTAACGTTATATAGTCGGTTGAATTTAACGTTGACTAACACTTTCTTAATGGTGATCTACACAGGCACCTTGTACGACTTGTAAATTGCCTTATTTTGGTATTTGTTTCTTGGCATTTTACCCTACTTTCATACCGATTCCCCAGAGTACTAGAAAATTGGCAGTTGAGAGTACCTAAGGAATGAAATAAGTAGGTCAGCTTATACTACTTAGACCAGACCTTTTAGGCTGTTTATTTTTGTACCCCAAGACTTACGTCAACTTCCCTACTACCCACTAGCTTCTACCTGGGTACTTACCTACTAAAACTAGCTATTTCATGTCACTGGCTCTCGACTGTTGGCCCCCTTGTTGGTGCATTTATTAAATCTTGACACAGTCAATCGAGTGACTCACGCCGAATGACTTATTTGCTGTTACGTGCACCTTTTCTATACCTAGGCAAAACAAATTATTCATTAGAACATACATGAAATCAAACACTGCTATAACTGTGTCTATCATATGAAAAATATGAATCACTAACTACCTAGGTACCTATTTTTATTTCTTATGTACCTGCCTTGGATTAGTTCGCACTGGTACTACCTAGTAGGTACCTAGGTAAGTAGGTAGTAGATACTACCTATGCAAGATAGTAGGCGTCTGGTTGCTATCTCTTCCTTCCTTCCTCTTTTCAGCTGAGATAACCACCTTCCTGTTCTGTCCTTGTTGTTACCGATTGATGACAGCCGGCTGTTATAAACAACCTAATAAATAGCAACTCGCAATTTTCCCTCCTCCTTTTGTAACTTCTCCCTCTTTCAACCTTTCCTTTTCAACGTCTACTCTTGTCAACATGAACTCTACAAACTGTGCTGCGTCTGTTGACGCCTCCTTTGGTCCATTTGTTCCTCCCGAATGCCGACATGGCTTCGACTTCACTATCGTCTTTGAACAGTCCATTCTTGTGCTTTTACCTGCCTCTCTTCTCCTTGTTATCGCCCCCTTTCGTATTTTCCGCCTTCGAAATGTCCCAGTCAAAGTCACTGGCAATCGTCTTCGATCTGTCAAGTTGACCCTTATTGCTCTATTGGCTGTGCTTCATCTGGTGCTTGTCGTGCTCTGGTCAACCCTGACTCGTCCTTCCAACACGCGTCTAGACCGCGTCTCCATTGCTGCTGCGTGTGTATCCTTTGCCTCGAGCTTGATGTCCTGTGTCCTCTCCCGCGCTGAACATGCCAAATCTCCTCGTCCATCTTCGCTCTTGAGTGTCTTTTTTGCCGTGTCTTTGCTTCTGGATATTGCGCTCCTTCGCACCCTCTGGCTTGTCCACGTCAATGGGGCCATTCCGGCTGTTTTCACAGTAGCTTTTGTCCTCAAGGCGATACTCGTCGTCGTTGAAGGATGGAGCAAAGCTCAATATCTCGTCTCCGGCTCCGAGGTCCACTCGCCCGAAGTCACGGCCGGACTTTATGCCCGGGCCGTTTTTGCGTGGGTGGTGCCGTTGCTGTTGACGGGTTTCAGAAAGCTACTACGACCAATGGATTTGTTGGACTTGGAAGAGGATATGGGTTCGGCACGTTTGATCAGCAGGTTTTGGGGACACTGGAACAGGCACAACCAAAAAGGTTCGTCTACCTTTCCCCTTTCCCCCTTCTTTTATTAGATAGCTTCAAGTAGTATTAAATTCCAAATAATCTTGGTGATGTCCATGTACTAAATGCTGGCTTAGGTCCAGCCCCCCGTAAGCATCGTCTCATCGTTTGCTGCATCACCACTCTACAATGGCCTATTGTTGCTGTCATTGCTCCTCGACTGGCGCTTCTTGCATTCACTATATGCCAGCCGCTCATCCTCAACCGGCTCCTTGTCTTTCTTGGCGATACATCCCAGCCAATCAACATCGGCTATAGCCTCATCGCAGCATACGGTCTGGTTTATACAGGCATCGCCCTTTCTCAAGCTCTTTACTGGCATCAAAATGCTCGTTCCGTCACTCTATTGCGAGGCGTCCTCGTCTCTGCGGTATTCTCGAAAGCTACTGAGCTGAGCACTACGGCTACGGATGATTCTGCAGCCGTGACACTCATGTCTTCCGATGTACGCTTTATAACAATACCTAACCAGATGATGAGCTAACAAATCTCTATAGGTCGACGTTATTGTGAGGGCCGTCAGAGAGATCCACGAATTCTGGGCAAATATCATTCAACTTTCCATTGCCACTTGGCTTCTGAGCACTCACATAGGATACGCAGCGTCTGGTCCCATTATCATCTCTCTCATAGCTCTGATCGCTACCGTCCTCATATCACCATTGGCACGCAAATATCAAATTGGCTGGCTAGAAAAGACACAGAAACGAGTTGGTTAGTATTTCTTTTTAGATATGTGTATGTATTTGAAACATATCTAACTCAGCCAGGCATCACCTCAGCCATGATCGGTCACATTAAGAGCATCAAATGTTCCGGTCTGGCTCAAAATCTGTCTGACGCCATCCTCAGCCTACGAGCTGATGAGATCAGAGCTTCAAGACCTTTCAGAATTGTCAGCAGCGTCACGTCTGCTATTGCCCAAGTGCCTCTAATGATGTCTCCTGTCGCTGCCTTTGCCCTATTCCAGGGCGTTCCGTCAAACTCTTCCGAGAATCTAGACACTACTACACTTTTCTCTGCGCTGTCACTTATTGTCCTTCTTGCACAGCCGCTCTTCTTCATGTTTGAAGTTATACTAGACATGAGTGCTGCTTTGGGAGCGTTTGAGCGAATCCAGAAATTCTTAGTGCAGGAATCTCGCCTTCACTTTCGCGGGGTGCAATCCTCATCAGACGTGGGGTTATCTCAGCAAGGAGAGACATCCTCAATCGAGCTGCAAACACTAAGGAACTCTACGGTATCGTCTGCAGGAGATTCTGACACTAGAAAATTCGCCATTGAGGTCTCACATGCCGATGTCTCTTGGTCAGAGGAGCGTCCCTTACTTCATGATTTGACATTCAACGTCGGCCATGCTCAGCTTGTCCTCCTTCTCGGCCCAGTAGCAGTGGGAAAAAGCACGTTGCTAAAAGCAGTTCTAGGAGAAGTCCCATTGACAGCTGGAACAATCAGACTTCACGATTCAAGTCATGGTGGCGGTGTTGCCTGGTGCGAACAGAGCCCTTGGCTTTTGGTATGCTATCTCACTATGAAAGTTGTTGACTAATTACTAATCGACCAGAACCAAACCATTCGCGAGAATATAGTTGGATATGCTCGTTTCGATTCTGACCTTTATAAAAAGGTCCTGAAGGCTTGTGATCTTGAGAAGGATTTGACTCAACTTCCACGGGGTGATGGCACAGTCATTGGCAGTAAAGGTCTGGCCCTGAGCGGCGGCCAGAAACAACGAGTTGTAAGTCGCGAGTTAAACACATATAACTTTCGATACTGACTGAACCTTCAAGGCTTTGACTAGGGCTGTCTACTCACAGCCAAGAGTCGCTCTTCTTGACGACGTCTTCAGTGGTCTGGACCATCAGACTGCTCAAATAGTGTTCGAGAATCTCTTTGGCAAGCATGGCTTGTTCAGGCAGTGGAAAACAACCGTGATTCTTGCTACTCAATCAGGTGAGTTATTCCATAGTATTGATAGCTTCTGTTTAATTGTGAAATAGCCAACTTTCTCACTTCTGCTGATCACATTATCTGCCTAAGTAAAGAAGGAGGAATCTCTCAACAAGGCCCATTCCAAACTCTCGAGAACTCCGATGGATATGTGAAGTCTTTGCTGGATAGTAAAACAAGACACTCTAACTCTGAAGCTTCAGGGAAGACAGTTGACGAGGACGCTGTCGAACAGACCGGCCAGCCCAAGCATGGGATTCCAAAGCAGCAAGAAGAACCAAAGGATGCGCGCCGACAACGCGGTGACTCAACAGTCTACAGATACTACTTTAGTAGTACTGGTAGTTTATTCATGGTTACTCTCTTGGGACTCGAGATCATCTGGGCTTTTCTTGGGAGCTTTCCAAGTATGCCAACCCCATCATTCAATGCATTCTAAGGCAAGACTGACTCATTCGTAGCAATCTGGCTCAAGTTCTGGACCGATGATAATGAGAAAGGGAACGATAGAGCCGCCTACTACCTCGGAATCTACGCTGTATTGCAGATCATTGGTGTTATCTGGTTTGCTATTCTCATCTGGTAACTATATACAATGTTTAACTATTTGAGGGTATTATATACTAACAACTGTGTAGGTTCGTCATCATCTTGGTAGCAGCCAAGTCGGGCATCACCCTTCACAAGAGACTGCTGTCAACCGTCACCAGGTAAGTCCATAGTCTGTCAAGAATGCTGAAGATAGATTAGTTGACATTTCAGGGCACCGCTATCACTCTTCACCACAACGGATCTTGGTTCTATCACAACGAGGTAATCTCAAACTTTGAGAATGTGTTTTTGGAGGCTAACACCCGGATAGATTCTCGCAGGACATAGGAATGGTTGACAATCATCTCCCCCTTGGACTCGTCGTCACTCTCGCCAGTAAGCCAACACCTAAAAATTCGCCCTCCTACAAACTTTGCTAAGAAACAGGTTTCTTCGGTGCCATTGCCAAAGCCAGTCTCCTCGCCGCTTCAACTCCTTACATAGCAGCAACATTTCCCCTCCTGGGAGTTGTCTACTTCTATCTACAGCGCGTCTATCTCCGAACCTCTCGTCAGCTCCGTCTTTTGGATCTCGAAGAGAAAGCTCCTCTGTACACACAATTCCTGGAGACCCTTTCAGGTCTAGCAACCATACGGGCCTTTGGTTGGGGATCCGCTATTGTCACGGCCAACCACATTCTCGTAGACCGCTCGCAGAGACCGTTTTATCTCCTCATGATTGTACAACGTTGGCTAGTTCTGGTCCTTGATCTGACAACAGCAGCCCTAGCTCTTCTTCTTGTTGGACTCGCTGTTCGTCTCCGCGGTGAAGTAGATGTTGGTTTGACTGGTGTATCACTCGTACAGCTGATTTCGTTGAGTGAGACTGTCAACATGCTCATCCAGTTCTGGACCTCGATCGAGACGTCTATCGGGGCTGTAGCTCGTATCAAGCAGTTTGCGGAGGATACTGGCGAAGAGAACTTGCTTGGCGAAACACAAGAGCCTCCCTCGCAGTGGCCAGATAGGGGTGCTGTGCGAGTTAGCGACTTGACCGCGTCGTATGGAAATGGACAGGAAGATATCCATCGGGCTTTGGATTCTGTGTCTTTTGAGATTAAGCCTGGGGAGAAAGTTGCCATTTGTGGTCGCACAGGAAGGTCAGTCGGCCAAACCCCCACTTCTGCGTCAAAACTGACTGTGTCCAGTGGCAAATCCTCTGTGTTACTCGCTCTTCTGCGGCTTCTTGATTCTTCATCTGGCAGCGTCACCATAGACGGAATACCACTATCTTCTTTGCCACGGGATACTGTCCGTAGTCGTCTTATCACTCTTACGCAGGACCAATTCGTTCTACCCGGCACTGTTAGACACAACGCGGACCCGCGAGGCGTCCTCTCTGATGCTGATATCGACGCAGCGCTTCGCCTTGTTGGTTTATTTGATGCTGTAGAGCAACACGGTGGCTTGGATGCTCCCTTTGACGAGGATACGTTGAGCCATGGTCAGAGGCAGCTCTTCTTTCTGGCACGAGCAGTGTTGAGAAAGCGTGATGGAAAGGTTGTTCTCCTTGACGAAGTAACAAGCAGGTAAGTAGACGCATAAGCCACAAATTTGAGAGCTCAAAACAACTGACAGAACGACAGCATGGACACTAAGACCGAGGAATCCATCAAAGCCGTCATCGAACAAGAGTTCAAAGAGCATACAGTCGTGTCTATCACTCATCGTCTGAGCACCATTGTCGATTTCGACCGAGTCATTGTGATGGAGAAAGGCTGCGTCGTCGAGGTTGGTGAACCAAAGAATCTTCTTGCTTCGGACAGCAAGTTCAAAGCTCTCTGGGCAACTAGACCCAGCTCGGAGGCCTGATCAATCTGTGAAGCTCTAGTGATTTGTATATATTGAGATATCGTTTTATGCAAGTTTGCTCTCTAGATATTGTCTAAACTGTCACGTTCTACAACAATAAATCTTCCTTTGCCTGCTCTCATAGTTCGAATATGCTTTTCGACATTCCTCGCTGTCTGAACAGCCTCGGTAAATTTCTCTTTCTCAGACGGTAGCGTTTTGGGCCCAGGCGTCCACCCTGTGTAGAGACGAAGCTCGGTGATCTTGCCCCAGTGGTCGGCCCAGTTGACAAAGTCATGACCGGTTTCAGCCATTAGTGCATGGAACCAAGAACAGCAGCCAGTAAGGTCAAGAAACTCTAGCGCATATAGATTTCGACTGAGTGTACGCAGAACGAGTAATGCCTCACTCCAATCATGGTCAATCGCATGTGAATACAAGTTTGTCCCGCCATAAGGAATACGGTGTCCCTGTGGGGATGAGACAGTGGCCAAGCGAGACCGTGGTGTCAGGCATGGATCGGGCCAGAATGCCAAACTCAAGTGTGTGAGTGTCGAAAGTTTGGAGGACAAGGCAAGCAGATGTTTCCATGATGCGGACGAAGCGTGTTGAGGGTGCAAGGCCAGCGAGAGGTGGGTTAGGTTGGGCAGCAAAGATCGGGGAGGGCTTGGAATAGCTTCGGAAACGTCCCAGGATTCTTGCAATTCTGTTGCAGGCTCTTGATCCCTGACAGAGAACAGCAAATCACCGATGTCCTTTAGTCTTATTGACCGGCATGCAGAGCCCGAAAGGTCAAGGTAGTTGACTTCAAGGTTCGAAGCCGTTAAGCTGTCTATCTCATCCTCGCCAAAAGTGTCCAGTGGCGGTAACAGAATGATCTTGAGATCACTCAAGGAGAGTCCGTCTTGGCTGGTTGTTCCAACATAGCGGATCAAGGCAGCCTTCAGATGGTTGGGCACGAAGTAGAGATGATACTGATTGTACACGCGGTGGGTAGCCCACTCGTGTGCAAGCTTCTGCAGGACGATGTCTATCAAGCTTCCGCGGGATGGTAGATATGTGCCTGGTAAGCAGGTGCCTTCCAATCCTCTTGGAGTCAACCGCAACTGGCTCGAGGAGGCCTCATGAGCAGCATCCGCAGATTGACGGGAGACCCAGCTTCTCGGTGGAGGAGGACCAGCAGGGAGTCTCCTGCCATTGCCATCGAACCTTTGACGGACTTGACGACGAGGACCGGGGGCCGGTGTGTCTGGGATTTGGAGGATCTCTCTGATGGCTGGGGGTACGCTTGGAGCAGTCGCAGACAGGGCTGACTGGGAAGCGGCGGAGGGGTTGATCGAGGTGCGACGTAGGTTTGCTAGCAAGTCATTGACACTTCGGGAGGGCTTATCTGTTGCGCACCATTTGTGAGACTCTGGCTACCACGCGGTCTGGAGAGATGAGGGGGAGGGGAAGGGTGTCCAAAAGGAAGCGAACCGAGAGGTGGCCGGAGGCCGAGTGATTGATCAGAGGAGGGGCGTGAGAATGCGATTGCGGTTGCGGTTGCGGTTGCGATGGATCATGATTGTGTCGGACCAAATGCACTTACCAGAGGTATCAGTCGATGCCGACGAAGACGGAGAGGCCGTTGAGATTGGCTTGAAGGACTTTATGTGGTTCCTTTTCTTCGGCATGCCCGGGGACAAGCTGCGTCTAGTTCGCGACGAGGTGAGGAAAAGAGGAGAGAAGAGAAGAAATGTGCGACGATGAGGTGAACAAGTTATTTGTTTACTTTTTTAGGATCGTGTATCATTAGTCTAGATGAGTCAAGTTGATGATTGGTTATCTGCTAAAGTACCTAATTTGTCTATTCGTTGAAGGACAGTAGGTAGGTAGTGATTTTGACCAGGTGGAGGATCGATAGAGTCATCAATAGATGGATCCATCCCTCATGAGTCCTTCTCAGCTCAGGTAACCATCATTTTTTGGTGGATGACGATAGCTTTAGTGGAGACACAGGCTGAGGTGGGATTAGTTCATGGCTAATGTTGGCAGTTTAGGTCTCCACGGGTGGCCCAAACAGGCGCCAAGCCACTGCCGATAGATGGAGACCCCTGATATGGAGTCCGTTGGATGACTTCTAGGCAGCTCTCTATGACTAACCCAGCAACCTTTGTAGTAGGTAGGTAGGTAATGATTGACTTGAAATGAATAGTTCAGTTTCTAGTACATGATCCAGTCTTGTTGTCCGAAACAAAGTTATGCATAAATGTCTGTAGCCTTAGTAGGTATGCATCACAATACAGTACAGGACAATGCCGGTGAGTAAAACGCTGTCGGGATTCACTTCGAACCTCGAATGTAAACCAACAAAAAATAACGAAGGGTTCTCAAACCTGTTTGCCTAAATTTACCCAAAGCCAAGGTTAGAACTTTTCAAGGATTACTTAGGATCAATGCGGTGCTCATGCGTCTACATACTTGTTGTGGCTTCTGCCTCTGTCTCTGTCTCCGCCCCATGACCAAACTCCGGCGATGATGTGCATAACGCAATGGATGTCATGCTTCCCTTGCCTGACTGCCGCCGTATTTGTTGGTCCAATCCAGGTACAGATCTCTAATACTATTCACCAATCGCAATCATGACTTATACTCACCCCTTGATGCTGGCTATTCTTATCTCATTGTCGGAATGTCTAATACTTTGTCTAGTCGAATATTGATGCTCGGTATCTGCAAGAGACCATGTCATGAGAGTGCTAGGCGATGCATCCTTCGTAAAGGGTTTGATACGATGGCCCTGGAGGGACTTGGCTGCGCACAAGACGCATCAAGGATCTTAGATAGACTGTCCGGAAACCTGCATGTTACCAAGTCAAATCATTGTGGTGAAAAATGCATGGCCACATCCCCCTGCAACCTTTGCTTGGATGCAGAAACAGTTCTTTGTCGCCAATGAGTTCGCTTGGTCGTGTTTGTTCTCTCTACACGATAATGTACCTAATATCATCCATTGATATCGGAGTCCTTCGCTGCGACGTTCCATCAGTGAAAGGGTCTAGTTCACTGGAATTACCAAAGATGAGTGGATCATGTTGCTGCTGTCTTTTCGATCGTTCGTCGGTAAGTTGCCGTGAACTATGGATAGCTGCGCACCCAGTTTCATCAAGGAAGATGGGAGGGTAACACAGCTAACTTCTTTCCCGCCACCCAGGGCGGATAACCTCTTGAACTAGGTTACGATTGTCATGCCTCACATGATACCGTCATTGAGATTTCAAGAGGATAAAGAGCTATTCTGATGTTCGCTACTGGACCACGACAACTCTTTGTCCGCGCTGGTGTGCGATTGATAAACTCTCGAGGGCATGTCCTTGATTGGCGAAAGTCCGTGGAGCATCACAGAAGAGCATATCGCCAACACAAGACTTTCGAGCTACTCCCCAGTTTATCGTAACAATACTTCAATTGAGGGAAACGCGTCGTTGTATCGTCAAAAGCGCAGTGCTTTGGCTTCGTTTGCCAACCTGAGTTGTGGCAGTCCTCCTGGTTCGTGATCTATTGGTTACCAAGTGAGCTTTGATTTGTGCTTCAAATTTCCTCGTGTCTCACAACGACCAAGGCCTTTTGGAAAAGAATTGAGCCTTTGGGCAATGTTCAAAATGTAGGATACTTCCCCATCGCGGGTCCAAGTAAGCGTCCGCGGGAGGAGCACTGCAGAAGGTCCAGTATTTGGCCAAGGCCTTCTTTCTGCGACTTATGCCTACTTCCAAGCTAGCTTGGGTGGCTTGGTTTGACAAGATGCTTGATTCGGAAAACAGAAGCGAACAAATTTGGCTAATTCGTCACATTGGAGCCCGATTTGAAGTAGCCACACCGACAGAGCGACCCTGAAAGAAGCTAAAAATGGTTGAATGATGTTCAATACATCCTGGTACGGTGGACGAATTGGCGATCGTTGGCAAATGTTCATGGCGTGTCTTTGCGGCAGTGACTCAAATACGTCTGTCAAAAACGCCAGGGTTGCGACAAACAACCCTGGTTTGCCTGCGAACAGATTATGTATATGCTCCCTAAGTCGAGTCTCAATCTCTTGGGTTACTAAAGATATTTTTATGCTAGACGCAGACAATTCTTGTTTGTGTTGAGTTTGTTACGTCGTCTCAACAAACTCCTTCAAACTGTTTTCAGAAAAGCAATTATAACAACGAGCTGGTAGCTTAAATTCTCTCTGCATAGGCTAGCAACTAGCAACCTTTTTGATCGGGTCGTAATATCTCACTTCCTTATTCGAAGTAGGTATAGGGTGATCATCAACATCCATCTGCTTTGTTCCTTGTGAGACACTTGACCCGATTAGGAGTAGAACGAATGCGTTGCAAGCGGACATTCTGAGGTTGGAACTTATGTTAGTTGTAACGAGCTAAATCTTGCTCTCGACTCTGCCTTGCTTCTGCATCCGAGAAGCATGGTGCAACGTGAAAACGACACCAGACGCTCTTCTCCTTAAACAGGAATCCTTGATTTGAGTGCTCAACCCTGCTGTTTATTCCCCTGTCTAGGCAGGTACTCAGAAATCTTGAGCTAGGCAACTTTCATGTCCAGTTTAGACGGATAGGTCTGAATACCTTCAGCGAAACGCTGCTGGCCCGGTAAGGCGGCTCAACGAGCAACCAAGCTGGCGTCACAACAATTCGGAGAGAATTATAGTCCGAGTACTTACACTTGTACTTGAACTGATGGCAAGAGATCCCATCCATGTTGAATACTCGGATCATTCTGGAACATGCATGATGAAAGCTTCGTTGTTTGTTTCCTTGTCAGAAATTCGAAACGAACCAGGATTTCTGCCCGGAATATGCGGAGGGGAGGGATTATTTCATTCATATGAGGTGTGATGACAATAGGAAGCCAGTAGTAACTGCCTACCTAGGTACCTAGAAATTGCTAAGTTTGTCTTGTAGTGGAAGGTGCGACGGGTCGAACAAGCGGAGATGACCGCCGATGAGCCACTAACAGTCGGTAGGTCGAAGGCGACAAGGCGGGGGCGCTGAATGGCGGAGCATTCAGCAAGAGGTACCTCAGTAAGGTAAGTGCCGATTCCAATTACAAGTCCGTCTCATCTCAGCCAATGGCATTACAAGACCATGGCCATCGGGGATAAGCCAAACCAGCCCCAGACAGGGTAGGCGCCCCGTGCGTGACAACTTCGCTTCCATGTCAATCAATCAACTCAATCCTCAACCTCCACTGGAAGCCCAACCCCATCTTCCGCCCACGCCTGCTCAGCCCATGCACTCGCAATGGATCTTCTTCCTGGACAACTCGGGGGATGAGACGTTGCGCGCATGCCCACTGTCCCCCATCCGTCCAGAGTGCGGTCTAGTCGCGGCCTTTTACCATCTGACATCCAAGCTTTGTCTTAAGTAGCGATCGTTTCATTCGCCTTGACCGTTGCAGCTTCGTTCAGGATCAAGAGCACTATACTGAACGCACGAACGATAGCCTAGGATCGGGTTGTCCAGAGGACTGGGACCTGGTTGGGACTGATGCATGCAAGCCCTCCAGCCTTTGCTGATTTGCCAGCCTTCAGCTTGTATCCCACTGAATTGCAGGCACCCTTGGCATCCCAAGACAGTCATGGCCAGCGTCCCCATTCTAACTGTTCAAGACCCCAGATGTAGGAGTCCATGCCGTTACTGTATTGGCAGCTGCAGCCTGAGAATACCTGTGGTCTCTGTCTCTCGGTGCAACACTCTCTTGGGTCCCAGTGCGACACTGACTTGCTTCTTTAACTGCATGACATCGATGAGCCACCAGTACTGGTACGGCGCCAATAATCTCGTCGCCCTTGGGGTATTCACGTGAAGGTCCTGCTTGGACTTTGTATCACTGCTTCGCTGCAGTATGATCGTGCCAGCCTCAGCCTCAATCAGCAAAAGGATAGCAAAAAGAAAGGTTGATCGACTCCAGACTCTGGATACAGCCAAATGTCACATCACACAAAGATCTAGCTGGAATCACGCCGAACGGTCCAAAATGCATATTCTCAACTGGTGCAAACACACGCGTCTGATAACAGGAGCAGCATTCTCAACGGCCGTAGTTCCACCACCCCTTCTGGCTACAACAATACACTGCGGGCCATAGCCGTTGGCATGAAAAAGCACTCTCAGTGGACGGCCCGATCCGACTCAAGGCCAACCCCTCATCCTCATTCGCCATGTATTCGTTTATTCGTACCGCCGGTCTGATTCCCTTGACCAACCACGCCCCGGGAGCCAGAGCAATGACATATTGCTTTCTAAATGGGCCCCTTTATACCACAGGCATTAAGCATGCTTCTAGACGCCCACTTTAATATGAAGCGCGATAATGCCGACTTGACCTTGACACGAGTACTGTAGCCTGTATCGGTCAACATGGGCGTTGCTAGGCGGGAACCGACCGATATCGTCATCAAAGGCCCTGGTGACATTTTACTGGCGGACACGAAAGCCCGCAATCCGCGAGCCCGCGAGCCGACGAGCTCTGCCGCGTCGCCTTCTACACAAACTCACCAGTTCTTGGATCATGATATGGGTATGCGCCGCCCCCTTCTCCTCACTTCGGGTATGGAAAGCTCTCATTGGCTCGTTGATAACCTGCGCATTCATCAACGCCCCTTCGGAACTTCTGCTCATGAAATCGATGGGCCTTTATTTCGACCCGCTCCACATGAGCCTTCGGCATTGCCCTGGTCATCGCATCTAGTCTACCGCCAACAAACCGTTGGCTGACGGCTCCATAGATTTCGGTCTCCTGCTGTTCAAGACGTGTTATGCCGCATCCGCGGTGCGTGGAGATGAAACCTTTCTTCGGCCTCACGTGTCGTTGTGTAAGGATGACTAGACCCATCAGGGCCTGAAACATAGCCTGGGCATCTAACAGGGGTCCGTCGATCATTCTTCGCCTTACCGGTACTCCAGACAAGTACAGCATGTCGAGCATCAGCACGTCAAGGCCCAGGCTGCCAGGATTGAAAGCCACCCGGCCATTGAAGTTGAAGCCTGTGTATGGGGGGGAGGGGGGGGGGGCTGACAGAACCGAAAGCTTGAACGGTTGACGGTGCCGTGTCAATTGTGGTTGGC
>JABFER010000129.1:0-78494 GCA_013618295.1 Fusarium armeniacum | reverse complement strand
CTCTGGCTCTGGCTCTGGCTCGGTACCGGTACCAGTACCTGTACCTGTACCAGGACCACCTCAGTACCTACGACCCTCTCTCTACCTTCCTTACCTTACCTTACCTTACCTATTCTTGCCTTTGCCTATCCTATCCTATCCTAATTCCACCCAGACCTGATCTATCTTTTCTGTGTCCCACTTGACTTGGTTTACTCTGCTTCCACTCGTTCGTTCGCCGCGTCCATCCCAATCCACATCCACTTCCATCCTTCTTATTTGAACCTTCCCGCTGCCGTCACCGTAAAACTCCCCTCCTTCTGACCTTTCTTGTTCCCGTTAGATGGCCACTCTGTCGCATCACCAAAAACACACGGTAAACCAGTCTGCCTCTCCTTCTGATACCTTCGACCAGGATACGAATACTCGCTCTCACCCACCTTTACAAACTACTACTCCACGCTCTTCGCCTCCTCTTCAACCACCTCCCGCACCACCAGTGGACGCTACCATTAACCCTTCCACTGTCTCCGCAACTACAAACGCAGGATCAAGATCAGCGTCGGGATCAGGGCCACCACCAGGAACGAACACACCTGTCTACATCCCGTACCACCCACAACAAGGTCACCATCGCCATACCTCCTCAGTCTCGAGATTGAACAACCGTTCCTCCACAGGTCTCTTCGCCTTGGCCGCCTCTGCCTTTGACCGCACACAAAACGCAATTGCTGCTATTTCGGAGCCTTCCGTCCGACCTCGACAGTCTAGTGGTGCTCTTTCAAGGCTTTCCTTGCTCACCGGCTCTTCACCTTCGTCCGAACCCTCTAGTCCGGACAAGTACCACCGTCTTCGAAGTTCATCAAACCAATCACTTTCCTCAGGCGCAACCGTGGACGGCAAGATCGCTCCTCAGGCTTTGCAGGCGAATAACCCGCCGTCTCAGCCTTACGCAACAACAGACCCGAATCACCCTCTCCCTTACAAGTCCTCCACAGCGGCCAAAATGCATCAAACATCATCGCGCTTATTGCGCATGACGGACGATGACCGGCCCTTCACCAAGGTACGCTATTGTCCTACTCAAAAATGCTTCATAGGCCTTGTATGCGCCGGTTCGCTGCATGCACAGACATGCACGGCTGTTGCCTCAGCGCCAATTGCGTTCTAGAAATAAAATTTTACTTGCTTGAGTACTCGCTGACAGAGTTGCACAAACAGGATTTCAAAGATCTTTTCTCAACACTTGTTGTCAGTTTGCTGCCGCTGTCGGCCCATCGTGTCCGGTTGACCAAGGTTGAATACACTTTTTTGTCCGAGGATGCTATTAACAACCTGGGCTCTCTCAAATTCTCTCAATCCAACCGTATGCCTGACCCTAAGGACCCCTCCCGCATTGTTACCACCACGACAACCACCACCTTCTCCATGGCTAAGGACATGGCTCGTTCTATCTGTCAACGGTTTCTGGAGGCACGCTTTATCGAATCAGCCGATGGCAAATACCAGCAGGTTTATACGATGAAGGGCTCTGTCTGGCAACTAACCCCCAAGGGCATTACCGTTTTGGATAGGTTCTGCTCCAGAAACGGTATCCAGCAAAAGCAAGTTTCTGAGCTTGCTAACCTTGCTTCCACCCAACTGGTGCTGCTCGAGCGCGATCCTCAGACGGACAAGCTTCTTCACGATCACGGAACAATCGAGGTCATCTTCCGCCGTTTTGCTGGAGCGGAGGGCCGAAATATCAAATCCACTGTCAACGCTGCCGACTCAGACTCTCTACATGACTACAGAGATGGACTCACAGGAGTCAAGATGGCTGCCGAGCGCAAGGTTAACGGAAAGACATATCGCGATACCTTCACTGGTAAAGCTACCACTGATTGGCTCATGGACTGTTCGACTATTGTGGATAAGAGAGAAACTCTTGAGGTGGCTACCCTCTTCGTCGAATTCGAGTTGATGGAGCCTGTGGCCCAGGACCGGGCTTACATGGCTCAGAACCCTGGCTGCAACCTTTTTCAGCCCACCAAGTATGCCATTTACCAGCTATCACAACGCGGAAAAGATATCGTTAGCGGCGCTGCCTCCCGAGGACGAGCGTCCGAGAGTGAAGGCGGTGCCACATCCCAGCGAAACGGTATCACCAGAGATTCCAACACTCAACGTCTTGACAAGATTCTTAACGACCCTGCTCTTCGTTTACTTTTCCGTGAACAGCTCCGGGATACCCACTGCGAAGAGAACTTATCATTCTACCAAGACGTTGACGAGTTTGTGCGCAGCTGCAAGGCTGCCACTCGGGCCGCGCAAAAGGCGCCCAACACCAATGCTATGGACGGAATTAAAGAGATTATGGCTTCAGCATATGGTATTTACAATGCCTTCCTGGCTCCTGGATCGCCTTGCGAACTCAACATCGACCACCAGTTGCGCAACAACCTGGCAACACGAATGACCAAAGCTGTTGGACAGGATGTGGCTATGATTGACACACTTCAAGAGGTGACGTCGCTGTTTGAAGATGCTCAAAACGCAGTCTTCAAGCTGATGGCTAGTGTAAGTTTGGCTAGAAACCGCCCCTCCCCAGCCCCCGGTGGCCCGTTCTCGGATACGCCGATCCCCTTCAACTAAAGATGAAGCGATGCAGCAGCTAATATAAGAGAAAACAGGACTCGGTACCAAAATTCCTTCGCAGCCCCAAATATGAGCAGCAATTGCGAAACTATGAATTCGACGTTGTTGGCCGAGGCCCCGAGCGAAGCCAAAGCAGGTCCAACCGAAAGTGATCTCTCTCCCCAATGAACTCCGGTCATGCGCTATCTACACTAGAGCGGGTTGACTAGGCTCGAAAGGAAAGCTCAAGTCTAAACAGAATGAGACTTGTGGCCAGAACCAGAAACGATGAAAAAATAGGACCAGGACCCTGAACCTTGCTCGCCCAACTCAAGCATTTACATCATCTGCCTCATCTAATCACGAGTCATTTGTATAGAGACGTTTGACAGTTTTGGCTACCAAAGCGTTTGTTATCATGACGACGATACCACCCACCTAGAGCCATACCTTCCTGCATCATTGGTGTTATTTGGTTTCTGAGCTATTTTTTTGCCATGTTCATTTTTTTTATTTTTAATTCTAGCCTCGGCCCCTTTCTCTTCCTCGGCGGCTAGTGCTAAGTTAGGGGCCATAGCCACAGCCACGGCTACGGCTTCGCCCACCAGACTCGACAACAGCCTGCTCGCTTCGGCCGCCTCCGAACTCGCTCGGCTGGCATTTATTTCGCGTCATGCCCCATTTGCTCATCCATGATGGATCTCGGATCGAAAACCTAGTATTGCAATAATAGGTTACTCGGATGTACCGAAGGAAGAAGCTGACAGTGCGTACGCCAAGTTGCTGCTTGGATACAGTACTCGCTTTGTATCGAGTATTGAGCGCTGAGCGTCGATTCAATCCCGAGGCAAAGACGAACTGTTCGAATATTCGATGGTTGGGATCTCCGAGATATGACTATGACCGTATGGATATAGGACGAAACGGCCTGTGAAATGGTTGATCGATTTGTACAACGTGAAGGATTTCGACAAAGAAAGTCGGCAGCACTTTTCTTGTTATTACCTTGACGATGTTTGTACTACTTTGGGGTGTTTTATTTCTTCGTTATCTCTCTTTCTTTTATTTATTTATTATGTTACGGACGGCATCTCATCATGTTGAGACCGAAAGTAAATGCATTGCATTGGAAGGAGTCGGGGTACATTACGGCGGGCCAGCGCTGAAATACGACTGTACATAGAAAAAAGAAACTGGGCGGGCAGTCTCGGTAGTTTTTGTCGAGAGGAATAAACAAAGACAAAGAAGTGAATCACATCATATGTGCACTTGAATTGTGAGCTTGTCTACTGGTATGTACGGTGACTGACTGGTGCAGGTGAAATCGCACATATGGAATGTGTGTAGGTAGATATGTTCTGATAAAGCCAAGACATCGCGTGATCATGGATAAATACTTGTAAACGATAACTGTGTCGCAATTATCGTTACACATGTTTGTTCATGTTACGTGTGTTGCGAATCAGAGACTGGATGCATGCCGTGTCTTGACTCTCTGATACACCATGTCAGCCGTTTAGTGAGAAGCTGCAGAGAACAGGGGTCAGGATCTCAAGAAGGTAATTCAAACAACGATACGTAGATCAGAAGAAAAATGACCGTATGTTTCTTTTTTATTCACTTTTCCTTCTAATTACCAGCTTCCCTACAGTAAGATTGTCTAATTACCTGTTGATGATGTACCTGAAGAGTTATGTGCCCCCAGTAAAGGAAAAGAACATGGCTATTTTAGACAACTGCTATACGTACAGAGCACAAGAAGCTACGATAAAACCATTATACCTAGAATTAATAAGAAAACCACTTCTCGGCGTTCCCATCGCCAAGACATGCCATGATTAGAAGGAAAGAAAAAGAGGCTGTATGTTATTATTGTCAAGATAGATGAACAACCAAACAATGCTCTTCTCTATGAGTGGGGGCGACCATGGGTAGATCGATGAGCCAAGGGAGGAAGAGACACTTCACGGGCGAGACAAAGACAGCTTCCAGATCGACCGATTCTTTAAGCATCTCTGATTATCGAATCGGGTAGTTTCATTAGGGCTGCCTGAGAGAACTCTTTTTTCTTAAATGGCATTTTTAGGGTACCTTTGTGTATTATTGATATCATGTTTGTTTACATCTTGACTTATACACAATACCATACCATACCTACCTATCTAGATAGATAGATAGTAGATGAACTCACTACAAAATAGTTTTTTTGCTGGGAGGAAATCTGCATATACAAAGTACATACTAAGGTGAGTACTAAGGCAAGACAGTCGGTGTTATGCCATTTCAGCCAAGTATCATACAATACATCGACTCAGAATTCAATTACATCCAACAAGATATATATGAAATTACTCAGAAACAAACTCGCGGGACTCAAAATAGCTTTTCCTAAACATTGGCTCACCAACGTTCAGCTCAATTACACAAAAAACATCTCCTTGCATTTCGTAACCCGGCCACAACTCCCTTAGAACGGAGCCGCAATTTCATTCCCCTCCTCCCTTGCGTACTGGAATGAAGCAACATGACGATACATTGGTTTCCATTCTTTACTGTGGCGGCCAGATTGTCGCAAGCCTCAGGGGCAGCGCTGGAAGAGAAAAAAACAAAGGTGAGAGTGAGACAAGGGAGGACAAACAGGAGGCTCTGGGCCTGTGTCTAAGGCTTCGTTTTTCAGATATAAGAAGACGTCTCCGACGGCTTCATCAGGTCCTTTTCTCTCAGCATCACTCAGCATCGTTCTTCGTTTCTCGTAATCCACACTCGTTAACAATCTCGCCCAAGTCACTCGCTTGACCACACTCGCTCACTCCAACAAACTCGCATTCGCTCTTCCAAACTCACTCACTCTTTAAAGTACCCTCAAAAACAAACCCAATCTTTCAAGATGTACGCATTCAACGCCGCCGCTCTCCTCGCCCTTGTTGGCGCCGCTGCCGCCAAGCCCACCATGTCTCCTGCTCCCATGCCCACCGGAAGCAAGAACGGCACCGTCACTGTCACCAGCGTTGTCGATGTCTACACCACCTACTGCCCTGGACCTACCAGCTTCCACATGGGCGGCAAGGACTACATCGTCACCAAGCCTACCACTCTGATCATCACTGACTGCCCTTGCACCGTCACCGAGACTCACCCCGCTGGTCCTACTTGGATTCCCGGTAACCCTGGCTACAAGCCTGGCCACCCCATCAAGCCCGAGCACCCTGATATGGAGAAGCCTGGCAAGCCTGAGCACCCCGAGGTCGAGAAGCCTGGCAAGCCTGAGCACCCCGAGGTCGAGAAGCCTGGCCAGTCTGGGTACCCCGTCCAGCCTGAGCACCCCGTGGTTGAGAAGCCTACCCAGCCTGCCCAGCCTGAGCAACCCGCCAACCCTACCAACTCCGCCAACCCCGAGACACCCACGGGTGAGAAGCCCGGTAAGGGAGAGGAGGTGCCTGAGGTGCCCGTTGTCACTGCTGGTGCCGGTGCCGTTCAGTTCGGACTTGGTCTTGCTGCGTTCCTCGGCCTCATGGCTCTGTAAGCTTGCGATGATGAAAGCAAAGGCGCCAGAGAGTATCAGTCTCGAGAAACGAACAAGAGTATCGCGTCAGTTCGTCAGCCTTCTAACTTACCTACACTTGAGACTATATCCGGCTGTATTCACTCCGCTATGATTTGCATGAGCGCTCAACGACAATTTTCACTTCGCTTCTCCGCATCAACGTTTTAATGACAATATCTTTTATACTTCTTTGGGTATTTATGCACTCGCATATACACCGTGGATCTTCTTTGCGAGGCCTGTAACCACAAGGGTTTCCCGGGGATGGGTAAATCGTATTGAAGGGGATTTCTTTTGTTTTCAGGGACTTTTTGGATAGAAATGAGGAACTTGGAAGGCATTTGCATTGCTAGGAGATGATTTGTACCGTTGGTGTAATATATATACGTATAGAACCTAACGAAATTTATCATTTTGCTCATTACATACGTGTTCGAGATTAAGCTCTGTAAAATGTCAATATGCTCGTACCTGACTTAGCACTGAAGTGTTTCAGGACTCAAATAGTCCATAACAGACACAATTAACACCATGACTCCGAAGCTCAAACAAGCACAAAGCTAAAATTCCATATTTTAAGCCAGTTCCGCTGGTCCTGTCCTCTCATGCCGAGGATGATTATGGGTGCCATCGTCTAGCTCTGCAAAGGTCTCACGCTCGTCAAATGGCGTGTTTGAGTTATTGTAAGGGTTCTGACCTGCTAACTCGGCACAATGGTCGGGTCTACCGTCGCCACGATAAGCTGTACCAGACTGACCAGGCATTGACTGATTCAACCCCAACGGTTGCGACCGTCCAGGGGCTATAGGACCGCCAGTTTCCTGATGCACATCTACCATACCGGAAGAGGGTGTGTCAGAAATATAGGCTGGGTGGGAAGCCAAGTCCGGGGCGATCCCGTGCTGGCCACTGGCTCCCTTGACCGGCACTCCTGAGGACTCAGATGCTGGAGGGGTTGGTGTTTGAAAAGCTCCCGGGGAGTTGGTCTCAAAGTTTTGTATAGAGTGTCTTGCAGACTTGAGGGAAGTTCTTTGTGATAACTTCTCAACCAGAGTTCCGTGGGACTTTTTAATAGTCTTCTTAACAAACGACACCATGAGCATATTGCAGCGCATGTCAACATCTTCACGGAGATAAAGACCCGTAGCCGGCGCCCCAAGACCAAGCTCAACAGGTTGTGGACGCTCCCCAGGCATAGTTCCGCCTACTGACCAGCGGCCACGGAGATCAAGCCCCATGGGAGCGTAACTGTGCGTCTGAAGACCATCGGAAGAGTCAAAGAAGGCAGCCGTGTATGTAACCTGCCCGGAGACAAGACCACCAGGGAGGTAATCAATGCGATCTGTCATGGAGTACCATACACATTTCTTCTCATCCTCCGGGGCGTGTGACGGAGGAGGGATTTGGTGGCGTTCTATGATGAGAGGGTTCAAGTCAATCATTGCTAAATGATCGTGTAAAAAGTCGACCACTTGCTGGCGAGATAAGTCTGAAGGCAAGGGTGTGATTGTTGTGAAAGTAGACCGAGTCATGGTTTTTCCTGGTGTCGGTTGTGATCGACGTGATACAAGTTTTTTGCAAGTGCCGTATAACAGAAGTTGTGGCGACCAAGAATGTGTGTGCGTGTTTATGTACGTACGGAGAAAGAAGGGAGAGAAAGAAAAAAAATAGGGTCCGTGATGAGCGTTGACGATCTTTTCTTATTGTTTTGTTAAGACTCGAGGTTGATGAGATGACAGAGAGTTACTAATAAGATGGGAAGGTGCAACACAGTGAGTGAGTGAGTGAATGGCAGGTTCGACAGAATGCTATTACAGGAAGGAACTCGGCAACCGTTCAGCCCCAGCTATGTAAGCCACAAAAATCAGCTGGGCAATACCAAAGGGCAGGTGCCATCCATCCATCGAAGCTTCCTTTTCCTTGGCCGAAGGAGCTCGGAAGTTGTATCAGATTGCCACTAGCTCATCTCGCCTCTGGCAAATCAAGGCCTCACAATCTCAGGTGACGTAGCATCAAGACAGCGAGTAAGCACAGCAAAGACGATGGATTCCAATGATTCTTTTACTACTTTTATCATTTCTTTACGATGAAAAGTGTTAATATTAATCTAAAGGTCTACTCTCGCTTGACACGTCCCCCCTAAATACATCCTATGCACGCACACGCCGACGCTTTAGTCCGTGTCAGATTTTAGTATGCTTCGAGTCGATGGATCTAGCGAAACCTAAACATCTTCACCATGTTATCCAGCATATCCATATTATTACCGCCCTCGGAAACCAGAACATCTCACCGGCATCTTCAAGGGGTACTCCCGTCTCAGCAAGACCGTCTTGTTTCCATCGCAAAAATCATCCAGGGCTCAGGGATACGAACAAGTAGCGCCGATGTATTCGATACTTGCCTCTACTTCCTCAGGGGCATCATTAATCAATAGTCTATTATGCAACACAGATGTGTATCTGACAAGCCAATAGGGCATCGTATCGTTAAACTGTAACCTCGGCCACTATATCTCCCTACACCATCTTGCTAGTACAGCGCTCAGCTTCACTGCTGCTGGGATCTCCTCCAGTGCGACATCGACTTTCCACATCTTGCCTTCTAATCCGCCATGCCCAAGGTTACGGGCACCACCTATGCCAGCTGGCACCAATAATCCCAGTGAGATGAGTCGTTCCCATGCGATGCCAGCTACACCACGGCTCCATACTCGGACACCTCCACCTACAGCGAGCATACCTGCTGTCGCTGAGTGAACTCGCTGTCTCCCCATTAACGAGCTGTACTCGTCGTATGCCATAGCCAAGTTGACCGTATCCGTGTGTGCTACAATGTCCAATCGTGCTGCAGCAATAAGGAGTCCCAAGTCTAGCTCAGACAGCGTTGATAGCAAGTGAAGCCTAGAATCAGGGGATGTCAGGGACTCAACATCTGCTTGCACGGCAGGGATCTTGAGTGTCACGTCGTTGGCTGAGAGTGCCGACAGAGGCAAGATCCATTCGGTCAGGAATGCCGAAGCCGACTTGGTTGTGTAATAATGATACTGAAGCAAGTCCTGGAATGATCGCTCTCTGTATAGTCCCTATGTTGTGTGTCAGAATGCGATCCACATCCTCCAAATAAGAGCTAACTGACCTCTATCTTTTTGTTCCAATACTCCTGGAACGCAGCATGTCCCTCGAGGTAGGTGTTGATGCCTTCCTTCTCAGCCTCATCGCTGTCTACAATCAACCCCTGTCTGCAGACTTGCCAATAAGCTGGAAGCGACTTAGGCAGCGAGAGATAAACGTATCGATGACTGAAACGACTCTTGACTCGCTTTTCCAACATCTCAACAACATCCAGTCTAGTGGTACATCCAACCACTGCGATGGGTGCCTTTCGCGACTGTGCAATATCAAACAAGTTGTACAATAATGTTTGTCGAGGGTGCGATGCAAACATGTCGAATTCATCAATCACAAACACAATCGACTGTGACGTGACACCTTCGTCTGTACCGATAATCTCAGACGGATGTGACAGGAGAGCAAGCAACGACGCCATGGTGTCGGCATAGTTTGTCTACATGGCATTGTCAGTGAAAATAGTTCATAGAAGTCAGGGGTTGTCTTACTCTGCTCACCAGGTCATCTTCCACCTGCATCTCCTTGCCCAGCTGTCGCCAGATCTCTTTCAGGGCAAGTTTGTCATCAGTATGAATGAAGCCATTGAGCCGCACCACGTGAAACTCGCTTCTGTGTTCCTTAGATACATCAGAGATGACCTTTTCCATTAACTGTAAGATACAGAGTTAGCATTCAGTGCGACTAGGGAGCGAAATCACAGCGCCTTACAGTAGTCTTGCCACATCCCCTTGCTCCAATGATCATCATGGAGTTTCCTTCACCAGCAGTGACCGTCTGTTCCACAAGCTGGTAAACCTTTTCTTCGGCCTCAAGTTGGGCAGATAACTGCAAGCGCCTTCTGCCCGTACATCGATCAAGAAGGACTCGTTGTAGTGACCGCACATGCTGGTCCAAATTGGCAATGTCAGGTACGTCTGCTGCGATCTTGACGGCTGGAGGCTGCGCGCCAGTAGTCTTTTTCGGCGTCTTAAGTATGTCCTCTTGAGTACACGACTTGCAAAGCCAATCGCCTTCTGGAATATCCGGAACACCATAACATTCTTGATGGACTGCAAAATCACACATGTCGCATAGAATGATTTGGTTGGGTGCCTGCGAATGAGGTTTCAAGCACATTGCGCACACGATCTCATCTGCTTCAGAATTGGCAGACTTGCGCGGCGTCTTGGGCTTGCTCGGTAGATCCTCAAAGAATACCTCGCCATTTTTGTCCTGACCCGCCCCAAAAGTGACATTCTTCGGCCGGCCTCGTGGTCTCCCCTTCTTGGGGGTCAGAATACCCTTGGGTGTAGGTTTTGGCACCGAAAGAGATCTATTTGTTGTAGACAACTCGTCGATAGATTCTTGTGTTCCTGAAAGCTCATCGCCCGTCTCTGGGGCCGGTTCTTCAACCTTCTTCTTCCGTGGCCTGCCTCTTGGAGCAGGTGGTTTCTTTGGGGAAGCGGTCCTTGGTCGGCTAACTCCGACCTTCTTGGGCAGAGGATAAGATTTTTTCGTATCTCCAGTGTCCCATATTGTTCCTTTTAGTGCTGACGCCTTCAGTGCAGGGCGGAACATGGGTGGTGCGGCGTTTTGCGATACAGATACAGGTTTTGATGGCGACACGACGGGCCGTTGGTCGGTCGGTATCTCGAAATTGTTGTCTACCGGTGGCCATAAGTTCTGACCGTTAGATATGACTGCAGGATATGCTGAGTTGATGGCATTGAGCGCCTTGGGGGTTGAAGGTGATCCGGGTATGAGTTCATCAAGTCGGCGTTTCTTGAGGGTCGCAGGAGTAGGGACAGGGTCATCTTGGAATTGAGTCCGCTTTCGAGCGTTTGGAGTAGGAGAGTGATTCATTGTTGTTGATTATATGCGAGTTTTATATGATGTCGCCGAGTCCTTTCTTGATGAAGGTTAGCTATCGCATCGTCACCGTCGGTATCTATTCGTGGGTACTCTGTAGTCTGGTTGGTTTGGTTTGGTTTGGTTCGGTTGCCAATACAAATAAACCACAAATGCACTAGCCAAGCTAAAACCAGGGGAGACGCGTTTGACGCGTTGAGAACAAGACCAAGAAAAAGTAAGCGCTTAGTTTTGGAGCCATGTCACGAGACCACGACGACATGCACAAAGCTCCACTTTACAGCCCTACGAGATGCATGCAGTTGTTGTTGGTTGAGTTGAGTTGAGTTTCCCAAACGGGTTGTATCTTTCGAGTGTAGGCATTTTGATCCTTGTAGCGAATGATTCGATATTTCTCTTATAGGTAATTTGGCACTAATGACTCAGTTCCATGGATGATGTCGCATCGAATTGCCTACCTACTAGGTACCTACCTACCTATCGCCTATACCTACCAACCTAGGTACCTACTAGGCACCCATGGGCAGATGTATTTTCTCATCCTCCTCCATGTAACTCGGGCACCTGCCAAGCATCATCGCCGAAGCAGCTAGGTAGGTAGGTACATCTTTGACTAAAAGTAAAAGAGCTGAAAATAATCAGCGAATCAACTGTCCAGTCCACTTCTTCAGCTGAGTGGATTGACATAGTTGGGGGCTACTTGCACTCTCACGTAAGATTTCAATGCCACTTCAACTACCGCTACCAGTGGACGCTAGGCTCTACTAGACCATGTTAATCGAGCGTCTAAATCAGGGATCAAGCCATGATCCAATGAAGCTCCTACTGAGCTCGAATTCTCCCACTAAAAGCCAGGCTCGATAGGTTGGTGGTGTTGTATCAGGGTCATCCATGCACTAGTAGTAAAAGTCGCTGTTTGAGGGCATTACTAGATGCATCAGCCCCTGCTCGTCTCCCAGGTCCCGACCTTCAGCAATATCTATATAACCAAGACAGCCCCCAATGGGAAAATGTGAAGTTGTACTCCAGTTGACTCGGCTGCCAAAATTATGTGGGAAACCCCCTCTATCATAGGTAGTATGTGCAGAGGTTTCCATTAGGCGAAAAGAGGCACTGTCCTCGAGTCATGTTCTACCAATGACCATGCTAATCATTGATAGTTGGTTCGATTTGATTTGTTCCTAGCCAACAATGTCGCACCAAGAACCGTCCGAGGCTGCTACACCGGCCCAGAAGCTCGTTTTGTTCAAGAGTCCCCTCATAGGACGATCAGACTCCAGTGACAATGGTCTTCCCACCAAACAACCTACCGCCCCTGATATGAGCCTCTTTGGTAACCGATACGACGATGACTGCCCACAATTCCAAAAGGTTCGTGACGAATAAGGTATCACTGTAAGGATACTGACAGTCTTTAGCACGAAGATGCCAGTCTACTCGAGCTTTTCTACGATCTGTTCTTCGCTGCCAACTACACCGTCTTCTGCGAGACCCAAGGCGTCAACAGCCCTGACCGTTTCAAAGCTTACGTCGGCTACTTCACGTACGAGAGTGAATTTCTGGGACGATATGATGAAACTGACGTATGGGCAGTGTCCTTTGGATTACGTGGCTCACGACTAGTCTGTACGATGTTCGATTCGTAACTGACAGTATCTTTGGTAAGTTGTCCTTAGCATTGGCCTCTCGTCATGATTAACAATTTTAGAACGTGTGGCCCGAGGTATTCATCTTGGTGTCATGGTTGGATTTGCTGTCGTTGCTCCCAAGTTCAAACCTGAAGATCAAGACATGAAAACAATGAGAACGTTTTGTAAGTCACATATTGTGCTTCTCATCCTCGTGGCCCTTGTGTCTGAGACTTATCATCATCTAGCCATCATCCTCATGGTGTCTCGTCTAGCCTTGGCCATCGAGTATGCGAGTATCCTGTGGCACATCCGCAAGTTCAAGAAGCAAGCCTTGCCAATGCTGCTTCAGATCGGGTTAAATTTTGTTCTCGCTATGATATATCTTGGTACCACATTCCGCTTCACTAACCACAACAGTAACGTCTACATCACATGGTACGTCCTCGCTGCTGTTGAGGTTGTCCTCACCTTTGCATTGGCATACATCTTTCCGGTTCTCAGCTTCCAAGGAACTCACTTGATGAAGCGTATGGGTCTCTTAACTGTTATCATCGTTGGCGACGGGATCATTACCATTTGCAAAAGCGTTGTCACTATTGTTGAGAATCCTGATTCATGGAGTAAGTCTGGTCTACCGATAAAAGTCGAATAACGCAAGCTGAACCCCCCATGACAGATGCTGAAACGGCTGGTGTTGTTCTCTCTTCTGCTACCACTATCTACGTTGTATTCCTCATCTACTTCGACTGGATGAAGAACCCTTACCTCCCAAGATTTCGCCAACAGCTCTGGGCTGTCATCCATTACCCCCTTCATCTCGCACTTTGCCTGTTTATTCAAGGCTTCACTCAACTCGTCATCTGGACCAAAGTCTTCAATGTCATCAAGACAATTGACTTGTACGGAGGCATCAAAGAAGATGACATACCCGTGGATAACATAAGTGAGATAACGACAAAGATAATGGGGGACATTTTTGAGACTATTGTACAAAACTTCTTCACACTCTTTCCACCACAGTACATAGAGACCCAGGAGGCCGTCATCACATCCCTTGACAAGTTTTCTGCCATCAATGATACCTTCTGGGTGCCTTTCTTTGACTGGGCCGAAACAGAACTGGATGAGGATATGCCTGATGCCAAGCAGCTCCAGATCTTGACTGAATCTCTGCAAGGACTTGGAAACGCCATGACGAACGCGCTACTCGAGACTTTCAAGATTAATCTCGTCAAAGAAGTGCAGGATTACAATAAAGCCAACGACATTACGGAACAGACCGGCGCGGAGTTCGAGGCCGACCTCGCCAATAGACTGGAGGCACGCTTTCAACTCATCGTGAGTTACCTCCTCCATCAATAAGTTCATTTTTCTAAAGTACTAATGTGTTGCAAAGTTCAACTACACCTATATTGCTGCCGGGGTGTCACTTATCATCATGGTAGCTCTAGCTATCATGTCGCGTACGACACGCTGGAGCAAATGGGCTGTAACTCGCCACATCATCTTTGTTCTTCTCGGCGTTGGCACAAGTCTCGTCGCCATAGTGAAATACAATCAGGAAAGAGCCGAGAGATACCAGACGAGTGGTTGGATGATACCCACCATCACTCTCGTCTGGGTCACTGTCCTTTTCTTGACTCATATTCGCAACCCGCCACCATTATTCTTCAAAGGCAGCAAGTCATTTTGGAGCAAAAAAAACGAGTCACAGGCCTACAACCGGGTCCTGCCTTCTGAACAGCAGACTGCATATAAAGCGGTTCCTTATACTCAGGTCACTTCCTCGGCTTAAATCGATAAGTTAGGCTCGTGAATGGGCATGGTTTCAGTAGGTTCAGATACCAGACGGATGACAGACTTTGAAGAAACAGGAACTATGTACTGCTGTATCATTCATCTGCTATTGAGATGGAAAGATGACCAGATTCCAAACGAACAAAATAACGAGAGAAATGCAACTACAGATCAGCTAAAAACAGATACAGCAGAGCTGGCTATGTGATTTAGAAGCACCAAAAGCCCCCTAAGACTGCTTTTCGGCCGAAGAGCTTCGTCCTGTAACCGGCTCATTTATCGCGCCTTCACCATCAATCTCCATTCCAGAATTTTGGTGCCTAGTAGCCATCACCATTGATCTCTCTTGCTCATTATCATACCCTGATAGTCCATTTGGCTCAGCATCCTTCTCGGGTTCTGGGTCCTGCTTATTTGGAGTGCCTGTGCCGTTCGTCACGCCGGCTTCCGCTTGATCATCATCTCCGTTAGCCATATCCTCGATACCGTCCATCTTGATGTTATCTTCTCCCTTAGGCACAGAAGGGCCTCGCTTCGCCTTGAGATCTAGTGGGAGGTCGACATTCCAGTCGTTCTTGAATTTGTTGTCCAGGTGCTCGTCGAAATCGCCCATTTTGCGTCTCTCGTGAGCTGCCCAGGCCTGAGCTAACCAGTCGGGATCGTGCCGCCCTTGCGCGATATTCTCTGTGTAGGCAGCGCAGTCGTAGCGAAAGCTATCATCATTCATGAGCGATGCAAAATCGGGACAGGCGTCTTCTGTGCCTGCACCCAGGATGTGCTGAGAATCTGGGAAGAGTGCTAGGATTTCCGCCTTCTCTTCCTTTTCTAGAACATCCCATGCCATGGGATTTGACAGTATGCTCTGTTTCCGTTAGTTGAAAATCCCATTGCAATTTGGATAACAACGAGCCATACTCTGAGATCTGCTGAAGCTAGAGGCGATTTGGGGTCCGTCAAGATATTGTCTTGGTTCCATTTTGACTTTCTTGCCGCCTTTTTCACGACAACTCTCTTTTTACTTTTGGCCTTCTTGATGACCTTTGGTGTGGATGTTGTGCTTGTCTCCTCTTGAGCCAGTGATGATGCAAACGCGTCTGGCAGCTGATCAATTTCGGGGTGCGAGCCGTCATCGAGCCCTTGGTGGACGGGTGCTGACATAGAATGTTCTGACACATTTTCCTGTGGCTTATATGCATTTTTGCCATTCACGACTACCATGTCTTTGTTGTCGTGAGCCATTGTCGCGAGGTTGTTTGGTAGACATAAGTTAGTGAGTGCTAATACCCGGTCGGGATTGTTTTATAAGTACTGCCAAAACGAGTTTGGTAGAAACAAAAAAGGAAACGAAAGGGTTTAGTCACTCGGGCAGCAAAAGTGAGAAAAGCAGAGGGTTTTAATAGAAAGTTACCATCTATTAAAACGTTGTTCTTTGTGCATATTTGAATGTAGGTGCTTGGCCAAGCTCCAGGGTAACCTCACCACCGATAGGTACCTGTTGCATGTTGCTCTGGCTCTGCAGACACCTATGCTCCTGCCTCATCCTGCACGTACAGTGGCTGACAAAGCGAGCGTTACACAACATCGATCGTTGTGATTAATTGTTGTCCTCTGTTTGTTCACTACCTAAATATTCCCAAATCCATCTCATTACGGATAAATCCGCGACTTGCACTGCCGCATTGCCGGCTACTTATAATTCGTGATATCATTGAACGGTAGAATGGTACCCCCACGATCTCTTGGGGTCAAATGCATCCCACTCTGGCCCCCTCCATTAATGATCAACACGGCAATGTATCCGACCATGTTCGAAGGCCCCCGCTTATTGAAACAATTGTGCTGGAAGCCAGATGATAAATGCATGATATTGGGATCGGATTACAAGGGTAGTAAGCTAGCAGCTCATTGACGAGATATATATACTCTGTTTATCACCCTCGGACAAGTTCCCACTTTCTACCGACCTATGTCACCTGTCCAAAATTATATCGAAACACCATGACTTCCACCAAGACGCTCTGTCTTGGATACGATGGGGTTCACCCTTTCTCCAAGGTGGATATCAAGGACCGCTCTTCAGTCCAAGAGCTCCTTCGCACGGTTCTCGATCCCTTAGAACCTTTTTTCTCACCCGAAAAAGCTCGTGTCAAGTGTCCAGGCGCAACAGCAGTCCGCTTCGACCAAACTGCCTCCGAGGTTGAAGGCATATGCCGTCCGCTTTGGGGCTTGGCTGCTTTGTTGGCAGGTGGCGGTGATTACGACGGCAAGGAATGGTGGATTCAGGGCATCAAGTCAGGAACCGACCCAGAGAGCCCCGAATATTGGGGATACCCTCAAGACAATGATCAGAGAATGGTTGAGATGTGCCCTCTCGGTAATAACCCATGGAAAACACTCGAGATTGGCCCGTAACTGACCAGGTATCCTAGGTTGGGCGTTGGCTGTGGCTCCAGACTTCTGGAGTAGTTTATCCGACAAGGAGAAGGGCAATGTCGAGGCTTGGCTTGGAAACTCAATTAATGAGAAGAAGTAAGTCACCAGTACTACGAAGACCCTCTGCCAGCTAACCGCAGTTTCAGCATGCCCAATACCAACTGGCTCTGGTTTCGAGTTTTTGCAAACCTTGGCCTGAAGAAAAATGGCGGCAAATTCTCTCAAGAGAGACTCGACAGCGACATTGAACATCTCGAGACCTTTTATCGTGGAGGAGGCTGGTCAAACGATGGGCCGGAAGGAATTCACCGTAAGGACGACATAGAACGTTGCAGCGGCTTTAACTTACACAGACAGAAATGGACTACTACTCTTCGAGCTTTGCGATTCAGCTACTACAGCTCCTATACGCCAAGTTGGCAGGGGATGAAGACCCGAAGCGTGCTGAAGAATTCAAGAGACGCGCGCAGCAGGTCGCTCTGGATCTGATTCATTACTTCGACGATGAAGGTAGAGCCATTCCCTATGGCCGAAGTGTAGGCTACCGCTTCGCTATGGTCTCCTTCTGGGGAGCCCTAGCACATGCTGATGTCGAATTGCCTGCACCGTTGACCTGGGGCATGGTTAAAGGAGTCGTTTTGAGACATTTACGCTGGTGGCAGACTCAGAACGATATCTGGACATCAAGCGGAACGCTATCAATTGGGTACTCGTACCCAAACATGTATGTAAGTAATGGCTACTTTCCATTCCCCGAATCCGATTTTACTAACACAAGTCAGATGGCAGAGAACTATAACAGTCCAGGAAGCCCGGTAAGATGGGGACCGGCGATAAAAGGAAACAATTTGTCTGACCTTGATCATAGTATTGGGCGTGCCTCGCGTTCATGTGTCTGGCTACACCAGAAGACCATCCCTTCTGGACATCTAAGGAAGAATCAGCAAGTAGTGTGATCCCAAGAGTTAAAGCTCTGAACCAACCGGGCCACATTATGAGGTGGGAAGCTCATTATATACGATTTGACATGCGGTAGTACTGACATCAGTCTAGCTACCTCGGTGGTCACTGCATGCTACTCTCATCAGGACAAGCCTGCAGCTACCCAATGAAAGGAACGCATGCCAAATATGGTGGATTCGCTTACAGCAGTGCCTACGGATACTCAGTACCCCCTGGGCTCTTCTCTCTGGAGCAATATGCACTGGCATCGCAGCTCGGTCTGTCGGATGATGGGGGTGAGTATTGGAAAACTCGAAGACTCTGCGAGTACGCGGGGATCGAAGACCGTGAAGGTACCCCTGTCCTCGTCTCGGTCTGGAAGCCGTTTCCAGACGTCACAATCCGCACCATTCTGGTTCCTCCTGCGGAAAAGACCCCGAACTGGCACCTTCGAATTCATCATATTGAGAGCACTCGCGAAGTCATGACAGCAGACGGCTCCTTTGCCATTTGCAATGTCAACACCGCTAACGGACGATACCTGGGTCCTTACGATACAGAGAAACATGAAGGAACATCACCCAAGATCATTGGGAATTACGACTTGAACACCCCCGACGGCTGGACAAGTGGAAGATTGGGGGCCTTTGCAGTGTCAAAGGGCGCTGTAGGAATTAAAGCTTTGGAACCGACCCAGGGCCGCCAAGCCATGTTGGTTAACGCAGACCCAAACTCGAATCTCATCGAAAGCCGGAGCACAATTCCAACTTTACAACATACAATCAAAGCTGGCGAGTCGGTATGGTACGTGTCTGCTATATATGCCAAGCCCTCGGGGGTTGGGGTGAGCCAAGAAAGCTACCTCGATGGATGGGACAAAACCCCAGATGTACCAGGTTGGCTAGAGAAGGAGATGGGTGCTTAACCCCAAATACCAGAAGTAAGCTCGTTGAATGGCCGGAAATGAGATGGATGGCACGGAAACCAAAGATTCCATCAATCAAATCATTGATCGATCTTCTCCTCACTCAAGGTCGTCTCCCCGCCTTTAGTCTGCTCTGTGCCTAATCATTCCTTGCGGGGATGGTCTGTTGTATGTTGTCCCGACCCTTGGCATAGGCTCATCTCCGTTCATGGTAAGTGTCCAGCAGCGGCCGTTAGGAGAAGCAGGCTATTGAGGCTGAAGTGATCACGCTTTCTTCTCATTCGGTACGATAACCTTAAAAAAAAAAAAAAGCTCCGCATCTGTTCAAAGCTCCAGACATTTGTGATCACCAACCGGAGAGACTAATTTCCACCTATCACAGAGCAGAGAGATCCGCAGCCTCTTACCACGATTCCATGGTGCATGTCACCATATCAATCGACATGGGCAGCTAGCTCCCTAGCCCCTAGGTGGAGCGTCTCTCCACAACCCCAGGTTCCACGCGGTAGCCACCTCCCCGCATTTTAGCAGGAATCATCTCAAGGATGGTTGTTTCTGAGTAGCCGAGAAGCATCGTGGAGGGATCTCTTGTGCCCCCAAAGTTCATCTCAACATCCGTCTGGGCATTCCGTTAGCTTGGGATACACCTCCTCCCCGCGCTTGATGGCGTAGCTAATTTTGACGACACGAGCAAATCGATTCGTGGACAATTTTGTCCGCTTCCCAGCGTTCATATGAGGGCAACCTTTTGCGCTAGTAGATATACGATGGTTTTGAGGGTTTGGCGTTGGGCCTGATGTTCAGATTTACAAGTCACTACGAGCGAAGATTTTCGCAGTCTGGCCGAGCAAAATGTCCAGCGTTGTCCGTTGTCGCGTATCATCGCCGGTGATTTAGTTGCATAAAGATATCCGGCAAAGAACAAATTCGTTTCAGCATGCATCTGGGTTCCCTGTGCCTCTACGGTGCGGATGACACCCGATCCTACCAAAGAGTCTGTGTAATTGACAAGGGAGTTCATAATACACCACCAGACCAGAAGCCGGTGCGCCCGATGTTGGGGGTGACAGTCTGGTTGATGCGACCCCATGCGTAGCTGTTACTGGTTCTAGGATGATCAATTTGGGAATGGTGGTCTGGGGGAGCTCGACAACTGTCCTTGAGCTGGCTGATCATTTAATATCCTGCGAGATCCCCTCGAGATTCAGGATTTCTCATCAGAGATCACACCTCTTTCAATCATTCGGTGTCTTGAGTCTTCTAGTAATTATTTGTTTACCTGATTGCTCCACGTCTTGGTTCGATCCATAATCCGGGGAAACAAGCTTAAATTTAAAGCATCCCCTATCTTTTTCTTAGCTCGGAAGTACATCCCGATTTCACTTCCTCGGCTATTGCCACTCGCCCACCACCCACAAGTCGACTTCCGTTACCGTAATCATGGGCATCGCAGGTGTCCTCAAGAAGGTCGTCCGCAATGACGCGATGAAGACTGACCCCGAAGAGATCTACAACTGGCGCGTCTTTGCCGTCGTTGCAGGTTCATGCTTCGGAGGTATGCTGTTTGGTTGGGACACTGGAGCTATCGGCGGTGTTCTTGCCATGAAGGCTACCCAGGAGCGCTTCAATTACACTCCTGAAGCTAAGGTCACACTCGATCAAAATATTGTTTCAACTCTCCAGGCCGGTTGCTTTGCTGCTTGTTTCTTCACCTCGTATTTCACTGAAAGGTATGGTCGACGCTGGTGCCTTGTTGGAACCGGCACAGTCACAACTATCGGTGTTATTCTCCAGGCCGCCTCTACCGCTCAAGGATCTCTCCCCATCATGTACGTTGGACGCTTTGTCGCTGGTCTGGGTGTTGGAGCTGCTTCATCTTTGGTTCCCCTGTATGTGTCTGAGTGTGCGCCTCGAGCCATTCGTGGCGGCTTGACCTGTAAGTGCTTCCTCGCTATGATCAATAACAACTCATTGCTAACTCGCGGTAGCCTTTTACCAGCTGTTTATTGTTACCGGTGTCATGCTTTCTTTTTGGTATGGCTACACTTTGGCCGGTCTATCAAATCTAGCTAACAGGACGTCAGGATCAACTATGGCGCTCTTCTCCATCTCAGTGCTCCTACTGTCTATGCTCTGCCTCTTGCTCTCCAGGCTCTCCCCGCTGTGTTAGTAGCCACGCTATCGTGTCCGAGACTACAAAGACTAATGGGTTCTCAGGCTTCTGATTGCTTGCATGTTGGCTGCACCTGAGAGGTCAGTAACCCGCGCACAATTTAATAAAACCTAGCTTTGCTAACAATCATCAGCCCTCGGTGGTGTGCTCGCAAGGATGACTGGGAACGTGCCAAATCTATCTTGATCGGACTTCGACAGTAAGCTTTCACGACTGACCAAGAAGAACCGTTGAATAACAATTGTGGCGCTATAGGCTCCCCGAAGACCACCCATATGTCCAGACCGAACTACAGGAGATGTCTGCACAGCTCGAGGCTGAGAGGCGACTCACAGGTAACGCCTCTGCCAGTACTCTCTGGAAAGAGCTCGTAACCATTCCCGGCAACCGAAAGCGAGCTATCATCTCTGTTTTGCTCATGGTGTGTCAGCAAATGACAGGCGAGTATCCTTTAAATCTTGTGTCTGTTTTCCTCTGGCTAATCGAAAATAGGTGTCAACGCTGTCAACTACTACGCTCCTCAAATCTTCCAATCTCTCGGTATGACTGGCACTACTGTCTCGCTCTTCGCTACTGGTGTCTACGGTATCGTCAAGGTTGCTGGATGTGCTGCTTTCCTCATTTTCTGTGCCGATTCTCTTGGTCGACGCCGCAGTCTCTTATGGACAAGTGCTGCTCAGTTCCTCGCCATGTACATCATCGGTATCTACGGTCGCGTTGAGCCCCCTGTTGCGGGTGCAGGCATCTCTGCTTTCGGATATGTTGCCATCGTTTGCATCTACCTTTGGGCTGCTTTCTTCCAATTCGGTTGGGGACCCTGCTGCTGGATTCTCGTATCCGAAATCCCTACTGCCCGTCTCCGAGCTCTCAACGTCGCCATCGCTGCAGCTACCCAGTGGCTCTTCAACTTTATAGTTGCCCGAACTGTGCTCACCATGCAGAAGACTATGGGACCTGCCGGTTACGTAAGTGCTCACAAACAATTTATGATGACCGTCAGATAACTAACAACACTCGAACAGGGTATGTTTTTCATGTTTGGCACTTTTGATCTTCTCATGGGTATCTTTGTGTGGTTCTTCGTGCCTGAGACCAAGGGTCTCAGCTTGGAGCAAATGGACGAGCTCTTTGGTGTCGCCGACATCCAAAACAAGCTTGACGCTGAGGGCCCTGAGGGAGCTCGCACTCCTAGCATCCGCGAGGAGGTGGCCCATATCAAGAGCAACAAGAGCTAAGCGTGCTGTGTTGATACTCCAGGCGTGATGAGCTTGTACGAGAGCGATGTTTCTATTGATGCGTAATGAGGAAGAAGAATGGATTACTTGCAGGTAATCGAGTACTAGGATACAACTATAGTGTGAGGCGTGAATATCTGTGGCTAGTTAGAATGATAACTGAAGTATGAATCATCATGAGCAGAAACCCATTGGCGGTATTTCGATGTCGAAATGAAAGTTAGTATGTGTCTGTTGAGCATCTACTTGCGGTTGCAGAATTGGTGCGCTTCATTCCACTTGCGCGCACAAAGGCACCCCCATTTTGGAACCTACATGAGTTCCAGGGCCGATTCTTATTTAGGTTATCACCCCGTTTTCCATCACTCAGTCAAAACAAGGATAAACTGATCAATATTGAACCTGGAGTTTTGTCAACTGTAGCACCATCTATGTTGGTCCTTTGGTCTGCAGTTGTAACGGTCACCAGATCTCGGTCCTTTCGCAAGCATGCTTTTCGTCTTATCTTGAACGACTGAAAGAATCCAGCTTCAGGCCGGCGCACTGCCTCGACCCTAATGTCAATTATACTCATCCTTATGGGTCTGGGATCAAATAGGCCCCAGTGTGGGATCGTGTTTTGAAATTAGCATGCCGGCCAAGGTGGTAGATGCTGGACAGCCAAAACTGGGTAGAGGAGATGCGTGCTGTCCGCGCTCTATGAATCATTCAGCTTGTAGGGAGGGGAAGTGCAGTACCATAGCGATACTTTGAACTGGCCAAACAAGGATGTCGACGAGTTAAAAGATATGGATCTGGCTGACATGATCGATCAAAATCATTCTCCTGAAACTCTTCGGAAGTCTGAAGAGTTCAAGTCTCTGATACATTACATTGCTACCCTTGAGGCAAGGAGCTCCTGGAATGCTAATCTACAAACAACTCACAAACCCTGGCCAGGCTTCCACAGTCAATACATCACCAATAGAAGGAGTAAAGTTCGACTCATTCCGCTGGCTGGGTTTCGCATTCTGAGATATGTGGAGGATACACCTTTCGGGTATGCACAGAGGTTTGGATGACCATGATGCGCCTTCGGGTTCGTTTTATGTGTTTACTTGGGTAAGTATCCTACACAGTGATAAAGTTGGAAACCTGAAGGTTGAGTTACGGGGGAAATGGCGTCACCAAGTTACAAACATTAAGTTAAATCGACAATTGATTGTAGAGGAGGATCAAGAGCACGAGGAAACACGTTGAAGTATTCATGATAATCAGTATTGCATCTTGGACAGTGCAACGGAGACTAGTACCACATGCCATCAAGTCTGTACAACAAAGCCCTACGCTACCTTTTGTAACACATGTCTTGGCTGCGTCTGCACATCATCTCGTGTCACAGACTACTGGGTGTCATGCCATCTTTCTCGTGCACGACAACCTCGTCCAAAGTCATCACCGGCTGCTCCCGAAACCAACTGCTATAGCAACAGAGGCTTCCTGTCCGCCCATCAACCTTGATCACGAGAATGACCTGTCGGGCGATGATAGCGACGTCTCTGGCAACTTGGACAAGACCTCGAGGGCGACCTTTTCCGCTACCGTCATCGTTAGCAAAACAGCGTACCCTGTCAATGACGTATATGAGTGATGAAAAACTACGTATCCTATCTCTGAAGCAACCAAGACCAGAATGTGAGGAACTTGAGCTATCATTCTCCCGTCCCAAATCGACACGACCATGTCTATCGCAAATGAAGGTTTCCCAGTTGACACCACTTCATACCCGAAAGTCTCGACAACGGCGGGCGAGTCAGCATCAATGGCACCCGAGGAACCATCATCGACTTCGATGGTATTATCCAACCAATACACTCATGAGTCGAGAGGATGGCGCGGGCTAAAAAGGATGCGCAGACAAAGAGCCATTTTTCTTCTCTGAGGGCGATATTAACCACGATCTCTGTCCATTAAAAGTACCAAGTTAAAACAATTTCGCGGATGAAATCAGCTGCTGTTTTAACCATCTATGTACAACCGTGTATTGTTCTGTGTCTTGTCGTAAAACTGCCTAGGTAGGTGTTTATTGCCTTGAGTATCCTATGCTTCTCAATGAATAGTGAGAACAAAGACAAAGGCTAGTTGAACAAGCTCCGGCAAATCGTGCGATTGGCTAGTATCTGGTACGTATTGAAAGCAAAGATATACGTAGATAAATAGTAGGTACATAAGCAACTTCCCGTCGATCCCCCTTGAAATGGTCATTGAGAACAACACGACAGTCCAGTTTGTGCTGTGGAGTTGGTTGTGCTTGTGCGATTGATAAAGCTTGATGACTATCTGCCATATGAGATCGGACCGAAAGGACAGGACTCACCGGTGAGACATGGATGGAGTGATTGATTACTTGATTGATTCAAGTACGAGATTAAATGATGAGAACTTTAAAGGCAAGAGAAGACAATACTAGTAACAATATGTAATACGAACGAATAGTTACATACATGGCACAGGAACTAACAGAGGCACAGAGTAGCAAAGGATTGGATGGGAATGAGATTGAGAAAGCAAAGGGCCCTGCCATGGTAGGCCTGTCCCTCAAAAGAACAAGAATCAACGGTCACTACCGAATAGCCAATCAAAAAGGTCCCAAGTTGCGAAAGACCCTCTTGTGGAATGCAGACCCGGAGTTCTAGGCCCTCTTGGCACTAAACCTTCTGTGTCGTCGGGCTTCAACGGGTTAATTCAGTGGCTCCTATTCGTGGAGGACTCTACCTAGAGAACGGGCGACGACAGTGGACGATAGCGGGCTGTCTTTCAGGCCACTGGCTGACTTGACTTGACTTGACTGCCGACAGTAGCGTCATCCCTTGATGCATTATTGCGTTGCAGGATCGGCATTTCATACTCGACTGTATGTCCCTATTTTACTGTACCTGTTTGGGTATCATTCATCACCTTGACGAATTATCCGACCGCGAATTAACCCCTCACTCCCAAGACTAATTAGTTTGCGAGCTTTTAGTTTTTTTTGGTACGTGTCATGAGGATCTCGATAAGAGAAAGAAAAAGGGATCGTGACCGTTTCTTCAACGTCGTCATTAAACCATGTCGAACCACTAAACCCTAGTGGGCCTCGTTGACAAGGGACCCCCATGGACCCCCCATGAAAGTTAATGGTTTGAAGGTTTAACATGGCGTTTCATCGTTTCACATTTCTGAGCGACTATAATCGAAGAAGCAAGGGTATGTAGAATAACGAGGGGGCGACTTTTTATTGCCCAAGTGTTGGTGATGCCTAAAGATATTTTGATAGGCAGGTAGCGAATCCGACGCAATCTTTGTGTTCCTAGATACACAGCATTGTGCGTGTAAGAGATAACCTTCAGGTTCCTGCAGTGCGAGGAGCAGAGATACCCCAGACATGCCACCAAACCGATCCAAGCCGAACCAGGACTGACTAAAGGCTACAGGCCCCAGGGTCTAATTGGAATTGCTAAGCTAGTGTTGGTCCGCCCTGTTCTGACTCGTCTGCCGCCTCAAAAAATACTCTTCCTATCTAGGTCGTGATCATCCGACAAGGGCCAGGTTTAGGAGCTATTTCAGATTGCATTTCTGCCCTATGGCAATGGAACGTATCAAAACTGGTCTGACTTTGGGTTTCCCTGTGGCCGTATCTATACTGCGCGCCCTGTCCCATGAAGAAGAAGAAGGCGGTTATAATCATCAAGATTGTATGAGGGTTCCCCCCTGGCTGTGGCCATGTACATACGTCGTAGAATATGTGCGCAGGTACGATATAGCACATATGTACACACAGACGTGCACAGTCCTAGTGACAAGTGACAATTATCTACAATGTTCCTTTCTCTCTAATCGGATGTCTCGGTGAACGGACGGCCGGCCGGCCCTGTTGATCACCAAAGGCCAAGAAAGTCAAAGGCATCGAAGACAGAAACTAGACCCACAAGAAAGATAGACGCTGTACCCAGAGACGCGGCGTTGAAAACCTAAAGTTTTGTTTCTATTTCCTTGTCCTTGTATGTGTGTGTTTTGCTTCACTGCATGGTACAGTAGAGTTCCCTACTTTGTGGTTCAATGTTACTCTAGGTACTTTCACCTCGCAAAGAGTAGCACATTAAAACTCGCACGCTATTTGTATATCCATGCCCGACCAACTTAAACTTACATGGATGTCAAAGGTTTTGTCTGTCTGCCCTTGTCAACAATATGGGGCATTGAGGCATTGAGGCATCAATCTTTCCTCTCTGCCTTCTTGTTCTCTCTCGCTCTCTCCGAAGAGAAAGCGAACTCGCGGACTGTATTCATCCGTCGTCTTCCGTTCTTATAATTCCCTATTCCAGCTCTTCGTATTTCTCTCGAATGTGCACAGATGTTTTCCACGGTTGTTGTCTCTGTTGAACTGGACGGACCCCCATCTCATCACGACCAGGGTCAAACTCACAAGGGCCCGGCCAGCGACTTGACTTGAATACGTTACTGCTGTGTATGTGCGTGGGTGCAGTGCATTTTTATATGTATTCATTGTCTCGTCTCGGCCCCATCATTGCCTATACGAATCGAATGTTTCTCGCATACACGTACCCCCAAATCCTTCTTCAACTACAAGCTCTTTCTCTCTCTCAAAACTCCACACCACTGCAGCTTGCATAGACGCAAGTGTTGATTGAATGCCGGCGGCCTGCCCAATCGGCCATACTCGAAACCCTAGGTGCATAATAGCTGTGCCTTAGTCTTCAGCCTGATCGAAGTTGTGGTCCGCACTTTCACTTATACGGTTAACTGGCAGTTGACGACCAATTCGCTCAGGATTTGGCCGTCGCATTCACTGTACTAACTAGGCAGTTACTAAACTGGCCTGTTGTCTACCTATACCAGTATTTTGAGTTGTCTGAGCTGTTGCTGTGCTTGTGAAAGATCATCAGCCCAACAAGTGTGCAGTCAAGTCAGTTGACGCCGAACAAGAAAGAAAGAGTTGAAGAGAAAAGCCATCAGTTCTCACGAAAGAAACCATTCATACTTTTCTGGCTGGGAAGAACATCAAGCTTGTACTTGAAACAACTTGTACCATCGATCGACCAGGTCAGAGTCACGATAACCTTTTCAATCAATAGGTAGTTTCTGTGGCCAAAGCGGCCAACTCGTGGCAGCCAAAAATGGCATTCACCGCTACCCCACGACATAATTCAGGTTCAATACCGAACCCCTCCTTCCGTAAGTTATTACCCCGGATTATCATTGCTGTTATTGTTGCTTTTTTTTCTTTCTCTTCCAAGTGGGCTTTTGTCAGATTCCCCCCATCCCAATCCATCCTCTACCTTGGTCCTCCCTCGGCATATGACTCCGTTTTAAGCATTGAACGGGTTTTATGCAAAACTGTCTATCCAAAGTCTTATCTCTCTCTATTTTTCATATTTTTTTTTTAATTACTGTCAAGCATTCTATTTGGGTTGTTGGGTGGTTAAGCTCAAAGGTGGTCGGTCTTCCCTTGATTCATCACGAATGATGTAACTTTGGAGGGAAGCTTCAGCTCAGCTCGGCTCAGGCTTAGGCTCAGCTGCTGTTACTGCCTGAGTTACAGTTAAGTCCAGTTAAGCTCAACAAGCTCCTAGACTGCTGACTCCACAATTGGCTTGCTCCCGCATCTCTTTATCTTCCAAACCTTGGCACGAATCTAAACAATTCACGACCAATTCTTCTTCTTCTCGCTGAAACGGGAAAGTCTTGGGATATTTTGAGTCTCTGAGTTACATAATCAAAGACATTGGAAAGAGCCGAGCGGAAAAGGAACCACCACTGCGCCCCCAAAAAGAGCTTGGGAATCCTCAATTGACCACTACTGCCCATATAAAACCATGTACACGCCATTATAATGGCCGACGCTGACTCGAACCCTTCTACAGCCACGCACAATTCGCCGCGAACATGGCTTCTCACTTCAGCTCTGTCGCCGTTAGCTGTCCGGCTCATCCGACTGCTTCTTTCACATGGCGACTACGTTGTCGCATGTTTACCACCCTACGAAATCGATCATGAGGATCGCAGCGCCGAGTTTCGCGAGCTTGTGAATGAGTGTAAGAGCTCAAGAAAGGATCGCGAGGGCTGGAAGGATCGCATTCGCGGCATTCGATGTGACGGGGCTTCCATGGGAAGCTGTGGTGCTGCCGTCGCAGAAGCTGTACAGGTTTTTGGACGGATCGATATCTTGTTATGTTGCAAATCTGATGGTGAGTCGAAAGCTCTATGGGTCGTCAACTCTGCACATTTCACTAACTCAATTGCTTTGAAGCTGTTGTTGGGATGGTAGAAGAACTATCAACAACTCCATTCACGCAGAACCTCGTTCGCGACCAATTCGAGTCTGTCTTCTTCTCTCAGGTCAACTTTATCAAGTCTGCTCTTCCCCAGCTCCGGTCTCAGCATACAGGACATATCATTGTTCTCACAAGCACTGGCGGCCACATAGGCACACCAGGCATGTCAATATACACAGCTGCCACTTGGGCTCTCGAAGGCTTTTGCGACTCACTCGCATACGAAATCGCGCCCTTCAACATCAAAGTTACAGTTGTTCAACCCAACAAAGAGATTCTGTCCTTAACCAATCGCCTTACATTCGCCCCTCAGTTGCCTGCTTACGACCAGTACCAAGAGTCTGCCCCGAGCATTCGCGACATTCTCGCCAACGTCCTCAATACTCATCCTGACACAGCTTTGCCTTACCCCACATCACCAGCCGACTATGGACCTTCGCCAATGTCTCCACCAAGCATATCCATCGAACCAGATGTTGCGCCAGGCGAGATCCTGCATCGCTACCCCAAGCTACCGCCCGGCGCAGCAGATAAGCTGGTCTTGGAGACGGTCCACGCTTTGTCGGCCATTGGAGGACATGAGAACCCTCCGGCGCGCCACATTGTTGGCCATGAAGCTGCAGTTGCAGTAAAGGAAAAGCTCAAAACAGTCACGGAGGAGTTGGAGGACTTCGTAGAAGCGAGTTTGTCAGTTGATACATTTGAAAGCGAGTTGCAAGCGGAAGCAAGAGAGAGGAAGCCGTCAGATCAAAGTCCTCAAGGGCTACCGTCGTCCGCTGGATAACGACGATGAAAATGAGTTGGAAAGAAAATATGGTGTTGAGAAAACTAGAAGAAATTGGTTATATTGTTCTTCTTCTTAGAAAGCTGGATAGGGACATTGTTAGAAGCTAATTCGCGATACCCCGGCGTGCATACTCTCGGCAGGCCGAACTTGAGATACCACGAGTTTTCAAGGCTCGTCCACGTAAATAACCTTAGTACCGACTTAAATAATCGTCGCAGCGAAACTTGGATTGGCATGATGTTTATAATAATATGAGACAAGTGTTGACGTAGACTTGCTGCCACTGGTATGTATTTATCGGCTCGCAAAAAGTCGTCTCCGGTTCCTGGCTTCTCCACTATATCCGGTCACCCATGTAAGGGTAGGCCAACGTACTGTACAGCTCCTAGCCGCATGCGACAGGTGTACGATACAAAGCTCAGAATCCGGCGATCAAAAACGACATTTCAACTTCTAGAGCTTGACTTTTACAATTGAACGATACGAGATCGACAAGACAATGCGATTGTAAGAAGCAACATCAACATAACAATTGCCCATATAGAGACACTCAAGGAGTCGCTCTCTACCGAAACACCAACCACGTTGCGCCCGCGGTTATGTTGAGCAAACACCAGATGCTAGGATGAGCTTAGATCCTTTGGCCCCCGTCGCTCCCGCGAGGGTAAAGACTCTTCTTTTACCTCTGGGTCAGATAAAAGCAGACCGATTCGCTTCCTTTGTCGAGCGATTAAACCAACAACATGTCGTCCACCTCCGCGATATCAGCGCTGATGGCAGACCTAACAGGAGTAAGTGATGACATTACCCCGTCCAACATGGTGCTGACACGACCTGCGCAGACATGTTCTCGCCTCTAGCTTATCCAGATGGTGCTATAATATATAACCTCGTCACTCACGTTCCGCCTCCCTCTCACCTTGCCCTTACTCCCTTCGACTTATACCGAGAACCCCTTGCTATAATAGCGCTGGCGGATGGCACTGAGCTGCATCAGAAGAACCTGAATAAACGACAGTCTATGAACGGTGCAGGTCCAACGACAACAGAGAAGAATATCAGAGCTTTATACCAGGAGCTCGAGGAGCTACGCGATACCTACCCCAAAGCCCTTGTGCACCACGTTTTAATCTTCGACTATGTCAACCCCCACGACACCGAGATCCCAATGCCCGAGGGCCTCATCGATATTCCTCCGCCCGAGAAATGCACGGTGACTACCATCAGGACAGTCATGTGCGACATCTCCTCGCTTCTGCTCGCTGAGATGACGACATTGGCCAAGTCCTTCGAGGCCATGACGAATATCGAGTCTCCTGTACCTTATTCAACCTCTTCAAGGCATACTAATGGTGGCTCATGGAGCGGGGAAGGCGGTATAAATAGTCTTCTCAAACGGAATTCGAGCATCGTTTCTTCCAAGCATTCTGCGCGCTCCAACTCGGCAGGCGGGATCATGGATAAGACCCAGGCTCGCATGTCTATGCCAGCGAACAGTCGTCCAGGCCTCCATTCGAGTAACTCAACGCCAGGATTGTCATCAACACCTCCAAAGAGTAACTTATCGAATCCACCTATGTCCACAGATGGTCCAAGTCCTCCGACAAGTGATCGGTCGACACCGGAACCCTCTGTCGTGCCAGAGACCGTGGAGAACTCTCGATCAGCTAGTCGCGATCGAATATCAACCCAGGGCTTTGGCGCTGGGGGTGTGAACGACCGCTGGAGGCATAGAACCAAGGGACGAGCGGCAGTTGTTGTTGGTTCTATGTTTTTACAGGCTGGTCGTTGGACTGATTCTATCAAGGAGCTAAGTGATGGTGCTATGGCTGCTCGGTCTGTCAATGACCATCTATGGCACGGCAAGGCGCTGGAGCTCATCTTGGTAAACCTGTTCCTCCTTGGCTGGTCCAACATCGAGTTTCATGTACCTACAGTGCTTATCCAGTTCCCGGACAAGCCAACCCATAAACAAACCCCGGATCCTACGCCCGAGGATCCCAATCAGCCGAAACACCTTAGAAACCTTCAAGCACTGCTTCCTGAACTGCTTGAGCGTATTATTCTCCTCTACTCCAGGGTGTCTTCAGACAGCCTTCCCCCCTTACCACTATCCGAAACTTATATTCGATTTTCAAAGATTTACCAAGCTCTTCACCTGTCTAATGGCTACCTTGATCAAGAATCCCTGGGCATGATTGCGACCGGAATTGTCCCTGATCAGCCTCTTGCGGCGCCACCGCGATTCGGTGTAACACCTTCACGACAGCAAATCGGAGCGATGCTGTTCAAGGCATTTCCCGCAGGTGCTTCGGAACTTCTCACGACTGTCGACCGAGCGTCCATTCTTAGCGGTATAGCGACTGTTCTGGGACCTTTGGGACTTCACCGAAAAAAGGCTATGGTAATAAGAGAACTAGTATCAGTTCTGATCGGTGGTCTGGTCGAAGCACGAACCCGAGGCGCTGCTGACATGGGCATTCATCCTGCTGCCGGACTCATGTCGTTGACTTCTGGTGGTGGTGGTGCTGGCTCAAGCAGTGGTTCAATGGCCCTAGAGATTGGAGAGTGCGATGTCGAACAGGGCATAGAGGCTCTGATGACCCTGCTCTGCAAATCTTACGGAATCGTTGGTTTTGATTTGACGCGCAAAGCCGGCGCCAAGAACAACGAAGAAGTTGATGATTCGGACGAGGCTGTGATTGCTAGGATACGTGGTCAGTCTGCGGCTCGCTTCTTCGGATTCCCAGACGTTAAGCTTAATATTCTGAGAGCTTGTATCAACTTCTCAGAAGCATTGCCGGATTTTGACGGTGTTCTGCGATTCTCGAGCGATCTCTTGCGTACATCTGGCTCAGGTGTTGCTCCAGGACCACGACGAGAGGATGCGTCACCAATGATCCTTCGAGATGAGCAAGTGCGACTGGCTACCGGAATATCAAGGACTGCAGGACTGGTACAGAGGCTAGGCTATAACGATATAGCAGCTGAATACTGGGATGAATTCTTTGTGAGAGGAATCAAGCTTGAGCCGTCACTAAATAGCAAAACGCCTGTGGCTCACTCAAAAAGCATCCTTCCTGGTGCCGCCGCAAGCCGTGCTTCACAAGATGTCGATCCATTCATCTACAACCCGTTTCTGAAGAAGCCTGACGAGACAGTAACTCAAACTCTTGTGGCTGATGAATATGCTACCTTCAAGATTACACTACAGAACCCCTATGATATAGAAGTCGATGTCGAGTCCATCCATCTGGCCACAGAAGGCGTTGAATTCGACGCTGTCAAAGAGGCAACGATGGTTGGGCCATATCGAACTCAAGTTATACGGCTCAGGGGTAGAGCAAAGGAGGCGGGGACTGTCAAGGTTACTGGTGCCATTATCAAAGTCCGAGGATGCCGGGAGCGACGATTTCCTGTTTTCTCTATGCCTTGGGTACCAAAGCAAGAGCTCAAGATCAAGGCCAAGGGGCTAGCTGCACTCGAGGAGGCTGTGACAGATGTCAAGCCTTTTGCCCCAAAGCTCGAAGCTGAAAGCATGACTCTTACGGCGATTCAAGCACAGCCGCTTGTTGTGGTTAAGTCCACTACGCTTGCCCAGTCTTCAATCATGATCTTGGAGGGCGAGAGGCAGGTATTCTCTGTAACACTGCAGAATCTTGCAGCGACGCCAGTAGACTTCATGCTCTTCTCGTTCAAGGACTCTACGCAAGAGCCTTTACAAACCGCGATCGGCAACCGAGACGCGACACCATCTGAGCTCTACGAGTACGAGCTTGCGCTGATGAAGAAGCAAGCATTGCGACTTCCCAACAGCCAGAAGACTCGTCATATTGCGCCTAATGGGGAAGCAACATTTGAATTTGAAATCCTAGGCAAGCCTGGACTTACAACTGCAACAATCCAGGTCGATTACACGCATTTGGGATGCCCACAAGAAGAAATGCCTGACCAGTTTTACACGAGACAGGTGTCCCTGGACCTTACCGTAACAGTCAATGCTAGTGTTGAGCTTGCTCGAATTGATGCGCTACCTGTGCATGGCGAGATTCCTCAGCCTTTGTGGGATCGTCTGGGCAGTTCCTTCACAGCCAAGCCCGACGAATATTGTCTCTTGTCCGTGGATCTTCGCAATGCCTGGCCAAGCCAAATGCTGGTGCAACTAGAGAGCAATGATGGAATATCTGTTCAAGAAGATATTCTTCCGGGCAATACGAGCCGAGTTATCCTGCCTGTAAAGAGAGTGTACTTGGAAGATCCTCACGCCACAATACCAACGCTCAATCCATCTCGAAACCGCCAATTCGTGGTCAGTGCCAGTAAGATCTCACCTGAAACAGAAAGAGCAAACCGTGAAGGTTTTTGGTATAGGGAAAGAGTCCTTGATTGCCTCAGAGCCACATGGAAGACGACGTCGCTACCTAAGAGGAGCGGCTCGATTGACCTGAGAAGCATCAGACTGACCACGCGGATGATTGAGGCTATCAAAGTCGATGAGGTCGATATCGAACTATCGGTTGAGGATGCCAACGGTAACGCGGCTGAGAAGGGTGTGGCGTATGTCGATGAGTTTATGCAACTCAAAGTGCGTGTCACCAACCGAACTGCTCAGAAAATACATCCCCTCGTCCGCATCCTGCCTGCGCTTTGCCATCGACCTGCGAATATTGGCCTCGAATTTACACGAAAGCTTGCATGGAATGGTACATTACAACAGCTCATCCCAGTGCTGAAAGGACATGGCAGCGCAGAGGTATCAGTAGGCATGACTGTGCTCTGCCGTGGCGAGTTTGAGATATCGGCATCTGTAGAAGAGGTGCAAGTCTGGGAAGGACCTAGAGTTGAGCCTACACGAGCACGATCAGAGTCACAGACGATGCAGGATGCTGCTCTGGGTGTCAAGGAGAGACGCATTTGGCATGCGAGACAGCCTTGTATGCTGATAACGAGAGATCGCAAGTAGAAGGAAGAAGAGGAGGAGGAGGGGGGGGGGGTTTGACATGGATCGATTGTAGACCCGCATCCCGGTCTATCTGTATCAGATGATTGGGATTTATACTATAATGCGATGTAGATACTCAGCGAGTAACAAGGATAGCGACATGTGTCCTATTGTTTCCTTCTCGATTTATGAGGACATCTTTGTCCCGGATAACAGATTTCCGTGACACAGTCATTGTAGCTACCCTGCAGTCTCAAATGTCCAGGTTTTCCAGGAGAGACTCTGCGCCACAGAAATGCAGATGCATTGCTTAAAGAAGAACATGAATATTTTAGGTACGTTGATAAGGACATGTTATTCAAAGTATATGCCACATATTGCTCGTTGTTAAGATATAATCTGTAAAGCTATTCGGAAAGAATACCGACTCACTGCGCTTCTGCGGCACCCTGTGAACGGTCATTCTGCACTACATACATCGTGGGTATCAGCATACCCAGCTGAAAACATTTGATGAAACATTACCTACTTACCTAGGTAGGTAACTCTGCTGTTTACTATGCCGTCATAGACACAGCTTGGCTCCTCAATGGGAGCAAATGAGACATGTAGAGGCAAACACGAAGCGCCAAGTGTGTTTATCCACCAACAAACATCATAACCAATCCGTTAAAGCAGATGCATAGTTACGACATCTGTATAGGGAATTGGCAATTGCGGAAATAGTCCCACTCAAGTCGCCATCCGATTACCGAGCAGTGGTTAATACAAGGTGGGGGCCGCGGTACTTTTAAACTAACACTACGACTCTCCTCCCCATCCTCGGTAACTCTTGACCATTAACAAAACTGACACTTAGAAACATTGTCAGTCCATTGACTACAACCACCCCAAAACACCAGCTCATATCTATTAATTCCAGTTACAAACCAGCCAAAATGAGCAGTGACAATATCCCCAGCTACAAGTTGAATGACGGCAATGAAATCCCAGTGGTATGTCTCCAGCATCATCTCAACAGAACTCACAGCACATTACAACGTTATCACACCAAGCTAACATCTGCAAGCTTGCATTTGGGTTGGGAACAGCTCTGTTCAAGAAGGACTCTGAAACTGGACTTGACCAGCATGTAGTTGACATCACAACCAAGGCTATCAAGGCCGGATATCGTCACCTCGATGGCGCCGAGGGTGAGGTTGCGTACATATCCCAAGATCAATGTCATTGCTAACGAATTGGCAGTCTACGGAAATGAGGAAGAGCTCGGACAGGCCATCAAGGCAGGCGGTGTTCCCCGCGAACAACTTTATGTCACCACCAAAATCCCTGCTGAGAAGAAGGGTTCCGCCATTGACGCGTTTGACGTTTCCCTCAAGAAGCTTGGTCTCGATTACGTAGACCTCTACCTGATCCATGGCCCTTGGTTTGCCGAGACCGACGAGGACCTTCAGCAGCGGTGGGCTGAACTGGAACAGATCAAGGAGTCTGGAAGGGCCAAGTCAATTGGCGTTTCCAACTTCTTGCAGGTGCATCTCGAGCCCATCCTGAAGACAGCAAAGGTCAAGCCTGTCATTAACCAGATCGAGTATCACCCTTATCTCCAGCATGGCGACCTCCTCGATTTCCACAAGAAGCACAACATTGCCGTGTCTGCTTACGGTCCCCTAACCCCTATCGTCACAGCCAAGGGTGGACCTGTCGACCCTCTGTACACAAAGTTGGCCGAGAAGTACGGAGTGACAGAGTCCGAGATCGGCCTCCGGTGGGTTATTGACCAGGACATAATTGCTCTCACAACAAGCAACAAGATTGAGAGACTCGATGGCTATCTTGCCAAGCTTCCCAAGTTTAAGCTGACACAGGATGAGATCGCCGAAATCTCTAAGCTCGGTGCTGAGAAACACTTCCGAGGATTCTGGAGGAACAAGTTCGATGAAAACGACAGATCATGAGAGAAAGGCTTCCGTACGCGTTCATTTGTCGCGATCAACAGAGAGACAAGAGGATTGGCTGGTGTGATGTGATCAAATCTGACACTCGAAATGTATTCTTGATCTAAATTAACAAAATTCAAAACGCTATGCCATGCAAATGTCATAAATCGTCCATCATAACTCATCATCCGATTCAGTCTCATCACCAGCAGGCGTGGGTGCAGTCTTCTTGGTAGCAAATGGAAGAGCTCGTGGCGGAGGAGGCTTTTCGACGGCCTTTGCAGGTGCCTTTTCTTGGGAAGCGGCCGCGGAAGTAGAACCATAGATTTGCTGGGATGATTTCAAGTGAGCAACAGCACTAGCATCAGCAACAGCATCATCCTCATTGTCGTCACTATTAACAGATGCAGTTGCTTCAGTCGTGTTTCCAGGATCTGTATCATCAGGCTCCTGTTTGACGTCGACATCCATGGTGTTAATGCCGGCATCATCCTCGGACTCTTCTACTCTTCTTGCAGGCGCCTTTCTCTTTGCAGGCCTGGACTTGGCGGCCTGTCGAGAGGGCTTTTTTTGCCTTGGTTGCTCAAGGCCAACTTCAACAGCCTGCGAAGGTTGTGATTGGCCTGCCATGCTGGGGTTTGCTGCCAGTGCTGCTAATGCCTGTTGCTGTTCCCTAATCTTTATTTTCTTCTCATTCAGGAGGTCCCTGAATCTCCTCAACAACATTGTCTCATCCTCGCACTTTGCTTTGATCAGGTCTTCCAGCTGAGACTGAAGCTGGGTTACAGCTACCTCCGCTTCAGACGATCTGACTGCCAGGTCTGCCGCGGCTTGTTTACTGCCAGTGGAGGACTCAACAGCGGCACCACACCACTCAAATAGTTCGATGGCTTCATCTGGATCATGGCTCAAAGTGATTGCACCAAGGCGTTGCTACGGTGGTTAGTCACAAGCCCGGACTCTAGAATAGCAATAGTCTTACCGTAATACCCTGAACCTCTTTACGAAGGGTGATTGATATAGACTTTTCGCTTTGAACCGTGGCTGTAGCTTGGATATCCGGAAGGGGTTCCTGCTGAAACAAGCTCTCGATAATCTTTTGCCATTCGCTTTCTGATGCAGGACAGTTGTTGACACGCAAGGACACGACCTTATCGTGTTTCACTAAATCCAAAGTCAGATTCAGGGATCGATGGATTGCCGTTTGCGTCGAAGCTGAAAATTCATGGACTAGAGCTCCAAATTGCGATGCAGCGGAGGGAATGGAATGACTTACGCGAAGTAACATATGGCTCCTCACCTTCAGTGCCCACTAATTTGAGGTCGAGCGGCTTGGAACCCTTTTGGGTTACTTGTACAAGCACGAAAGCAGCCTTGTCATCGCTGCGAGGGAATCTTAGAACGCGCATGGCAGGAGACATTGGAAACGGCGCCGAGTCAGTCAAGAGTCTAGAAAGGACCTGTCTATGCGTGTTCGTTTGCCAATATCAAGGGTTTAGATAAAGATCAGTGGAATGGTGGCAGATACCGACGTTGTGGGAGTGTTGGAACAGATTGAGACAACTCCCTTGTGGGGAAAGCGTGATAGCAAGTGAGACACGGCGCACGGGCCGAAGATATCAACGCTTTAGAATTGGCTTGTCAGAGGAATGAAGACCGTGTAAGGGTCAAATGAAGTGTGCCTGGAATCTGGATTCGAGTTGTTGATGATAAATGATGATGATTTATGACGATCAGTTGGTGCTTGGACCATTTAGTTGTTTAAGTTGGCTGAATGATCCGCAGGAGCTGAGGCAAGCGGCAGGCAGTCCGGGGGGTGTTTTTTTTTCTTTTTAGCGAGGAGCTTGTGTGAGACGTAGGTCACAGAAACAAGAACAAGAAAACGAAGGAGAGGAGAGGAGACAACTTGAAGAGCAAAATGGCTTTGTTTCCAGTTCTTTAATAGAACAAAATCTGACTGCAGGCAGCCATAAGATACAACGAGATATGGAGATGACCAAGTGCATGGCATTAGTAAAGAAGCGGGAGAGCTGCAGGCTGCAGGCTGCAACCAACACAAATGGCCGGCAGTCTCGAGGCCAGGGCAAGGCACCAAGCTCCTCTCCTTTCCAGGCACCTGCCGCTAAGTGGAATATTAGGGGACCTCTAACTTGCTTGACATGTGCAGTACCTAAGCTTCGTGTTTCTATTTACTAGGTACCTACCTATGGACAACAATACAATTTCATTGACAGCATACCATTAAAAACCCCAGCTAGAGACATGAGCAGATTCTAATTAGCTCGAGTCCGAAGGCGTAACTAAACAATTTGTTGTAATCCATAGTTACCATTCCATGTCTTCGCTTCTTATTTCGAAGCCAGTCAATAAGATGGCATCCCCAAAAAGGAGTTTCCATATTATATTCCGTCCAGTTGGATGACACGCTTTACTAGTGAAGTGGCCTACATCTGGAGACCCATCTGCTGTGACTGGGTCTCAGACCTGAGTGAGATCGTTCCTGAATCTGGCCTGTGCAGTTACGTATAAAGTCACTTCTCACAGGGACACATGTTTTCTTTGTCCTGAGACATTCTTGGAGGAGAATTTGTCTACGTGATACAGTCCAGGGGAAGTGTACGTAAAAAGAGATCAACACAAATCAACAACAACAACAACACCATCATCATCATCATCATCGTTAGCTGAGTCCGGGTTTGTTGCACAAAGAAGAGGTACAGTACCTCGTGGCCCCTGCCGGTTTTTTTTTAGCTTCGTGAGATCATCAAAGATCGTCCAGGCACGCCAGGCACAAGAATACCAAAGCATGATAAAGCTTGGAAACATGGAAGCTGAATCTTTAGATCAACTAGTTAGTCTAGTCACAAACTCAAGAGACAAAGAAAAAAGCTCTTTTTACTTTATGTGTGTCTAGACACCTTACACGTCGCGACTATGACGCGTGAAGGTTCTAAGCCAATCGGGCGACTCCCCTGACTGCAAACGGTTCAATTGCTAAGTGTAGTTGTTTAGAGGTTGCAATAACAAGCCAGTCACGTGTAGATACTCACTTTAGGGTGGTATTCAGACACTCAACCAACACCTAAATATTCCTCCAGAAATCCTTGGAAGATCCCATTTCAGGTGTAGTGCCAGCAAGCCTTCTTTCGTAGTGTTTAAATAGCGCAGAGACCAAGACTTAGGTAGTTAGCACTTGCCCTGTGGGGAGTTGTCCATAGCGATCGCAGTGCCCAGCAACAGATGGTCACAGTGGGCACGTCCCTTAGTAGTTAGCGGGGACCACCTCCAGCCACGCTTACAGTAACCCCCCCAGCCATTTTCTTTTAACAGCCCACCAACCTGAGCAAACCAAGCAAACCAAACAAACCCAGTCCATCTTGTCCAACACCGACCACATTCCTGATCTTTGCATCCTGTTTCGCACGTCACCCTCGCGACCATCGAGAGAAAATCCTTTTCCTACAACTCCAGTATCAAAACCCGAATACCCTCCTCCTGCGAATTCCTCCCAGACGATCTTGCTTTTTCTTTTTCTTTTTTGTCTGCCCACAAATCCGTCTACTACGTACTTATCTAGTACTTACCTATTTTCTTTGTTCCTGTTCCTCCGACTACCACCACAGACCTTGTTGCAGTGTCGCTTGTCCGCCAGCACATCCAAGGCCCATCAAAACCATACGCACAAAGCCACCAACCGGCTGTCAGAGCACCTGCAGGATCCACGACAACTCTCTTTACTTGACGACTCTTGTTTTGGATTTATTTTGACGTTACGATTATTTTAAGACCGCATCGTCCACGCCGCCCAACGCCTGGAGGATATGCTTTTGTATGCGGGGAACAATTGCCATTGACAAGAATGACTGTACGCAATTGACTTCGCGTCCACAAACAGTCAGGCTGAACAACGCTTTTTGCCGAAACTTGACCTCAACCGATAATTGCGAATTGAATTAAACAAAACAACAACATAACCGCCAACATGGAACCTTTACGACTTAAACCCAGACAACCCGTCGAGGCCGACATAGAAAATTGGGATGACGATGACTTTGTTGTCGAAGGCAATGACTTATCCTTTCGTAGTCCATCCACGGCAACAAACATTCCGTCACGGCCATCATCTTCAAGACGCCGTGATTCCGGCTCTTCGCACTTCTCATTCCGATCTGAGGCTGAAGGAGAGGAAGAGAAGCATGTTCACATTCCAGGAGACGACGAGAAGTCAACTCTGGACGCTATCGCTGCTGCACAGAATGCTGGTATTCCCTTACCAACTAATGTCCCGTCCTCGGCCCTCATGGGCGGCACGATCAAGCGTCTTGGTGGACGAAAGATCCGAAAGATCATTCATGATGATTGGGAGAACGACCTAGAGATCCCCGACTCCTCTCAAGGCCTCAAGATAAAGAGACCAGAACAGCCAAAATCTCCCGAGACCTCGCGACATGTCAGTTTTGGATCAACTTCTACTCACACTAGTCCTATCAATTGGGGCAATTCACCTCCCACCTCTCCTTTTGACCAGGACACTCGACGAGAGTCTGGCCAATCCATTTCAGCTTTTCAGAGCATGCAATCTATTCAGTCTGCCACAAGCAATCTTTCGGCAGCTATTAATCTGGATAGATTTAAAGATGGCGACGACGACGACGATTTCTTTGATGGCGGTGACACTATCAGAGCCTCAAAGAGTCATCAACTTCCGAAGCCTGTTTCATTTATTACACCTCCCACTCCTCAAAGGGATGTTAAGCCCGCCAATGCCCCCAGCACCGATGATGATTTTGAGGCGGATCTTGAGCTCCCGTCAGACGGAAAACTGAAGCTCTCCAAGAGAAAGGAGATCCCTAAGACACCTGCTAACCAGTCGGATGATCTGGATTGGGGAGAGGGCAGCCTGGGTACTCGATGGGGTGGAACTCGGCGAGACACGCGTTCTGCTCGAAACTCTGCTGCTTCTGCGCTCAGCCCAAGTATTTCGAGTTCTATCACAGCCGAGAGCGAAGACGAGACGTTCGATGGATTGATCTTACCCGCTGGTCCTGTTAACTGGACCGAGAGGCTCCAGCAACGCCGAAAGAGCAAATCACCTAACCGAATCTCCGAGGAACTCATTGTGCCTCCCAAGAAGGCTCCGGCTGAAGCCGACAAACCTGATTTTCTCGATGGGCTCGATCTTGGCGAAGGAGATGTTTTTGACTCGAGCAAGCTGACTCTGCACAAGAATGTCAAAGTCAAAGAGACGCGACCGGCTAGCCCAGCTCGCCCTAAAACGGCACTGTCTCTCACATTTACAAACAAACCAGTCAATTCGACTCGGATACCCCGCTTGAATCACCATGAGCGGACTCACTCAACGTCGCTGGAGCCGGTCTCTGAGAGCGGCGGCCCTATCCCTCAGCGTACCCGCCGCTCGCATTCTAGAATGGGCCACTCAGCTCAGTCATCTATCGCCAGTATGCCAACTCCCACCACAACTTCACCGTCCCGTGGGATGCCACCGCCACCACCACGCAGAAGGGAAATTGGCACGCGAACCTCGACAAACTCGCTTCGCAATGAACCGACAACAACTAGCGCTCAGCTTCTTAAGCAGAAACGCTCGATGCCAGCGATTCGAGCGTCCAACACTCCGGCCAGACAGTCGGCGTATCGCCATGATAGACCACCATCAAGATCGGAAAGCAACCGGCCATCATCTGGAATACGACCAAAGACGCCCACTGAACGGCAGCGACAAGGTTCAATGGATAGCCCCGCAACTGTTCGCAAGTCTCACCTTCCGTTTCTGCCAGCTGGTGCTTCTCAATCACAGTCGCAGCACGTTGCTACTAAGCGTACCGGATTCCGTCGTCATGACTCTGACACTTCCATCGGCTCTATTGATTTGCGACCCAGCTCTCGCACAATTTCGCGATCCACAATGCGATCGCCCAGCCCCAACCATCGTCACCGTGCAACTGCTGATACATGGGAGCGCTTGAGCAAGCCAAAGAACAAGAAGAACTTTGGTGATGGTCACGAGTTGGACGGTTTCGATGACTTGCCAACATCTAGAGAAACCGAAACAAGGTACCTGAAACAACCTACCAGCTCAGGACCCAAGGTTGCCATGCGCAACAAACTCTACCAGAACGTTCTTCCCGACAGGAACTTGGTAAATTCTCCATCAATCCCTACCCCTCGACCTTCCTTTACTCCTCATTTTGCCCGTGACACCGCTGCAAGTAGAATTGCACGAGAGACTGCACTGGCGCAACGAGTCCCTAGCAATGGTCCGTTGACACCCTTGAACTCTCAGCGGACCACTCAACTTTCTTCGAGGAGTAATTTGACTCCCACCATTCCCCACCACTCGAACATTCGATCAAGGAAGCATAAGCGACCCCAGCAGACAAAGCCTCATTTGATTTCGAACCTGAACAGTGGCAAAGAATCAAAGAGTAAGTTTCTTTTTTTTTCCTTTTTCAAAGTGGATCACATGTACTCTCGCTAACCAGGATCCAGTGGTCAACGGAATGTTTTACAATGCAGACACATACAGATGGGAGGGCAACGAAAACGCCCTCAACGTCTTTGAACCGCCAGTGCAGACACCCACTCAAGTCGTCGCCTCAACCACGACGCGCGAGAAGGATTCATCAACACCTCGCCCAGCATTAATTACCAACATCAGTGCCACCAAGGGTGTCCAAGTCGTCGGCGGCATGGTGTTTGATCCTCAAAATATGTGCTGGCTCAAACTAGACAACCCGGCTAAACCATCCTCAGAGACTAGTGATACCATGGATGGTTTTGATGCGCTTGACGATGAGGATGTTTTCAAAGATATTCCAGATTTGGAAGATAACACCGCCGATGAGGAGGGCGTCCAAGGTCGTTCTAGCGACATCAAGGATGAATGGCTTGTCGGCGAAGAGTTCGACGTTGGCCCTGAGTTCATCAGACGCCAACGCGAAGAGGAAGACCGGTGGAGAAGAAAGTGCGAGAAATGGATCGGCCGAGGATCCAGAGATCGCGAAGCTTGGCGGTGGACGATACGCGAGCTTGTCTCACAGTTCGACGATTTGGCGATGTGAGAGTTCCGAGTCTGATGGCTCTTACCATTCTTCGGTATCATTGTTTAAACAACGACTTGTAATACCCCCGCTCACTATATCGTGTGGTTGTGGATACACAATACGGTGGAGCACCTACATCACGCCATGTAAGGAACGAGCAATCGGTTATCACGAAAGTATTATGACTGGATACCCCCTGGTGGTTTGATTTTTGTTTTTCATGCGTTATGACAAAGGCAATGGTTTTTCTGCGGGTTATCGTTTTTTTTTTCTGCCAGCACCAAAGGAATGGATAATGATGATGACCATGTATTATATGGCAACGATGGACTGGACTGGCCTTGGGGTTTGACGAATGATAGAAAAAACTGATGGGAAGCAGAACCTCACCTTACGGAAGAGGTACTGGACTATTTATGACGAAACGAACTTGACGACTTACTTACTTTAACCGATACGTTCTCTTTTAGATTTCTTTTGTAACTTAGTCAGCTCTTATAGCACAACAAACACACTTTCCTTAAAACATTCTTCCGCGATGCTACAGTTAGTGAGCAGAGTTCCCGAGTAAAACGATCTGTCTAGTGAACGTTGTGGTCTGTATCAACTCTGAGTTAATATACTACAGCAGTTTTCATCAAGTTTCAAACTACGTTTCACATAAAGCTAATGCAGGACATGACTCTATCTGGTAACTTCAAAAACATCCCTTGTTTATTATCTAGCTTATAAGATGAAAGAACTTCTACATGACTAACACAAAAAGTCGTCAAACCCATAACCATTTTTAGAACAACAAACTCCTGCCAACGGTAGAGAATCTGGTATCTACTTTTTGCTCTCCTTCTCCTTCTTTGCCTTGGCCTTTTTGCTGTTGCTGTTGGGATCCAGACCTCTTCGGCGCATGGCGTTTCTTCGTCCCTTCTCCATGTACTCCTTATCCTCGTCATCATCCCAGCCACCAAAGTCGTCGCTCTTCTTCTTTCCGGACTCATCCTCATCATCGTCTGTGGTGATCGGGGTCTTGTCTATAACCTCGACCTCGTCGGCAGGACCGGTGGTGCGATCGCGAGCATTAGAGGCGCTGGCGGGCGTGGGACCGATCTTCTGGAACTTGGCAACGTAGAAACCATCGACGTTCAGGGAGTGGGGGTAGAATCGTCTTGTCAGAGATACAGAAGGATCGAACTTCTTGCCCATGTAGCTAGTGAAACCCTCTTTTCCAAAGGTGAGGCCGGCATCAACAAGGCGTACATTGGGTCGTCTAGAAAGAGCGTAGTTAACAACCTGCTCGTTCTCCTCGACAGTGACGGAACATGTAGAGTAGACAATGTAACCGCCTGTCTTGGAAGCGTGGTTGACAGAGTCAATGGCAGCGAGAAGAAGCTGCTTCTGAAGGTGAGGAAGTTGCATGAAGTCGAGCTCGGTCTTGTTGGTCTTGACGCTAGGATCCTTGGCAATAACTCCAGTTCCTGAGCAGGGGGCATCGAGCAGGACACGATCGAAGCCACCCATGGGCTTGGGGAACTCTCGGGCATCGTAGTTGGAAACGATGACGTTACGGCAGCCCAGACGGTGGATGTTACCGATAAGACCCTTGGCACGAGCCTTGTTAGGATCATTGGCAACAACGATACCGGTGTTCTTCATCATAGCAGACATGTATGTGGTCTTTCCACCAGGGGCAGAGGCCATATCAAGCACGCGCTCGTTCTCTTGGGGGTCAAGAGCCATACAGGGTAGGAAAGAGGAGGCAGCCTGGAGAATGTAGTGACCAGCGAGGTACTCAGGAGTAGCACCAAGAGGAACGCTGCTCTCGAAGACCTGAAGACCGACCTTGGACCACTTGCCGACGGGCTCAAGAGTGACACCACGGTTGATAAGAGCCTGAGCAAGATCACGACGGTGAGTGCGGAGGGTGTTTGTGCGGATGACGACGGGACGCGCCGACTCGTTGGCCTCGAAGAAAGCGAAAGCCTCGCGGGGTGTGAAGAGGTTGAAGAGCTTCTCGGCCAGGTACGCAGAGTAACCGTAGTAAGAGCAGATATCCTTGAGGAGCTGTGATACGTACTCGGCTCTTGAGCGACCCTCCTCGGAGAGCTTGGCAAAGTCGTCGAGGACGCGGATGTTCTCCGTGATTCTTGTTCGCAGAAGCTGCAGATCGGGCGCCAGGAGAGCTTGTGTCTTGGTAGCGAGCTCGTCGTCGCTGTCCTCGTCGGAGAGAATGTGAGGCTTGTCGCCGTCGATGTTTGTCTGAAGAGCCTGTTCGGCCATCTCAGCCTCCGCCTCGGCGGCTTCCTCTGCCCTTTGAGCATCCAATTTCCTTGTAAGACCCTCAATGTTGGCGGCTGTGAGCTTCTCCTCGGCATCTGACTCGTCCTCGTCTTCAGAGAACATAGCCCTTGTGCCCTTGCCTCCGGCATCCTCGTCAGAGTCGAATACAGAGTCGTCGTTATCAGAGTCGAGGAAATCGTCCTTGAGTCCAGCGCCGCCGAGGTCTGATGAACCATCCTCCAAGTCGTCGAGGTCAAACTCATCATCCATCTCCTCGTCATCGGAAAGATCTTCCAGCACCGGCGTTGGGGCCTTCTTGCTCTTCTTCTCTCTGCCATTGGCCTTTGGCGCAGGAGTAGGAGAAGGAGCAGACGCCGCGGCCTTTACAGGCTTGGTGACCTTTGTCTTCTTGACATCCTTCTTAGCGACACCATTCTTCTTGGACTCGACGACCTTCTCCTTGGTGACGGTTTTTCGCTTCTTCCTCTCGGGGGTCTCAACGACGGGATCAGCAGGAAGACCGGCCTTGCGCTTGAGTTTTGCGAAATGTTCCTCGGACAAGGGTTGGGGAGGACCCTGCTTCTTCATGCGACGGCCGACACCCATTTTGAAAGATTGTGTCGAATTGAAAAAAAGTTGGTAGAGAATTGGTTTGACCAAGATGCAAAACAGATCTGGTCTTGTTCTTGGGCCTAGGAAAAGTTACAATCGATCGCGCCCCGCCGAAACTTTTTTTCTGCGCGCGCTGATAGCAAGGGTCCGATAAGCGGCAGAACCTCGTATCAGCCAATGCTGCATCTCATTCCCTTAGTCAGCATCTGACTGTTGATTGCGGCGGCGCGGAGCTTGCTTTGTAGATAGAGGTGGTGTTCCATGACGATACTCGAAGCTGTCCACTACTAAAACACTCCTATTGTTATGAGTTTGAGTGCAGATAACTTTGTCATATGTTAGCTATAACTTGAAACGGAACCGCCAGAGTTGCTTCTCAATACACTCTCTATACCCAAACCACATCCTTTCTACTCAACCTAGCTCAACCCCGCCTTCATCTAGCTTCCAGCCAATTCCAACTACGAAGCTATCACCATGTCTGAAACCGCATTCGCCCAGACATTTCTCTCATCACTCGAGTCGCGACCTATTCGACTATCAGCCGATCATGTCGAAGATCCCAAGTCCTTCCCGGCTCGGCCACCCGTACGATTTCCGCCCTCATTTTCGAAATACATCTTCTAACATCACTTTTAGTACATCATCCCTCGCATGCCAAAGGCCATGAGCAAGCCCAACAACCTCGCACCTGGTTCCGAACGAAGCATTACTGTCTCACTGAAGTCTCTTCGCAACCCTCCCCTGAGCATCAAGCTTACCTCTCAACCCCTCGATACCTCGATCCTGGACATCAAGAACAACATTCAGAAGCAGACAAGGATACCCGCTGCTAAGACGAAGCTGTTGCACAACAAGAAGCCTATTCCCGACAGTAAGATCCTCAAAGAAATTCTGGGCGAGACTGATATGTCTATCGAATTTACGGTCATGGTCATTGGCGGGGCTGCTGCCATCCCACCCGAGGAACCTGAGGCTGCCCCTGAGCCCCAACCTACAGGCGCACATGCGCTGCAGACTAATGAGTTTTGGAGCGACCTCAAGGGTTTCCTGATGCAGAGATTAAAGGATGAGGCGGAGGCGGAGCGCCTCTCGGGTCTTTTCAAATCCAGTTGGCAGTCGAACCAGGCAAATCCCTAGATTCAGAAGCAAGCACAGCATGACAAGGACATAAAGTCAAATAGATAATAAAATGCCAATGATTGCCATATACCAGCATGCGGTTTTATTTTCCGGAGGTACGTACGATACATGGTCAGGGTTGGCAATTATGCGAATTTACGTTTCGCCTCCTGAAGCAAACTCGTTGGTTACGTCCCCAGAAGAAACGATAAACCCATGGTCTCCTCACGCCTGTTTCCATCCACTCACTATGCACTCCTACTCATTTGATTGCTTGCTTATTTTGGCGTCTCAACTCTTGAAACGACCTAGGTATGTTCAAATTCCGTCACCGCCCGCTTCTATAAGGGAGCGCGGGGCGGCGGATGGGCGATTTCATGACAGCGCGCTTAAGCAGCAAGACCCTTGCTGACGGTCTTGAGGATGGAATCGTATTCGATGTCATCAGTATCATTGGCCTGGTACTCGTGGGCAATGCCAGTGAGCGATCGCTTGAGGGCCTCCTTGGAGGAAGCGTAGATCATCTTGGGCTTTATGGGGAGTTAGCTGATTTGTACTTGTGAGTTGGCCAAATAGTAGGCGTCCACATACCTGGATACCAGCATCATCGGGGGACCAGGCGATGAAGGTGATCTTGTTTCTGCCTAATTGTTAGTATGTTGGGCCATAGAACAGGGCCACATGTGGGCTTTAGTAAGGTTGCATACCGGATACCATCGCCAGAAGCCAGGTTGTACTCGAAGTCGTAAACGGCGTAACGGGGACCCTTGCCAACGGCGCCCTACAGCAAACGTGTCAGAATTGGCGATTCGGTCTTCTCCTCTCTCTTCTTCGTTAAATTGGCATGCGTACAGTTTTGCTCTTGGCGGTAGCGTTGACGAGCGTCTCACGGAAGTCCTCCCACTCCTTGCTCTCGGAGGCCTTCTCGACAACAATCTCCTTGTAGTCGTCAGAGAGCTTGTAGACGATGAACTTGTACTTCTTGTTAAGCTTCAAGTCGTTGAATGCAGTAATGCAGTCCTGGGAAACGGTGGCTCTATTTCGGGGAAACAAAACATGAGGTTAGCGCGGTTGTCTCAGAATTTGGTGTCAAGCTGCTGCGTGTTGCCCCGCGGCGGGCGTCATAATCATGATCGAGGGGGAGGGGAGATAAGTAGCGAAGCGACGTCTAGATGCGGGGGAGAAATGAATTTCTGCGGACGGGCGCGGGTAAAATAATTGAGGAGGAGAGCGAGAGTACGAACCCGGATTGAGACTATGAGAAACTGTTAGATTCAGGGTGTTTTTTCGTAGTTTTGGAGAGAAGCTTACCATGATTGCGGTCTACGTCAGGAGACGGGATGTTTAGGATGAGGGGTGGTCGGGCTGGTGGGAGCTTAGAATTAGCTATCAAGAGCAACAGAGAATCAAGAAAAGAGGGAATGTCAGGTTTTGTGTATGATAACGGAGATATTAAAAGGGTATTAACGTACCGAAGGTAGAGTGTGGATGAGAAAAGGAATAAACAGTCTCACGATGCGAAAGGACAAAGTCGTTTGGAAATGGGCGCTCGAGAGTAAGAGAGAGTGAGAAGTGGGTTGTATCTTAGTTTAGGCGGTAGAGAGAGAGAATTGTCCTGTCCCATAGAAAGGCGGGGCCGTTGCGGGAGAAACTTGAGTCGAGCGAGTCTGGCTGTTCGTCTCCTCTCCTTCTCCTCCTACCTCGTTTCTTGGTGGGGGTTGCCTGTGAGGTAAATCGTCCACGTGACTGGCCAAGTATAGGTGTTGAGTACCTAGGTACGAAGGGTCTATCTCTACCTATATTCTTCTCATTATATGGACACGACAATTATAAACACAATGTTAATTCCAACACTACTTACTGTCAGTTGCTCATGTTTGATGTCTAATTCTGTACCTAAATTCTTAACTGAAACAACAGAAAACCCTTGCTTGGAACTCGTCATCCTGTTCATGCAACCGACCCCTGCTCTGTATCTCGGCGTCTCGGAACCTGTTTTCAACCCACATTGGGTACCTCAAGTAAACATTTGGCACTTGAAATAGATTACCTATAAACAATGTCCAATTCCGTATTGATACCAGCTTGTAGCAGCACATAAAACAGGCATAAGATAGGCAGACTATGTGGGTAAATTAACATACAGACAGTCACGTAAATTGGTTCCAGTAGATTTAATGTTTTACATTTTCCTCTCTTTTGAGATCTCATATCTTTTCATGCTAGTGCTACAATCAATACTATTATACAAGGCTCTCAAAGTGTAGCCAGAAATTCCGTAAAGGGTATGAAGACGAATGTCGTGGTCCGACAACTGATAGAGAGGAGATGAGTTTGAAAGACCACCACATCCGTCCCGTCATAACACGCAAACCATTGTGCGCCGTTCATCCGTCCAGCTTTTGCTTTTTGTTATACAACACAACGTAAAGTGATATCATTCCGTCTCTTACATCATACCTCCCATGCCACCCATGCCTCCCATACCTCCCATACCGCCCATAGGAGGACCACCGGCACCCTTCTCCTCAGGGGCGTCGACGATAGCGACCTCGGTGGTACCGAGAAGAGAGGCGACACCGCTGGCGTCAATGAGACCAGTTCGGACGACCTTGAAGGGGTCGAGGATACCAGCGTTGATCATGTCAACATACTCGCCCTTGGAGCTGTCGAAGCCCTTGTTGAAGTCACCGGCGTGCTCGTCGGTGAGCTTGCCGACAACGACAGAGCTCTCAAGACCGGCGTTCTCGATGATGGTTCGGGCAGGACGGGTGATGGCGTTCTTGACAATGCTAACACCGAGCTGCTGGTCAAAGTTGGCAGTGGGGACCTCGTTGAGGGCGTGAGCAGAGGCCTTAATGAGGGCAGTACCACCACCGGGCAGGATACCCTCCTCAACGGCCGCGCGGGTGGCGTTCAGAGCATCGACGAATCGATCCTTCTTCTCACCGACCTCGACCTCGGAAGAGCCACCAACCTTGATGACGGCAACACCGCCAGAAAGCTTGGCAAGACGCTCCTGGAGCTTCTCCTTCTCGTACTCGGAGGTGGTGGGGTCGGCAATGACACCACGGATCTGCTCACATCGTTGAGCAATGGCGTCCTTGCTGCCGCCACCGTTCAGGACAATAGTGTCCTCCTTGGTGATGGTGATGGAACCAGTGGATCCGAGCATGTCGGGGGTAGCCTTGTCAAGCTTGATGTCAAGCTCATCGGTGAAGACGGTACCGTCGGTGAGGATGGCGAGATCGCCGAGGATGGACTTGCGGTTGTCGCCGAAGCCAGGGGCCTTGACAGCGGCGACCTGAAGCTGGCCACGGAGCTTGTTCAGGATACAGACAGCGAGAGCCTCACCCTCAATGTCCTCAGCAATGATGACCAGAGGTCGGCGCTGCTGAGTGGAGACCTCAAGAGCGGGGATGATGTCCTGGACAGCAGAGATCTTCTTCTCGGAGAGGAGGATGAGAGGGTTCTCAAACTCAACCTTCTGGGACTTGGTGTCGGTGATGAAGTAGGGGGAAACGAATCCACGGTCGAATCGCATACCCTCGGTGACCTCGAGCTCATCGGCAACAGTCTTGCCCTCCTTGCAGGTAATGACACCCTCCTTGCCGACCTTCTCCATGGCGTTGGCAATCATCTGACCAATGTGGACGTCACCGTTGGCAGAGATGGTAGCGACCTGAGCGATCTCAGCGCTGGTGGTGATGTCTCGCTTGTTCTTCTGGAGGAACTGGACGACGGCCTCAACAGCAGCCTGGATACCGCGGCGGAGGTCCATGGGGTTGCAGCCGGCCGCAACGTTCTTGACGGTCTCGGAGAAGATGGCACGGGCGAGAACGGTAGCGGTGGTGGTACCGTCACCGGCGACCTCGTTGGTCTTGGAGGCAACATCTTGGAGGAGCTTGGCACCGAGGTTCTCGAACTTGTCCTTGAGGCTCACAGCGCGGGCAACGGTAACACCATCTATAATGAGTTAGTTTGAGGTTTGCAAATTGATTTTGTAGGTTTATACGAACCCTTGGTGATCTTGGGAGAGCCGAAGCTGGACTCAATGAGGACATTTCGGCCCTTGGGACCAAGTGTGGTAGCAACAGCCTTGGCGAGGGTGTCGACACCAGCGAGGAGAGCGGCACGACCCTCAACACCGAACTTGAGCTCCTATATAACTTGTTAACAGAAAATTCGATTGTTACGACGTTGAAGTGCCATCATACCTTGTGAGCAAATCGGACCTGCTGGCTGAGGCTGCCAGCTCGGTACTTGGTGGCTGCCGAGGACAGAGCAGAGGCTCGGGCCCGGGTGTTCAATGCGCGCTGCATGATTGTGTAATTATGGGGTATATGGTAGAACTACAAGAAAAGGAGAAAAGAGAAACGCTCGTGAGGAATTCGACCTTGGGGAAAAGGACGGACGAGGAAAAGAGGTTGGGAGAGGTGAGGGAGACAAAAGGTTGAGTTCATATGATGGCGAGCGACTGAGAAGCTCCCAAAAAAATGGAATCGTCCCCGTCGCTCGGAGTGTCGGATTCGGTGAAACCCAGAAGCGACACTAAACCAAATACGTACAAGCCCCACCGGCCATTGACTTCTATACCTTTCCAACGACATCTGTGAAGCTCGCTGCTAAACTCCCTGGAAACTTTAGAAACGGGGCATTTGGAGGCCTGGAACTCATATTACCGGAGCCATAGCCGAGGACGATACTGGCAGCGTTCCCAAAGAGGGCCTCTGACTGGATGGATACTGACGGGTCACGCTCGGCTTTCAATGTTCTGTCCAAGTCAATTCTCTCCATCTCCACGAGCAAAGAGAAAAAGACTAGCCAGACTCCACTGCCGATGTTGCATGACAAATGAATCGTCTGGGGTTCGCCGATTTTCCATGGGGCTCAACCGTGTAAGTTGTCTGGCCAGCATCCAGGTTGACATGTTTCCTTGGCTGCAAGCTACCTGATCTTTGGTGTTTCTGTGGCCTATGCCATGCCCAGGGCTACTACATAAACCATTGAGTAATGCTTGTTTGTGTTTGTCATTGCAAACATCCTTCGTTTGGAGTCCATGCTGGAAAAGTGAAGAGATGAGAATCTGATTGTATAAAACTCAAAGCACCATGGTTGCCGAGTAAGGATGATACTGAAGAGCAAGGCAGATCACAGACGTTTGCGATCAGCACGAACATCACATGATGACAATTGCGTGGTGGCTTTCAAAACGTTATAGAGAATCAAATACCACTAAGTACAAGTAATAGCACGAACCAACTCCAATCCTGTGTCGTTACAACCAACTCGAAGGCCATGACGAGCATATGATGCTGTCACTATGTACATCAAGTTGATCAAATATGTACCGTATGTACACTTCATCTGTATGATGGATCCTAATACTCAGTTCCATCCCCCATTTAGTTGCGCGCGATGCGGCGGCGCTTGAATTTGCTGACCATGCGGTAGAGCGAGGATCGCTCACTTCGCTCAGCGACCTCGGCGTCAGCAGTAGCCTTCTTCTTCTCAGCCTTCTTGTAAGCAGCGGCCCAAGCCTGAGTGTTGGGTTCGAGCTTGTCATGGGTGTTGATAGTCATGTCGCTTGAGGATACGCTCTCGGTCGCAGACATGCCTTGGCGAACTCCTTGCTGCCAGATATCAACAGCGGACTCAAGAGCCTGGCGAGCATGCAGTCGAGCAGTCTCCTCGATGGTGTCCTCGAAAGCCTTCTTGATAACTTGAGGGAGTTCGTACGACAGGTTGCTGACAAGCTGGTTAGCGCTGGCAAGGTTCTGGGCAGTTGCGTGATTGTTGTAGGCCTGAGGCTCCAGAAGGTCTTGCATGCGAGCAATGTGGGCATGCTGAATATTAAGCTGCTCTCGAACGGCTTGGTTCTGCTTCTCGAGAGCGTCGTTTTGCTTCTTGAAGAAACGACTTTCCTTGCGAAGGGAGAAGGATTGGTTCTGGAGAAGGTCATACTGCTGCTGGAGAGCATGGTCTTGTCGCTGGATAAGGTTGCTCTGTTGCTGGAGAAAACCAGCTTGATACTGGGTGAGGCTGCTCTGATGCTGGGTGAGGCTGCTCTGCTGCTGGGTGAGGCTGCTTTGCTGTTGAAGGATACCAGCATGATGCTGAGTAGTGAAAGCGTACCGCTTAGCCAGTTCTTCCTGTTTTCGAGCGATAAGATGTTGGCGCTGAAGAGCATAGTCCTGGGCCTCGACGAAATGGCTCTGCTGATGTACAAGACCAGTTTGCTGCTGGACAAGGCCAGTCTGCTGCTGGAACATCTCACCTTGATGCTTGAGGTTCATACGAAGAGGTCCAGTGGCATCAGCAATGCCCTGCTCGATAGTGTGCTCAACCATGGAACACATATCATCATCGACGTTGATGAAACCATGCTCATTGGGACGCTGAACCATGGCATTGTTGGAATGATAGTAGCGTTGCTCATGTTCAACAGCCTGAAGGTAGTGATTGACACGGCGAGCAGCTTCTTGCTGATTCTCACGGTGCTGAGAAGCGGCACGCTGTTGGATACCCAAGGCAATTTGCTCTCGGAGGTGAACGTACGAAGGGGGAGCATGCTCCAAATGGTTCCCACGAACACGTCGAAGATGAACAAGCGAATTGAAGTCATCGACGACAGCATTGGCATCGAGAGAAGTCTCTGTGGTGTCAGGAAGCTCTCCGTTGTGTCGGGCCTCGGCGACCGAAAGATACATCAGCTTGATCTCGGAGGGTGTGAAGGCCTGGCCATTACGAACGGCGATCTTTCCCTCAGGATCCAAAGGGCAGTGTGTTTGGAGGGGAGTCTCAGGGCGGAATAGAACAGCTTCGATGGGTGACTCGGGAGGGGAATCGTTCCCAACAAGAGTGTTGCTCTCGAGAGAAGGCTCGTACTCAGAGGTAGTACAGTCCTCAACGCTTTCATCACCGTGAGTAACGGCAAGCTTCTCAAGACGAGCAACGACAGGAGACATGGTATCGTTTTCAGGCGTGATAGTGCCAGGCTCGGAGTCGCTGTCCTCGAAGGTGACCTCAAGAGGAGTACGAGGAGGATTAGAATCCCACATGGCGAATACTTGTCAAATATAAATGGATCTTAGAAGTAGCAGAAGAATCGCTTTCTCTAACCCGAGTGCAGAGAGATAAGTACGCCTTGACGGTGTTAGCTCGAGATCAGAGGATGCAATGAAGACCCACGAGAGACAGATTCAACTCGAAGCTTTTCAAAAAAGATTATTGGGGGAGAAGATATGATTGGATTCAGGAACGAATTTCCGTTCGCTTAAAATGCAAAACAATGGTAAATCTCAATGCTGGTGCAATAGAAAGCCAACTGTGAGCGCGGGTGAAGAAGAGGAGAAGGGAAGAGCTCAGGGCCCAGGAGGAGGAGGATCGAGGGTATGCGGAGTCAAACGCACCTTAAGAACCCCCTCAATTAGATTAATTGAGAAAGCTATTGTTCTATTCATGTTTGAGCGTAACAATATGACTTGCATGCACGCTGTGGGGCTTCGTTGGCCGCACTTAGACTGGCAGCTGGCGAACAAGTGCCAGCTGGCTCGTTCAAATCGATCTCGGCTCTTTCTTGAATATTTGTGCGTTTTGAAGCGGGCAGTGTGTTTCCATTCGCCTAGTTGAGGGCCCTTCATCCCGTTGGTACAGCCAAACATGCAATATCAAGACTCCTTCGTAGGAGTTTGAAATAGACAATTACGTTGGTCACAGTGAGATGATGGAATGTGAGAATCGTGTATGGCCTTTTATATTGATAACGGCCCATCAATCTTGACTACTTGAATGTCCTGGTATTCTCCTTGATCCGATGCACTGCTACCCCAACTCTGCGCATACGCTGTCACATCCTGATCAGATATCTAGCTTGCAACGAGATCGGTACATTCTGTAGCATTCCTCCCGTTCAAAAAATCATCCCCCTCCATGTGTGCCTTGACCGAAGTGCTTAAGACTCGTCAGAGGCGGGAGCATCTATCGTAGGGAAGTCAGTAAATGATGGGCCGACAAAGCGAGGAAGAATTCCATACCAGAGAGAGAGTTAGGGGATTCAGCAGCAGCCTCGTCCAGTTCATCTTTCTTCTCTTCCTCTTCCTTCTTGACCTTGCGCTTGGTGGCAGAAGCCTTGGGCTTAGGCTTGGGCTCTTCATCGTCGTCGGACTCCTTCTTAGCCTTGGCACGAGGAGTTCGGGGCTTTTTGGCACTGCCAGCGGTCTCGCCCTTGGCCTTACGCTTGCTAGGAGTAGTGGGAGTAGCAGGAGGGGTATCGTTCTTCCCATCGCTGTTGTTGGCGGTAGCGAGGGCACCGGGGCGAGCGATTCCATGAGCCTTGAGCATGCGCTCGTATCGCTTTTGGCTATTGGGTCATGCGTCAGCGTCTGTAGTGGCGGAGACGGCAGAGAAGTACTTACGCGGCGGCCTTGGTGACAATGTCAAGCTCATCAGCGACGGCCTGGAAGTCAGGCTGGACATGTTAGTATCAGAATCGAGAGTGCATGAAGTTCCGTGAACGTACTCGGCCGTTGCTCGTGTGTCCAATGCAGGACACAAGGAACTTGACCTGATCAATCGGCTCTTGCTTAGACATGATGACGGATGTTGGGTCTAGATGGAGTAAGCGACAAATAAGATATGAGGTAAGATGAAGATAGAAGATGGGAAGAAGGATGAAAAGTGTCTCAAAGCATACAGTGTTTGGTGTTGGTGTTGTGGTTGAGTGTGTTGATGATCAAGCGTAAACAGGAGGGGAGATGGTGGGAGGATGAAAGGTTGGAGAGGCTGGAGAGGAGACGAGGGAATCCAAGTTGGTTCAAATAAATAAAAACTGAACTAATTTGTGCAGTGTACTACGAAAAGTGCTGGCGCTTCCACAGACAAGGCAACAGTTCACTGCTAGTGACTTGAGAGACGGGACGAAGAGGCAGCAAGCAAACGCAACACTCCATCACGTTTCCTCCTACGTCACACTCCCCTATGTATGGAACGTAACAATAATCCAAGTCACCGTGGCGACCAAATGATAGGTTTACTATTCAAAATAACTCATCTGTAGACGTTTCTGGCGTGACAGTTGCTGCCAGCTGCCAGTTTGAAAGCTGGTACTGAAGTACAAAGAACCTGCACACTCGGCCCTACCTAAGGATGATCACAAATCTAATACATTTATAAGAACATGAAGCCGTCCTAAAGGGATGAATTAAGCTTGTCAGTGATACTCTTTGGACTGAGATGTCCACAGTCATTCAGGGTTAGGCCACCTGATGTCTTCGGGGCAACATTCAGTAATATTTTGTATATTAGATAGACTATTACTGCAAAATATCTTTATATAAATCTTGCATACGTTGTGGCAGTGATGCGTTGGTTGATAAAATCTATTTGAAGAGTTCGGGGGTGGCTTTCTGATGTCAATTTGCAATAATGTAATCAACACTTGGGGTCAAAATCAGGTTTAGAGCTTCATGTATTCTTTCAAAGTCTTTGTGTCATTGTTTCAATTCTCATGGATATTACTAGCCAGATCTCTTGGATCCCATCTCGTTGGTGATGTCGTGATGCAAACCATGGCACAATACATATTCCATGCTACCATTCCATCAATATCGCAATGGGCACATCGCTTAATCCATATCCTCGTCCTCATCTTCGGACTTGACCTTCTTGCCCTCATTCTTGACTTCATCCTTGACATCCTCGTCGGCTTCATCGTCCTCCTCGGGCTCAGTCTTCTTGACCACCTTCTTGGCGGCAGGCTTGCGGGGAGTGCGAGGAGCGCGAGGCTTCTTGGCAACCTTGTCTCCAGCCGCAGCAGCAGAGCCCTTGCGAGGGGTGGCAGTAGCAGAGTCGCCGCGCCAGCCGTGGCGGACCGACATTTGGCGGAAACGCTCCTTGGCGCATTTGGCGTCCTTGAGGCTAAGGGTCTCAGCGACGGCGTCCCAGTCGGCGTCGGGCTTCTGGGTCATGTTGTCAAAGATGGCCTTGATGAATCGAAGCTCACCATCAGTGAGGCCAGTAGGGGAGCCATCCTCGCCGGAGGTCTTCTTGGCAGGCATGATGACTGATGGGCTGCGTTCATGTCAGTACTTGATAATGTGGCTAGGTGTCTGAGAATAAAACATATACTGACAGTGATAGGCTCTTTCAAGATATTTAAAGCGCAGAATTGTGAGTTCCTTTGAGGGTCGGGACTATTTGCTGTGCGTTGGCTGTGTGTTGGCAGAGGAGTAATGCTGTGAGGATGGAAAGGTTCGGTGGGAGGATAGCGGAAGGAGGGGTTTTATGTCCGGGACCAGCCAAAGCAAGTGCCAGAGCTGGAAGATGAATTTTGAGCTAGCCTGAATTAACAATATAAAACAGGCGTCGGGGATCACTACTGTTCAGTGTGGTCACAGCAACAATAGCAGGCTTGCAGTGCCGGTCACTGGCGAGCAGCCGCACAGGCAGCAAGAGCAAGGACTAACTACAGGGCGGTACCGTTTTAAATAACAGACAAGAATCCGTGATAATACCTTTGAATCGTGTTCATCTGCGAATCAAACCATAACTTTGGATGATCAAATGAGATGATTATGTCCCCAGTAACCACTCGAGTCTAGGATCAACGAGGTTGACACTCCTCAGTCACAACTCACCCCTTAAATTTTTCACAAAATAGATCACTTGTATCATATCACCGGTCGTTGAATATGCTAGTATTTATCAAGACTTTTCAATTCCGTGTCGCGGGCTTTGTATGGTATTATGTCGCTACCCTAGCTGTGACATCCTGAGATGATATACCATTTCCATCCCATCAATCATTCCAGACTTTCCACAACCCTCGTAGATCGTAGCCAGAAGCTCAAATCTCCACATTTTCCGATAAAGTCTCGAAATTACTGGAAGAAGGGGTATTGGATTTCGATGTCTTCGAAATTGCCGAAGTGGTGCTCCTCACTCGGATCCTTCTCAGGAGTTTTCTCCGAGTCACGGTCTTCGTCCTTGACAGATGGCTTGGGCATCTCCTCATCTTCATCGTCAAAGATGTTGAAAGACTCCTCTTCCTTCTTGACCTTGTTGTTCTTTCCCTTGGCCTTGACGGCGCTGCGAGGGGTGGTGGTCTTGGAGACACGACCTCCAGCTGGCTTTCGGGGGGTGGCAGGAGCACGAGGGGCAGCGGTAGTCTCAGTAGAGATTCCCAGCTTACGCTTGACCTGTCCGAAGCGGACCTAGAAGGTGCCAGCAGGGTCAGTACAAGGTTGGGATGATAGACGAGGGTGGATGATGAGGGAGCGATGTCATGGTAGGCATGGGAAGGATGAGACGCACCTTGGCGACATCGGCGTTCTTGAATCCAGCCTCGGTAGCGACAGCAGTCCAGTCAACGTCGGCCTTGTTGCGAGTATGCTTGACGATGCTGAAGAACAGCATAGCCTCAGCGGCAGTAGGCTCTCTCTTGTTGTCAGCCATGGCAGCGATGTTCTGCAAGATGTCAGCTTTAGAAGGGTCGGCCTTTCAGAAGGGAATGCCAAGTATTATTACATTTGTCTTGTGAAGTGAAAGCTGGTATATGTTTGTGGTGCGGTTGTTATGATAGAATAAAGAAAAGAAGGAAATGTTTGGTGTGGAGGGGAGAAAGTAAACACGCCAGAGAGTGAAAGGGTTCGGGCCTAAATCTTAGGAGAGAAGCAAACCACAACTGCAAGGGAACTGTCAGAGCTTGGGTGACTGTAGAGCCAGTGTTTAGTTAGAGTGGAATGCTGAAGAAGCCTATCGATTCACTGAGCTGGTGCGCAGGCGGCCTTGTAATAGTGAAAGCCCGCCTGAGAAGTTAAGAATGCTTGCCTGCGGTCCCTTAGATTCACTGTTGGTGATATTCTTCCCCTCTTTTGCCCTTATTCTGGAGTGCTATGGCACTGCCAACTGTCAAGCATTAGTTACGCCTACCTGCTTCACTATGACAGACGTGAAAACCATGGGGGTCATTTATTCCTTTAAGAAATAGGTTAAGACAATTTTTAATAGGAACACAAGGCAGCATGAACATCTCTCTCATATTAGATTGCACATAAAAGCTCTATTATACAGCTGCCATAGCGATGTACGAGTTCCAGTAAGACGAATAACTACATGTGACCTTTTTTTATCATCGGCCTGCGTTTGATCACGAAGAAAAGTTGATCCCAGTAAACAGACCCAAATAGAAACCACATATGAGCAGTGACAGCAAGGAGATAGGGGAAGTAACCAAATGAAAGAAAAAAGTCATTGTCATTAAGTCATGTAAAAAAGAAGAAAAAAGCAATCTACCGGGACACCAATTTTGTACATCAGTAATCTTCTCTGCCTCTATCCATATCATCCGTCCTTCTTTTTCTGAGGGTATCAAAAGGACGTGTCGTTGAAGTGATCCGACCATTCAGGGTTGTAGTCCGCAAGAGACGATGGACCGTTGGGGTCAAGATCGTTACCAATGCTGGGCTTGTAGGAAATCAAGTCGTAAGGGCTGTCAAACGTATGAAATGGCGACTGTTCTACAACGATGGGATCGTGAAGCGGCTGTTGAGCCGCCATAAAATCAGGAGCAGGGTCCATCGAAGGACCAAACCCGTTGCGCATTCTCAAGTCCTCGAGGGAGGCTGGGTTGATAGCAAGGCCTTGGGGCATATCATCGCTGCAAGGAGTGAGAAAGCGATGGTTGAAATCGTCTCGGTTGTCGGTCAGGTAAGGAGAAGAGGTCGAGGCGGGAGAGAACTGCGCCAAGTATGGGTTCTGTTCCTGCTTGACAAGAGGACTTTGGTGAGCTTGAGCATAAGACGCGAGGCTCGTGGCAGAATTTGACTTGGCAAGGCTGTGATTCTTTGGCTTTTGCGTCTTTTTCGACTTTGTTACTCGACTCTTGTCTTCAGCACGAGTTCTCTTCTGTGGCTCGTGGCCCCTGACAGTATCGCGGAAGCGAGTATATCGCATCCTTGCAGCATGGCCATTTGTGATGGGCTGTAGGAGTACAGGGTCCGAGGCAACTGCATTCCAGTCGATCTGAGAGGGACGTTAGGGATCTCCTCGTGAGAATAGGTACGCAGAGTCAGATCAACTTACATCCTTAAGGTTCTTCTGGTTTAAGATGGCCATGAGGAACCGAGCCATGGCGTTCTCGCTGTTGGGAGTCATTATCAATGTTGTGCAGTGTGATGAAAAAGAAGTAAAAGTGAATAAAGAGGAAAGAAGAAAAAGTAGTGGACTGAGGCGAGAACGAAGCCGTAAATCCAGGCAGTTACGGAGCGTGAATATGTCGAAACGCAACGAAGCAGCGGTCCGGGGATAAGGTTTCAAAGTCGCAGATGAGAGGTAGGTACTAAGTTTAGGTAGTCGAGTCTGAGTCACTGTCACGGTGGAACCTGACTCCGTGGACTCGACGAAACGGTTCGGCGAGGCTAAAGATCAACCGAGGATAAATCGAATGGATGAAATCGACTAGAGTCGAGTTGCTCAAGAGAGATCTTGCAGGAGTTGAGTGTGTTCACTTAAACCAACGAGATGAACAAGGCCGAAAGACGAGCCGAGAGTAGGCGTATCGGGAGGAAACCCGACTTTGAAAGAAGGGTCAACAGAGCCCACCGTAGTTGATTTATATGTGCATGTGAAACGTTTGTCTGAATGGTGGTTATGGATGAATATTGAGGACAGATGAGGACGAGAGACGGAAGAGATGGGAAAGGGGAGGCAACACTAAGAAAGAGGAAAAAGAAGAGGAAGAGAGGGGATTTGTGTTATATGTACGACTCCGCCGTGCAGTAGCTGTTTGCTAAGATCTAACCTAAAAGTGATGCCACACACACACGCACACCTCTTTACTGTACATCTACACCCATCCATCTCAACTCCTAGGTTGTGGGGAAGGGAACCTACTGTATCTGTAAGTACTACCCAACAGGCAGATACAGGGGGAGGATCTATCCCAGTCCAGGCACAACATGGGTTCCCATAGAGCATTATTAGTGCACTGTTGGGAACCCTGAGGAAAATGTCTGAGACGATGCAGAGGATATCCATAGAAAAGGGAGGTCAATGATGGCGACGATGCTCCATAGTTGCCTGAATTAAAATCTCGTCCTGTCGGATTCCAAGACGATCCTTCCCGTTGATGGAAAATGGGGCGCGACGAGGGGCTGCGGTCAGCGCGAACACCGCGTAAAGTGGTTACTGAACCCCCCGCTAATTCCACTAATTCAGAGTCTAAGACAGCGCCCCATAGCCTTGAGGCGGGCCCCTTGTCGCTGGAGCTAGGGGGCGCTGCAGCCACTACGCTCCAGTGGGTGCCGTTGATTCAATTAATGGATGAATGGATTGTTTCTAGATTTAAAAAGGGACAGATCAATCCTTTTGACGATGATTATTGATAGCGAATTATATCTGGAATGAGATATAGGCTTCAATTTTTAGGTATCTAATGGACCTCACTCTCTTTCTTTTCCCAGAGGGTAAAGGAGCGAATCTTGTAAGCTTAAAATCAGCCAAGAACAATTCCGTTAACCAAAGACAAGATCTTTCAATCAAAGCTTCCGACACATTAAGCTAAAGCAGGCTTCGGACAGGGGTGAAAAGCAAATCCCAGGAATGGTAATGGAGTGAAACCACAAAGTGTGACTCATTTCGCGGGTCACCGACGAATTATCAACGGCACTTGAAGCATACGACATGCAACGACGCAGGGGGAGAAAACTTGAAGCCAACCTGGTTGGGCGAACTTGGCAATCTATGGCGGCCATGATGGTTGTTTACATTACCTCGTGGCTTTTCCAGATGTATTCTCGATTGGTTGAATGGTTCGAGTTGAGCTTAAACTTGATCATGGCGCATGGAATAGTTCACAGTGACATATAAATATGAATAGTAATTGAGACGAGACAAGAGGGACTCGACTGGACTGTGTTGGGATTCAGAAATGACCACCTTGCGCCTTGACATGCAGAGAATGAAAGAAATTGCAGCATGCAGCCGATCCGCCGAGGCTTGCTTGCTTTGTTTTGCCCGTTTGGCTATCACCGCTCAGCTGAGGGGTGTAGCCTAGAAAAATGGTGATGGATAGAAGCCGAGTCGACGAAGACGAAAAGCAGCATTTCGACAACCACAACAGCTGGAGAAGTCTGGAAAGTTCATGGATATGTTATTCTAGGGATAATGTTGCATCTGTTCTACGATAGATTGCTTCTACGGTCGCGTACGGCTCTCTATTCAATTCTTGGCCGTTATGGAGGGCATGAGATGAAGTGGGTGGGAGACGCGACGGGCGCGCAGTTGGTGGGACCTTGCCAGGCTTGCTCATCAGGAAATGGGAACGAAAGCACGTGAGAAAAGGCCCCACTTGATGTCCTCTTTTCTTGTCTCCTCTTTATCCTTTCTCATGCCCTTGCTTCAAAGTGTGGCGCAACTTGAGTTTGTTGCCACTTGACCACTTCCGTTTTCACTACCGTTTCGCTTACGTTAATTGGTAGCCAGACTTTCTAGACCGTTTCGAGACAGGTTCGCTTCCTGATGCTCAACTCGGCTTTGCAGTGCACATTTCTTGAGTTTTGTTTGTGTATTGTGATGATTGGCGCATCAATAAAGCTGTCTACTATCGTCGGTTCGAGGTGTATGTTCAACTCAACACCTTTTCAAATAGTCTCTTCAACTTTTTTTGAGGATGAAATTGAATCTAAATAAAAAAATCCCAAGCTAAGATGTTGACTACTATTCAACGGCTTCTCCATGACAATGTTCACCTTCCTGAATAATCGTCATCAAACATAATAAACAAAGCAACCGATGGGAGAAAAAGCAAAGACTCGAGAAAAAACAATCACAAATGATAGATATTCTGCCCAAGTACATCTCGATCTGCATATCTAATGATAAGCTCTACTACCTGCCTACTGGGATGCATCGGAGCCATCATTCATCCGGATCCGACACCTTCCTACGTAGTGTCTTCTGTTTCCCCATGCCGCCAACCAGGAAGGTATGTACAGAGTATGGGGAGCTTGGACCAATCTGTTCCGTTCAGAGACTCTCCCTACCTGCTAACCCGCCTTAACTATTATTACCTTGCCTTAGCAATTTCTCCCCCAAACCCAAACTACATACACTACCAATTTTCCCATTGATCCAGCCATTGCCTTAACAGCTTCCAACCATCTCAAGTCGCGTCACCGCCTCAACAACTATCAATTTTTGTCAAGTTGACCTTCTCAGTAACTGCTCTTGTCCAGTATGAATAGTAAGAACTGGAATGACAGGGCAGACAAAGACTTGTTCTTTACTATTCTCTCTGTTAAAAACATTGGCGTCATAAGCGGTTCGGAATGGACCACTATTGGTAACCATATGAGAAGTCTGGGCTATGGCTTCACCAATGAAGGCTGTCGGTAAGTCCTTTATACTTTTGTTGTCATATATTTGCTGTTCCGTCAATTTCAATGAATTGCAATCCTGCTCGGTTAAACCACAAACTGCCTATCACGTCTTAACAATTGGTATCGGCGCATCATTCTACGCGTCAAAGTTGACTTATACCCACCCGCTCTTACACCACATAACTACAATACCATACCTACACATATATGTATATTTACAACCTTAACATATACAACATATTCCAAATCCCGAACTAATCTCACATAATACAATGCTTTTAAAACTTTTACCCCACACAAAACTAACATCATGCCAGCCAACACTTTCAAGGTCTACGTCGGGCTCAACACAAGGCGGAGACTACTGGCCCTAATGGAGACACAGCACGGCGAAATGACCCGACTATGAATCCCATCACACGCCGCCCTGGGCCTGGGAGGGGTCGGCCAAGAAAACAGCCTCCTGTTCCAGTACCTGGAGCTCCGGGGGACAATACTCCCCATCCACCTCTAGCACCTGGTATTGCCCCTGGACCACCTCCCAACTCTGCGCCTCCTTATCCACAGGGTGCTAGTGCCCAGCCTTATGGTCCTGTTCCTGCCGGTCATCAACCTATACATCCTCAACCGGTTCAGGCTACTATAAGACCTGGCAGTATCTCTTCTGCTCCGCCAACACCACAAGCACTGACTCCTGGTAACGCGGTCCCTGGTCCAGTCTCGGTTACATACCCAAGCCCGACTCTTGCGCCTGCGCTCCCTCAGGACTCTCCTCACCTACACCCTCTTCAACATGGGCAGCCTAGTCAATCCGCTCAATCCGGCCAGCAGCCTCAACCTGGGCAGCAGTCTCAATCTGATCAGCACTCCCAATCTGGCCAACAGCCTCAGCCAGCCCAAGCTCAGTCAACTCAACAATCTCAATCTGATCAACAACCTCACTCAACCACACAGCCTCAGTCTGATCAAGAGATACAGCCCGATTACCAATCTCAGGAGCCTCCGCAGGAACCTCCACAAGAGACTCGAGAAGCTACTGACGCAAGTGCTACATCTCAACCTCAACCAATAGAACAGAACCACGAACCTCACAGTCTCATGCCTCAAGATCAATTGCAGCCGGAACATCAAGATATAGATGCCGATGTCGATGCGGACGGCGAAGCAGACGTAGACAACGACGAACCTAGTGCCAAACGACAACGTATGGGTTCGCCAGAACCTCCCAAAGGTGATGATATGGATGATGAAGCTGTGCTAGCCCTCGCAGCTCACAATGGTTCCACGGACTTTGCTTCTGAGTAAGTCGATTACTGCCTGCTCTACGCGAATCGCACGGACTAACCGTTCCTAGTTTTGCTACTTATGGTGAAGCATAGTGGCTCCCTTACTAGACAAACTTGATACCACGGGCATGGGCGTTAGAGACCGGGAGTTGCGCAAATGATCCTTGTTTTTTATTGGGCAGAATAGATACGGGTAAGCGTGGAATGATATCTATTACGCAGTCTGTTATAACTAGGCGAAATGTTTGTATATAAAAGGGGGGGCAACGTTTTATTGCTGCAGAGGAGAGCGAATAAACCATCGTCTTTGGATATCAAATATTTGAGCCACATGTACACAGATAGAGAGAGAACAATCGGTATCGTTGGCACAGTTGGGTTACTCGTTTGTTTCTTTTTATTCAAGGCACTTGCATCGCACTGCAGCTGGTTCCTGGACTGTCACTGCAATGCAACAAAGCCGTGGTCGGCGCTAGCTTTGCATTCTTCTGTGAATCATTTCTCTGCTAGTGTTCCTTTCAATTTCCTGCCTACACTGCAGACTTGCGCAGCTTGCCTATTTATTATCCGTCATCATTCTTCTCGACTTCTTCAACACAACATCATCAACCATCATCCTTCCCCTCACTGAATATCATCAACACCAGTATCAGCAACTCACCATCATGCCTGGAAAACCAAGTGACTGGGACAACGCCGACTTCCTCTTGGATCTCGTCGTCGGCCTCTACACCGGTGCCCAGACCAACAAGGGCTTGACTCCTGCCATCAAGGAATCCATCGAGGAGTATCTCAAGACTCGTGGATACACTACTTCCTTTGACGCTGTTCGGTATGTGTTCACCTTTCTCTTTATTCTAGGCTACAAGTTTCCTACGCAAACACCGAGAAGGCTGCATCAGTTTCCATCATAAGCCTTAGGGGAAATTTAAGTATAAATCTTCTCGCATGACATCTTCTCCCCTCTCAACAACTTCTCATTTGCATCTGAGCAAAGCGCACTGCACCAACATTGCCTCATTTCTCAGACTCTCCTTTCTACTTTTCATTTCTGCAACTTGCTTTTCCATCCATCTATCTATCCACTCATTCAGCATCATGGCCAAACGTCAAGTGATGGTTTGGGACGCCAACGTCCATGAGGATATCCTCATCAGCCTTTTCCAGCACATCAAGCCCAGCTCCGATGACTGGAGCAACGTCATGAGTGACCTCCAGGAGAAGGGATACTCGTTCACTGAGGGCGCTCTTCGGTACGAAGTTTCACTGTTTTTGCTTGTTGCCTACACAGCGGTTCTGTTTGTTTTTTCTTTTTTTTTCCCTCTCTTTCTCCTACTTGTATCCCAACTCTTCACACTCCCCGCATTCCCTCTCCATACATTTACACTCTTCAATCATATCTTTTCATCCTTCTCCATCCTTTCTCATCCACCTTCCCACATCATCTACCACACATCATACACAATAAGCATTACATACCTCCCTACTTTTGTCTTCCTTCATTTGCTTCACTCATTCAAGTCACCATGCCTCCCAAGCCTGCCCGCGGATGGGATTCCACCTCTCACGAGGATCTCCTACTTGCCCTCTTGGAAGAGATGAAGCCCAATAAGGCCATCCTCACCAGTGTGGCCGACAAGATGCGCGACAAGGGCTATTCCTACTCCTATGACGCGATCAAGTACTTTTTGTTCCTCTATCTAGCCTCTGATATATTTTCTCAACTGCCAGCAAGCTAACTTTCTTTTCTCTTCAGCCAGCACGTTCAGAAGCTTCGAAAGAACCGTGACACCACTGCGATTCAGAACTCTGGTTCTGAGACTGCCACTCCTCGCAAGCGTACCTCTACCTCCAAGGCTCCCAAACGCACCCCCAAGCGAAAGGCTCCTGCCAAGTCTGCTTCCATCGCTGATGACGAGGAGGATCTTGAGGAAATGAAGCTGCAGCTCAAGATGGAGGAGACCGACGGAGGCGATGATGCGCTCCTCTCCCCCAAGGGCGCCAAGCGAGCCCGAACGGTCACTCCCAAGTAAGTCTACCATACAACCATATTCATTGGGTGCCAATCTAACAATACCTAGGGCTGAGCCTGAAGCCGACGATGAGGTTGACAGCGGCGAGGTCTAAATCTAGACACCAGTAAGTCGACACTCCCTTCCAATCCGCCCTTGACTCATGCTAACATCTCATCAGTTTGCCTACACTGAACTTTTTCTTCGACAATTTCCCGATGAAACACGAGATTCGCGATGAATGGAGGGTGGATGTACTGGCTTTGAGGCTCATCACAGAAGAATAGGGGGTGGAATCAGGCTATGATGATTTACATATGCCTGTATGTAAAGGCGAATCGCCCAGTATGATGGGAATATCATGAGCACATATGTCTCTGATAAATTGAAGAATATCACCCATACTCGCGCTCGTCGCATTTAGTTCCCTGACATTTTGCTATGCTGTGCTAAAGCCTGACATTCCACGATATCTTCCCATCCAACGCCGGAATCTAATTATCATTAATTGTGGAGGAACTACGCCGACTCAAGTTTATTTCCAAGTAGTGTATGCTTGTGCGGTCAAACCCCGTTAGGCAGAAGAATCAAGTGCCTCTGCCAGCTGCACTTCACTAGGTACGCGTCTATACTATTCACATCCTATCTGTGTATCTCCTCTCACTGCGCTTTTCGACCCGCCCCCATTTCCTTATATTCACTCTCTATCATATTTCGTTTTATCTCCACTTCCGTTCTTCCATCTCCTCATTCTACGGTACTCATCCACCTCTCTCCAGCAGCCTCCCACCTCCGCTACTCGCTCAACTACCTACTTACCAACGTATCTCTTCGTTCATACCAAACAACATTCTCGACCATCGCCATGCCTCCTGCTGAGAAGAAGTGGGATGCCAACGCCGAGCGCGATCTTTGCGTCGCAATCATCATGGGCGCTCAGGATGGTGAGCGCATGCGCTACAACTGGCCCAAGGTTCACAGCTCCATGGAATCTCTTGGGTATTCCTTCACCAAGGATGCCATCTCGTATGTTATTACTTTGTCTGCTTTCACCTCCTTATCTTTGATCTTTGAAATTCTCTCTTCGTTGCTCAGCTCCCCAACATACCCACAACCATGCCCACTTACTCACTACCAAAACAGTCAGCACTTCAGCAAGTCCATCATGCGCGACTTCAAGGGCCGCCACGGAGACGCCTCTGCGAGCAACTCTCCCGCTCCTGCTACCACACCCACTTCCAAGAAAACTCCCCGCAAGCGCGCTACTCCTGCCAAGGGTCGCAAGAAGAAGATCGAGGTTGAGGATGACGACGAGGACGAGGACGATGTTACCGTCGAGTCTCCTCTTTCCAAGAAGATGAAGCGCAAGAAGGAAGAAGAGGACGAGGATGTCAAAATGAGTAAGATTGAGGATGATCGCGAGCACAGGTACGCTATGGCTGTATTTTAGTCTAGAATATGTTACTGACTTATGTTTAGTGCTACACCTGACAAAGACGCCAGATTTGAGCAGTGGCTCGCGAGTAGCGCTATCGCCCGCGAGTAGATTTTGCTTTGTAACTGGAACTGAATGATGGTTCAGAGAAACGGCACTTCAGTTGGCGGGACTTTGGTGCAAGGTCGAACAGGAGACTTACGACCCCGATGAATTGGACTGGCACTTATCACAATGATATCACTTTGTGATACTTTCAAGCAGGGACTTATCACCTAAAATCAAACTGGCTCTACCTAGCTACACATAAAATCTTTATTACTGAGATGTAGCCCTTATTAAGGCGCTCAATACAATATTTGATGCCCCGTCTAAACTTGACACTGTCCTCCCGAGTTTTCCTTAATGCGAGCTATTACAGTCAGATCACTCAATCACAAGCTCAGATGAGTTCATCGTCATCTTGAGTGAGGGTCATATAATTATATCCCTCGATCTTCATGAGCTTTGTAATTTCTGGTCATGGCTTCGTCTTCATCTCAATTGACTGTTGATTGCGTATCCATGAGAAACAACAAGTAGTGCGCCCTCTTCTCCTTGTAACCAACATGATTGTCTTTATGATCATACTCGTCCGACATATTGGAAGCCAAAGTAGGCTGTGTTCTTATCAGCTTTCTGCGGGTTCTTCCAATATTTAACATGATAAGCGTACTTCCACACAGACAACTCCAGTTGTTGTAAACCAAGCGTCTCCCATATTGACGAGTACAATTCACTTGTCCACAAAACAAGCACAATAGGAGCGAACTTTCATATCACCAAGCCACAATGGAAAATCTGGCCAGTCGCACAAACGTCAGGAGAAACATTCTATTGCAGCCCAAACCGAGGCCATGTCCCTAAGCCCCAATCACAAAGTCATATATACACTGAGTACCAGGCTTATCCATTCATAGAGCAACAGGTACTACCATAGGCATCTGGTACCAGACTACAGCATGGGTTCAATCAAGCTCTAAGACATATGCATTTCCGCCCAAACGCCACTTCAAATCATCAGAAAGCCATCAATTATCTCGGTCGTCGACCGTCCAGTCTGTTTCCTTCACTGGTCCCCTTCTTCTCGGGGGCCTTGGTCTTATCATCTCCCTCGCCTTTTCTCTTGACAGCACCTCGGAGTGTCTGACCTTGGCCAGCAAAGTGAGGCCTGTTGGCACTTTCCTTCTCTTTTTCCTTGTCGGCATCCGTCTTGACAGGCTTGATCTCGTAGCCGAAGAAAAGCTTGTTGGGGGCCAGACGCAGAGCCGCAGGGGCACCATCCCGCCTCTTGGGCATGCCTGGAATCTCTACCGTAGGGACTGGGGTTGCTGGCTTGGGTGTTGAGGCCTTGCTGCTCTTCTTGACGAGTTTCTGGCCCTCTCCAAGGAAATTGGTCACATTACTTGTGACTGAAGGCGCAATGGCGCTATAGTTGATGGATTGGGCCATGGTTCCTTGGTTGTGCAATAGGCCTCCAGCAGGAGCACCACCTCGTGTACTTCTGGGGGTACTTGTTCCGCTCTGACGTTCAGGCTCAACGTATCCGACTGGTGGAGCGAACTCTACCGACACATCGGTTTCGATCATACTGACTCCCATCTTGTCCGTCTCAGGCTTCACGTCGAGGACAGCGACATCGTAGACTTCATCGTTGTAGGAAAAGTTGAACACATCGCCCTTGGTCAATGTGGCAAAGTTGCGGAATGCCTTTTCCAGTACAGCCTTGGGATCACTAATCTCAAGAAAGTTGACGGACTGAGGCTGCAGCTTGACCATCTTGGCCAGCTCCAGTGATGTAGTACGGATTTGGATCATGTCTCCGACATCCATTCCAAGAGTTACCATCATCTGCTCGGCGTTAGCAAGACTTTCTAAAGATATGGTATAGTATCATACCCATTGGGGAATATATGCTCGTCCTTCCTCTGCGATAAACTCCAGCACACCGGCGTGCGAGTGGCGTCCCTTCTCTCCGTTGATCAGCTCCATGAGCAGAGGCCACTGCACGTGAAGCTTGGACACTTTGTCGAGAGCCGACGGCGGCAGGATGATTTTGGAACCATAGTTGAGCTCTGGTCGTTCGGAACCAGGGGCCATGACGAGAGGATAGCATCGATAGTATTCGTCAAAGCGCTGCACGATGGGTCGTCGTCCATGGCGAGCCATGTTGTAGAGGTGCTCCGGATTAGCGGGATCGTACCCGCCTCCAAAGCCTGAGTACTGAGACATGTTAGCAGTTGGATCTGAAGCTCCTGCCTGGGTGAAGTGCGAACCATGGTGATGGTGGTCTAATCAACGATGTCGCAGGTTGAAGAAGTTGAGTTCTGTGGTGCACGGGCGGTCAATAGATAGGGCGGCTGTGTCGGCTCGAAGTTGACGTTGCTTCAACTTCCAATGGTGAGAATGATTATCTAGGTTGTTGCGCAACGAATTTACGGTCGCTATTGCAAGATCGAAAGTTGAAAGATTGAGCCGGTCGGTACAAGTTTGAAGGTCCAAAGCCACAGGGTACGTGGGGGCCTGTGGAGGCTACAAAGGCAGCTCTTGATGACGCAGTTAAGCTAATACCTAGTACTAAGGCACTCAAAAGTGACTAACGAGCAGGGTGCAGGTCACCCTATAGTACCTACCTCGTGTGATAAGTGATTTACTTAGACTTCTGGTTGGTATTGTATTTAGCGGTATAAAACTTATTGTGGGGTCAATAAAGTCTTCTTAAGCATTAGTAGTGTGTCACAAACCTTTGTTTGAAGCTGAATACTTTGCCCATTATGTGTAGTATGTCTGGGCCTTGTGGTTGACATCTTGTCTTTGTTTCAGGTTCACATCACATATATATTTGCAAAAGAGCTGACCTCTTTTGCCTGACATTACCAAAAGAAAAAAGGTATAGAAATGAGTTTCAAGATGGAGTTCACTGATATACTAAAGTAAAACTATATAGAAAACATTTTGATGAACGAAGTGAAGGAGTGCGCCTTTCAACTGAGCCAATTTACTTTTACGACGCTCTCACTGGCCCAGTTTTAAACCCCGAGAGGAAGGCTCACTTTACGTGCCTAAAGCTTAGATCGCGAGCTGACGAAGATCATTACCCAATAAGGTCTAGTCTAGCTACCACGCCTAGAACTTTACCGTGTAGAACATGCAAGCTCCATGATCTCTCATCATTTATTTTTCAATCAACCCTCTTCAGGGTGCCAGAACCTCGACTGCCTGAACATACAAGGCCAAATAACCAAGTCAATCTATTGCCACTTTAGACCAGACTCTTAGGTCGTTTGATCTCATACCCTAATAAGCCATAGTTGAACATGACGTCACGTCCTTCAGTTCGTCCCAAGCGCGACGGAGAGAACTTTGCGCGAACCCATCATCACGAAGACGAGTCTGATACGAACCGAGTCAAGTTCGACGTGCGCAATCCTTCAACTCTTGCACCCGATGCTCGTGAAGAAGATGCAATCCTCGACGCCGATGTCATTGGCGGCTCGGGAACCAAGCGCGGAGCTGTGAACCTCGATGGTTATGATAGCGATTCGGAAAATGAGGACTTCAACACGCGCAACGAGAAGCGAAGAAAAGAGGAAGCAGATGCTGCGAATTCCGCATCTAAAGCCGCAGGCACCAGAGCGGGCGACGATGACGACGACGACATGTTTGCTGTGGATGATGACGAAGCAGCCAGCGGAGATAAGAGTGTTCCTGAGGGAGACGACGTCGAAGAGAGCGGCAGTAAGAAGAACAAAGTTCGCTTCCTTGATGCGGATCAAATCGATGGTGTCGAAAACACCAGCAAAGATAAAGAGCGCATTCGACTTGATGACGAGGGAAGCAGCGAGGATGAAGCCGATGTGGAGCTTGCCATACAAGAAGAGGGTGTCGACGAGGAGGTCGGTATGGGAGGACTCAAGAAACATGCCCCCAAAGTTGAGGCATTCAACCTGAAGCAAGAAATGGAGGAGGGCCAGTTCGACCAGGATGGCAACTACATTCGCAAAGGTGGCGACCCCGATGCTGTACACGACAACTGGTTACAAGGTCTCAGTAAGAAGGAGATGAAAAAGGCAGCGGCAGCGCATGAGAAACGCGAAGCCGAGGCACGGAAGCAGCGCCTGGAGGACGACTCGATCCTTGTATCCGAACTGCTAAAGACTCTGATCCTCAATCTCGAACGCACCGAGACACCGCTCGAGGCTCTGGTCCGGCTGGGCAAAAAACAAACAAAACCGAAGAGGATCCCCAAGTGGAAGCTCAAGAAGATGAACAAGGGTAATGAAGGCATGGACATCGACGGCGGGGAGGAGCCCGAGGATCCGGAGCAAAAGAAAATTAAGGCATCGATTGATGCCATCACAGAAGCGGCAGATAAACTCTTGAGCCGAGATTATGAGGAAATTTATGAACAAGAAAGGGAGTTACTGGTACGGGAATATCAAAAGGAGACGGGAGAGGATTGGGTGGAACCAGCAAAGCATGATGATGATGAGGAGCAAAGAGCGATAGTGAAACCAGGAACAATGTGGGAATTTAGGTGGGCAGATGGACGCGACGGGAACTCACAACAAGGACCGTATGACGGGGCTACGATGAAAGCGTGGAAGGATGCCGGGTACTTTCCAGATGGCGCGGTCGAGTTCCGACCCACGGAGGAGGGCCAAAACTGGACTGTACATGTTGATGTCTTCGAGTGAAGAGACTTCAACGTCAAGAAACATCACCAGACAGCAAACAAATAGTCTAAGAGTGGGCCGAAGATGGCACAAGTGACTAAACTATTCTTTCCTCTAGGTAGGTAAAGCCTATCTAGTTTTCTGCGACTCCGAGAGCAATGGGCGAAAAACGAAATCAAGGTAGTACAGGTTGAGCGCGCACCAGGTGTGGCTCTGGGATTTGTCTGTCGCCAATTGCCTTGAGACAAATCCCAAAGTCAAAAGGGGAGCACGACTTTTACTATGTTGCGGAGATGGATATCCGTCGAGGCTTGTTGTGTACGTTTGGATGCTCGATCAATCAGGTTACATGTCATGTCAGTCAGTGTGATGGGACAAAAACATAACAACTTGTAAGTGGATGTCTGAACCTCTCTCTAATAATCATGATGGCTAGTGGGTACCGTTTCACGTCGAGAACTCGGCAGACCCCATCCACCCCATGAGTATGTACGAATGCATGGCACAGATAGCTTCGGCATTACGGTTCCGGACCTGGAGACAAGGTTGGGAGCTAAAGATGCAGTTTAGATGTGCATGTTGTTAGAGCACCTTGAAGGGGTGCGATGATCATGCGGGCATTGCTGGGCTGGGATGAGTTTCATGAAAACGGCCAATGATGGAGAAAGTATCATGGCATATTACCGCGGGAATATGACGGAAGAAGGAGACTAAAGACCAAAGAGGACATCCAAAAGGCTGGAAGCCCTGGGATGATGGGTCTAAATGTGGCATCTGGTTCCTGGGGATCCCGATGCACACCGGGGACGGGTGAGGCCGGGCAAGTGGAATCTCGAAAAAGAGGCTGAGAAGCCGGGGCAGCGAGTCAAGTATGGAGTAGAGAAGTAAAGACTATGGAGAATTGGAGCCTGTCTGGGGTTATATGGGGTCATACGGGTGGACGGGAAGAGGTTTGGTCTGTTGGTGTCTTGACAGGCGAGGCTTGAGCCGACTCAAACCCGTGATCCCGTGATGCTCCGGTACGTGGAGTGGAAGCCGGGGCGGTAGCTGTAACCGAACGGCCAAGCACCGAGAGGCAGAGAGGCAGAGAGGCAGAGAGGCAGCCTCGCGGCGACAAACGGGCTGGATCGGGCTGCAGGGATTATTCGGGAACAACACTGGTTGGAAGTGTGTAAGTGAGTTGTAACGGTAGCGAATTGATTCGACGACGATGAGTCTCTGTACGTAACACGGAGGGAAAAAGTTCGTGGTGGGCTCGTGCCTTGCCTTGGTTGAGCGTCGATCAAAGCGTTTTGGAACATCTAATGATTACTATGTTGCAGTAATTATCTCAAGCAATCCTCGTGTTTCGAGTAATGTTGATGCTAGAAGCATCGATATCATGACCTGATGTTGAAGGTCCAGATTTGACGTCGGATTCGAGCCAGGGGTCATAATCATGGTGGAGGGGGGTCAAGCTGCTAGCCACAGTAAGCAGGGGTTCTATCAGCTCAGTCCAGCTTAGACAGGTGAGCTCAGGTCATGATCTCAGGTGAGGAATCTCGGTGAGATTGAAGAATTGGAATAAAAAATGAGGCCACAAAGATCCGTGTATATCTATTTGCATATATGTATGGGTGATGTTATATTAACTGTTATGGGCTTCTGATTCAGGGTCCCCCATCTTTGAACAGTCACCATACAACCAGTTTCAAACTCCAATGCACACGCCGAGGGGGTCTGGACAAAGGACCGATGCCAGATAAGCGGATAATCGAGTTGTTTTTTTGGTGATGGAATTGACAGATGGATGGACTGATCTGATCCCATCTGATATGATGAGATATTTGAGAGCAAATTGAATAAACGAGCGAATATAGTCGGTCCGTGGAGGACCGTGGTCTATCGACGGGCCGACATGTGCCCTGATCTCTGATGAGTTCAATGATATGAGTCGACAACATGATCCCAACAATTATAATACCTCTCTCACCGTAAGAAGAGGGACAGCAGGAAAGTGAAACGGGAAGAGTTTGGAGGTTAAGGTTATCAACTACTCTATTGGTTTATGGGCATGTGTGTCTTGAATGTATGCGTTTCTACTTTCATCAATGGTGATTGATTTGTGTTTGACTGATGCGCGTTCAATATGTTGGTGGTATAGTTGAGTCTATTCCTAGAGACATACGGAGTACAGACAGATTACACTAACAGTTTATTCTTATGCGATATCTCAGAATAGGATATGTTATGGAATGGAGTCAATATCGATTGGAAAATGATACCCCCCGCCAGCCCCGCCACATTGCGTAAAAAGACGCAACCGCAGATGTAAAAGCCCGCAGCTAAAGTCGAGCGAAGATCAGGTACTAAGCCTCTTTTAGTGTTACCGTCGTGATGGTGAAGCTTCTAGCTCAATTAAGGTGACTCCGAGATATAAAAGCAACGTAAACAGGGAATTAATGAAAGAGATTGTTATTATTATTGTCCTGGAGATGATGGAAGCACGTCGAAAGACGCGAAGAGAGACGTTTCAAGCCGCACGGCTCTTGGCTAGAAGAGCGAAACGAGGTTTACAAATAATAGGGGACGTGCATGATGCCATTTTATTGATAATACTATGAATGTATGTTGGGGTGAGGAGAGAAGACATAATAGTTTTAGCGGCTAAAGGGGGATGTGGATGGTGAGGTGAGTCAGTTAGAGAATAAAGGTAAGTAAATTAGTAAACTGAATGCAGGTCTGAATGCATGCGGCGTAGACAAGCAAGATCTTAATCGTCAAGCCTAGGTACCCAATACACGAGAAGCAATCCAATGAATGATGATGAGGCTGGTGTTGATCATCAACCAAGTCCGTTTACCGGAGCATCCGGAGAGGATATAGAAGAAAACAGCTGATCTGTTTGTACTGAATTTAGAGACATTACGGAGAGTTGCACGGTAGAATGCGGTGTGTTATTCGGCGGCACCTACAAAAAAATAATAGTATCCATCCTTTTCGTTTCTGCGAGGAGGAGGAGGGCGAGGGACAGAAAATGGAATCATCAACTGAGGTGGTATGGCATGGCATGGCATGGCATGAGGGGTAGAAAAGATACTTGGAGATAGAGTGAGGCGTGCATAACGGGGACATGTATCTTTTTCAGGGCATCAATCATCACCCCACCATGAATGCATTGTATGTAGCTCTCGTCAGTAGTGGGGACCTTAGCTCACCGAGCTGTGAACAGCGAGCATGATGGATGATGAAACAGAGAGTGATATACCTCAAAATATTTTAAGGCTATCTGGGCAGCTAGTAGTTATCTCGTACAGCTTAAAATATCAGGTACATTAGACAATTGTGAAGTACACTGAAAGCCTAAGCGTGAACAAGTCATGGTAGCGGTATTGTATGTCCAGCTATCAAGGTTAGTTGACAGAGGGTTTTAAAAAAAAAAAAGACTCCCACCCTCTCACCCGATGTTCCATGTTCATTGGTCCCTGTTATGATACGCTACACTACGATTACCTTTTACTGTACGCCCCCTTGTTTGGCTTGGCCTGGGTCTGGTCTGGGGTGTGTGTTCGTGGGATGATGAATGATGTGGTGGGTGGGTTAGTCAGGTAGGCAGGCAGGCAGGTAGGTAGGTACTAACTAAACATGAGCTTGATGAGACAGAGTGAATAATCCGATCCCATGGAATTCAATTATTAGTACTTGTACTCCCGCTCTCGCTCCTCAACCTTTTTTTCTTCCTTCTCTTTTCTTTTCATTCTCATCATCCTTAACAACACAACCACTACTTCTTTCTTCACCAAAAGGTATGTAATATGTATCTTACCCTGTCTAGTAGCTTTACCCGTCTCTGCCCCTCCATTCTCAGGCTGCTTGGCTCTACCCCTCCATTCCGTGCGACTATATCACCATCATAACATCACAACACAATACTTGTTGCTTCTATGCTACCTGCATCATGTCATATCATACCTACTTGTTATAACCAATCTCTGCGACGACACGTCAACCATTGACATTCATCCATTGAGTGGAAAAATCAGGAGAGAGAGAGAAGAAAAAAAAAAGACAAGAGCTTCAGAGCTCATGTCCTGCCCCTCCTTTGCACCAACGTTGTCCCCTCCCCTCCACTTTCCTACTCTACCTACTGTGGCAACGCCCGCCCTCAGCAAAAAAGCTCTCTCTTCATACCATGCCTGCTCTGCTCTGTTCTGTCCCACTCCGTCATACAGACGGCATATAAAATACCCCACTCCCTCATCTCAACATTCACTTTTCCTCCTCCTCTTCTCTATCACCGTCAATCCTAAAGGATATACAAATCATCTCATCTAACAATACTTCCTCAAACAGAACCTTCTTAAAACAAAATGGCTCCCATCAAGGTCGGCATCAACGGTTTCGGTCGTATCGGCCGTATCGTCTTCCGCAACGCCGTCGAGCACCCCGACATCGAGGTTGTTGCTGTCAACGACCCTTTCATTGAGCCTCACTACGCCGTAAGTTGATATCCCGACGATCCCGCTCGTTCCTCGCTCGATCCTACAACACTAGCAAGTTGCTTGCTTTGTTCAGTCATGCTACGCCTCCGGGCAGCCGCACCATGATAAAGCTGGGACTGGTCCGTTATTGTGTCATCGTCAAAGACAAGACTGTCTCGAACATGGCGAACAATCATCCAGATCTTGGTTGCTCCATCATTGAAGGCGGCATAGCATCAGAGAGAGCAGCTTCTTCTGCACCTACCAAACTACCCCTCATTGCCCTAACCCCCCTATCATCATCAGCACCAAGCTAACCCCGACCTTTTCACAGGTCTACATGCTCAAGTACGACTCTTCCCACGGTATTTTCAAGGGTGAGGTCGCCAACCAGGGCAACGACCTCGTCGTAAACGGCAAGACTGTCAAGTTCTACTCTGAGCGTGACCCCGCCAACATCAAGTGGTCCGAGACCGGCGCCGACTACGTCGTTGAGTCCACCGGTGTCTTCACCACCATTGACAAGGCCAAGGCCCATCTCCAGGGCGGTGCCAAGAAGGTCATCATCTCTGCCCCCTCCGCCGACGCTCCCATGTACGTCGTTGGTGTCAACGAGAACAAGTACGACGGCTCTGCCGACATCATCTCCAACGCTTCTTGCACAACCAACTGCCTGGCTCCCCTCGCCAAGGTCATCAACGACAAGTTTGGCATCGTTGAGGGTCTCATGACCACCGTCCACTCCTACACTGCCACCCAGAAGACCGTCGATGGTCCCTCCGCCAAGGACTTGCGAGGTTGGCGTTGTGCTGCCCAGAACCTCATCCCCCCCAGCACCGGTTCCCCCAAAGCTGTCCGCCAGGTCATCCCTGAGCTTAACGGCAAGCCCACCTGCATGTCC
>JABFER010000128.1:0-127165 GCA_013618295.1 Fusarium armeniacum | reverse complement strand
CCCCCCTGCCCCCCTGCACGCACCCGATGGCCCAGCCAGCTGCCAGCCATGGAAGCCCAGCCCGCTTGTGGCACTGGTACTGGGGACTCACTGAAAGTGAACCCCTGTCCACCTCAACCTCAGCGAGCGACGCGGCGCTCAGCCTCTACAAGACACGCCCCTCCACCCCCAAAAACGTCACTTTAGCTTGGATACTTACGAAGCCAGTTCAGTTTTAGTTCAGTCTAATCTAGGGTCCCGTCCCAACCTTTAGGTCCTCATCCACTGGACCTCACATGAGCCATTCTGTCTCTTGATTGATATATCAAGCCTTGCGTCGCCTTCCCTCACCCCTGGCTGGTTTCTTATTCCAGTCACATTCGCTCAAGATATTAATCACCTGCTTTTGCTTTTGCTTTGCTTTGCATTTGCTCTCTCGCCAAAAGGTTCAAGGCCTACCAATCCTTTCTTTTGGCCTAACATTTACACTCCGTACCTGTACCTGAACCTTCTCACCCCACCCTCACTTACACACGGTCCCCTTTGCCGTGTATATACTCTCTACATCCTCCACCTCTCTACTCTCAACATTCTCACACACATATTCACAATGGCTTCCACATCATCACTACGATACCTCACCATGGAGGAGCTCAACAAGAACGCTTTGGAACAGTTCGTCTACCAGCCTGTGGGCCGCGATATGATCGCATACCTCGCCCAAGCTGCTCACAACGTCATCGCCTGCGACTCGACTTTGATGCCTCCCGCTCCCGCCGATACTCGCCACAACATCCCAACTCCTCCCCGGAGTCCCGAGCCCCGAACTGTCCGGTCCGAAGACGGAGCTCTTCCCACCCTTGAGGAGTTCATCACTCAGCTTGTCGTCTCTTCCAACGTCCAGGTCCCTACTCTCATGTCCACTCTAGTCTACCTTGGCCGCCTCAAGTCTAAACTTCAGCCTATGGCCCGTGGCCTGCGATGCACTGCCCACCGCATCTTCCTCGCTGCTCTCATCCTCTCCGCCAAGTACCTTAACGACAGCTCACCCAAGAACAAGCACTGGGCCAACTACAGCCACATCGCTACTGAGTGCTACAACTTTGGCTTCAGCCGTACAGAGGTCAACCTTATGGAGAAGCAGCTTCTCTTCCTTCTCGAGTGGGATCTCCGAATCACTGAGCAGGACCTTTACCGGGATCTCGACGACTTCCTTGAGCCGCTTCGCCACAAGATTGCCGAGCGACATGCCCGCAAGATTCGACACCGTGAGGAGAAGCGACGACAGAAGGAGCTCTATGCTGGTTCCCGATATATCAGCCCTGCTTCTTCCCGTGGCCAATCTCGCTCTCGAGGATCAACACCCGAGCACGCACGAAACCTTTCTGGACCTACCACTCCTCCTGGACTCAGCTACAGCAGCTCTTCTAGCTCTTACGCCTCATCTATCTCTTCTGGCCGCGCTTACTCCCAGGCAACTACTCCTCTAGAGCCTTCCGAGCCCGAGCCTTACCACTATGAGTTGCAACAGGGCAGCCTCTACGACTCACCCGTGCAAATCGTCCCCGATGTTGATTACCCCAAAGCTCACATGCCTAGTGGGCGCATGCTTCCTTACGAGATCACTGCCGACGAGTACCAGCAGTACCAACACTACCAAGATGTCTCGTCTAAGAAGCAGCAACAGCAGCAGCAGCGCTCAAGACGTGGTATGTGGGGTCGTCTTCTCGGCGGTGGTGTCGCTGTGCGATAAATACCTAACCACAATCGGACTGTGCGCGCACGCACTTGATACCTGATGCATAGTCTTGGAGTTTACACGGACCAACGTTTGGCATCAATTCGCTTTGCACATTTTTCGCATCGTAAAAAGAATTCGGCAAGGCGTCAGTCGGGTTTGTTTTTCTTTACATCTGCCTTTCTCCGAAAATCAGATACACAATGGGATGGCATATTACCTCCCATCATTATTCCCTTTGTTCTATTACCAGTATTGTCGAATTTTCTTGGGTATCAAAGTCTTCAACAGGAAGGCCGGCGTTCTTCGGGTTTTGCATGAAAGACAGGAGCCTCCCCGGGGTTAAGGGGGGCGTGTGCATTACAATTGCTGTTACGGGTAAGGTGGTTTATGGGATGGTTGGGTTGGATCACGCACTATCAATGTTGTTTGACGGCCTCTACAAAGTATCACTTTTACGTTCCACGATTGGGAAAGGATATAGGATGAAACGGCAAGGAGTACAGTGCCTCGATTGCAAAGGATCACTGGGAGTTTTTTTCTTTTTCTAATTGGGAATCATTTTTTGGGTACAAATTTTCTAGGCGGTGCATACAACAACAATAGGATCAGACAGATAAGATACCTTTTTTTACACTACACTTACTATTCAATACAAGTCGGGCGATATGCCGCGATCTACCTCAAAGAATACCTCTTTTAGCCTCGTGAATTTACAACTATGTTCTTACTATTACAATTTAACAAGGTAAGATCCAGGATCACTCCTGTAGATCTGACCTGTGCGTATAAAAATAAGCCTTCTTCACTGCCTTAAAATCCAACTGTATATTGCAGGGTTGTTCCCAGACCAATTGCCAAATTTGGTATGCTGATTCGACTCAATAGCCAATCACATCAAAAAAGAATATTACCTGCAAACAAACTTGCCGAATCCTTCGTTGTCGGTTTCCACAGAGTCCGACCTCCGTTGATGTAAGCAGAGAAGAAAAGAAATGGAGAACATCAACCATGTGCCGGATCAAGAATCATAGACGCATACAATGATGAAATAATACATATCTTCAATGACTCAAAACTAAACCAAAAAACTTGTTGGTAGGCAGGGGTGGGCAGGCGTGCGATAAGACTACACTACAACGTAGACGGTTGCGTATGCGTGTGGCGGATTGGCGAATGCAAATACGGGGATTTGAGCTTGTTTTATGGAGTTTATCAAAAGAATGTTTACTTGATACGAGGTCTGTGAGCGCATGAACAGCGTCATGTTTCATTCTTGATTGAAACGTGTTTTAATTGACTCCATATTTGCTAGTCATGTCAAGATGTATTTTTAGTTTTAATTTTTTTCTTTCCTGTAGGAATGCGTCATATCTGTCTTTACCTTAAATCCACAACCTACGGAATCCCTTTAATTCCTATTCCACGGATTTACCTACAACGTAAACAATTAATGCGGGGGGAAAGGTTGATTGATAGTGGCTGTGAAGTCATGTCATTGCGGATCCTTCGGAAAGACGAAGAGCGAGAGACAAGACACGAGGCGCGGCCGTTAGAGACCGAAATGGTGTGCATTATTTCTAGTCCGACTCTGCAGCCTCTTTTTTCGTGCCGTCGGGGCCGAAGGTGCAATCATCGGAGGGAAGTGTTTCTGGGAATGGTGTTTGCGAGAATCCGTCTATTGGTTATCTGACAGATCGACAACATAGCATATGCGTGTGAGATCCCGAGAAGTAAGCCGTGCATACGTAACAGTAACATTGTAATATTGTGGTATTATCTAAACGGACCCTGAAATCTCACTCCGGCTCGCAGCAGAATTTGGGGCTTAGCCAAGCCATCACTATCTAAACCTAGGCATAATACGCCGCTCATTCTTTTTACTCCTCGTCGACTTCGACATTGCGATGCCGAAACCCGATAATAGGAACCTGACACCGCAGGCTCAGGCTGCTCAATACCACGCTGATGCTTGACAGAGCCATCGCGAGAGCTGCCCACACGGGATCCAACTTGACGTGTTCTCCGCCGGAAGTTACCACGGGATAGAAACACCCAGCCGCAACGGGCACAGCCAGCATGTTGTACACAAGGGCCCAAGCAAAGTTGACGCGAATGCGACGAAACACGGCGCGGCTGAGGTCCAGGAGCGTGACGACAGCTGTCAACTGCGACGTTGCGAGGACAAAGGCTGCGCTACTAATGGCCACGTCGCTTCCCGTCCCTATGGCGATGCCCACATCGGCAGTGGTGAGCGCGGGGGAGTCGTTGATCCCGTCGCCGACCATGGCGATAGTTGCGCGTTTAGACGTCGACCCGATTGCGTGGAGAGAGGCCTGGAGCGATGAGATTTTGGCTGCTTTGTCCGATGGGAGGACCTCCGCTAGGACATTAGACGAGGGGATGCCTACGCGCTGCGCCACCGCGCTGGCTGTCGTAATGTTGTCACCAGACAACATCCAAACTTGAATACCTCGTGAGATCAAGGCTTTGATCACGGGTACGGTTTCGCGGCGGATGGGATCTGAGATGGAAAGTGCCGTTACCAGTCTCCAGGCTTCAGCCGTTGATGGTTTTGTAGCGACTAAAGCGACAGACTTGGCCTCGGATTTCCAGGTGTCGAGAAGTGAACAGACGTGAGGTGAGATAGTGACTGAAAAGTCTCGCATGAGAAGTTCGTTGCCGATAATTATGTCAGTTTGGCCATCGACACCCCTGAATGAGGCTTTCATGCCTCTTCCGACCAACTCCTCAAGGTTAGTAATGTCGCCAGCCGTGACGTCGCCGCAGAATGAAACAATTGCCTTGGCTATAGGATGGCTGCTGCTCTCTTCAACGGCCTTGAGCGCAGATAGAAGCACACGGCGCTCCTCCTCATCAGCAGATGGAGTGTCCGGAAAGATGACAGAATCGGTAACCTGCGGCTCTCCTCCTTCGGTGAGAGTACCCGTCTTATCAAACACAACGCAATCAATTTTGCTCGCCTTCTCAAACGCTTCACCACCACCCTTAGCGAGAATACCGTGCTTAGCCGCGATACCGCCTCCGACAAAGATGGCTGTGGGCGCTGCAAGAGCGAGGCCACAAGGGCATGCGACAACAAAAACAGCAATAGCAAACTGGAGGGCAAATACAACTGAGCCACTAGAGGAAGTTGCCTCGTGATCGGGGACACCTCCGGCAAAGCCAACAACCATCCAGATAATCCAGGTGAGAACAGCAATGAGAGTGATGACAGGCACGAAATATGTAGTCAATAGGTCCGCAATTTGCTCAATAGGCGCTCGTTTTGTCTGACCCTCTCGAACGACCTGAACGATTTGATCGAGCATCGATTTTCCAGAGGTACCAGTAACACGCAGAATGATTGCAGCAGCTTTGTTGATGGTTCCGGCAAATACTTTGTCTCCTTCTGCTTTCTTGATAAGGCGTGACTCGCCAGTGAGACTCGACTCATCAAAGTTGGTATCTCCGCTAACGACAATACCGTCAGCAGCTGGAGACGCACCGTGAGGCACGCGAATCAGGTCGCCAGAGTCAAGCTGATCGACGGCAACAGTGCTAGTTGTTTGGTTCCCAGAAGGCTCTTTCTCAACAAGCAAGGCTGTTGTTGGCCGCAGCTTGCCCAACATCTCAACCGCATCGCCGGTTTTGGACTTACTGTATGCCTCGATGAGCCTACCCGCAAGTAGAAACAGCGTCAAGAAGACAACAGAGTCAAAGTACATTTCGGCTCTATATTCATGATGATTGCGGCTAGATGCAGCCGTGGAAACCATCTGTGCGACCGAGGATATGTAGGCGATGCTGGTTCCCAACGAAACAAGCATATTCATGCTGCCAAATCGGTAGAAACGTTGCATAACGGGCATGCGGCTTCCCGAACGCCACATTGTCCGCACCTCCTTGATTGCTCTGATGTGAAACACATCGGCAGCAAAGAAGTAGACCGGAGTAGCGAGGATAAAAAGTGCAATGTCGAGGCGGCTCAGCCCGGAGACCCAAGGTTTCATGAGGTACATCTTTCCATGATCCGAATCGGGAAGCAAGCTCATGTACACTATTCCGAGAACAAAAGTAGGTACAGCGAAGATGAGAGTGAGGATCTCGCGGTATAATAGCGCTCTTTGGTGTTTGGCTCTGATAACTCGAGACCGCTCCTCGAGTGTTGGTGGGTGGTAGATAGATGCTTTGAGAGACTCGTCAGCTGCTTCGATGGCACGTAATATTTGTCTGATGGTAAAAGTAGGAGCGTTAGGAGTATATCGAATTTTCAGAATGGGATTTCGAACGGCTGGTTCTTGTAAGATTTGAAGTCGGTCTGGGGCAAGACCCTTGAGTGTCGTGACGATTCGTGGTGGGCATCTCGAGCAGAATATGCCGTCAACGCGGATCTCGACCTCACGCTCATCAACTGAGGCTTTGGTATCTTGCAGGTTGATGACCTTGTCGATTGCAGCCTCATATCCTAGATCTTCGATGGCGTCTACGATTTCTTGGGCCCTGTCTCCGTCGGTGTATTCGACAGCTGCGCTGTTGGATACGAGGTTGACGGAAATCTTTGTGACCCAGGGATACTTTCCAATCTCCTGTGTGATTGTATTGACACAAACAGCACAGGTCATGCCGCCAATAGAGAGTGTCACTCTGGATGACGGAGCAGATGCTGTATCAGTGACGACATTCTGTAAAGGATGAGGTGCAGAGTCGCGTCTCGTAGGAGTATCGGATACACAAGAAGAAGTTCTCACCAGCTGTCGCTTATCATCTGATGGGAAAGACTGCTGCGTATGTCTCTCGAGTTTGCATGCCTCACAGTTCTCGAGGTGAGCTTCACGAGCCTTCTCAAGAGCAAGCGACGAGACTTGCGGACGCCAGAACTGGAAGAAGGAATCTAGCCAGCCATCGGAGTGCTCTGCAACGCGGCTGCTTTCCCCATCCACTTGTGAGATGTGGCGAAGATCATTTGCAGAGTTTGCAGTGGTGTTGATGCCGCACACATCAAAGCCAGCGTCCTGAAGAACTCTCTGCATACTGCCGACAGAGGCGAAGGAACTATCTTTGTGCTCGATTGTGACGACAGAAGTGACGAGATTGGGAGAAACCCATAGTACGCAGTCGCCGAATGTATCGTGTAATAGGGAGCGGATCAGGGTGACGCAAGTTGGGCAGTGGAGGTTGCCCAGAAGAAAGGACGTCGTGACAACAGTTGGTAGAGATGACATGTTTGTGGTGTCCGCCATTGCTTGGTAGTTCGTGCTGCGCTGTGTTTGTCTGTGAAAGGGATTGGAGGTTCATATATATATATGCGTTCAGTGAATAAGGTTGACGCAAACACTGCAACTTTGACCGGTAGATGCGCGCGAGAGCTTGGTATCAGAAAAAGGTGAAAAAGTAATTGTTTTTAATATTGGTGAATAAGGATGAGAGTTTCTGTTTGTCTCGAGAGGTTTCTAGAGCTGGTATTTAATATCATCGGAAACCGCACAAATGTCGCAAATGATGACTTTATCGTCATGGTTGCTTTGTCACTGTTTTAGTGCACGGTCAGTGATGCGTGTGTGTACTCAATAAACTTTCTGTCTGATTGTTGAGACTAACTTAAGTCCTTTTTAAGTCTTTGTATCTATGATATGTGAAAGTGATCATGAAGACAAAATACCTGCCCCTCTGAGAATGTCTGTCTAATAATTTTCTTCATTTTCTACAAGTAGAAAGATAGAGAGAGAGTCATGTTGCTCTTTCCCTTTCTTCTCCACTCTCGGTGAGGACAAGGTGAGGCAAATTGCCACTAATTTGAATACAGTAAGGCGCGGATGCGCGGTTTGTGCTGCCAATCACTGTGTTTGCAGCGTTAATTGTGCGTCGCGCTTCGACTCAAAAGAGTTCAAATTGATTAGTTATAAAGAATTGGAAAGAATATTGGGGATGAACGTGAATTTGCTACTTGAGCAATATTAAGCTACTATGGAAACGGAGTAACGGATCATTAGACAGAACGTCACTCACTGCGACCAAAGCAAAGACGCGTGCGACTGAGAGCAATAGAAAGGTTAGCCTATACATACCTGTCGGTCGTGGTTACAAAAATAACAACCAAAGAGTCTGGTCTAAGCGGCATGAGCTGGCTTACTAATTTTGTCTCTCATGCTTGTACTGGCTAGGTAGATAACTTTTCTAATATCCTCCCGAGAATAGGATTTGGAGCTCACTGATTTGCATCTTGAAGTGTGGCTATATGAAAATCTTTAAAACAAGAACAACGCAGGCTGCTTAGTAGGTTAGTAATCTGTCAATCGAAAACAGCGGGAAGCAAACTACCTGTATTTTAGCCAAGACTTTTTGGTGAATCTATTAGCAATGTGGTTGACGAAAAAATGGCCCGACTCCTAAAACACCTTTCTTTATCAGTCGCACTTCCGCTTGATAAAAGGCGCATGGATCCGTATCCATCTCTCTCTCTCTCCATCAGTCGATCCATCTCCCGACACCTTCTGCCCCCTTCTTTTGTGCGTGGCCATAGCTTGGTCTATATATGTATGTCCTCAGATGGCTTGACGGATGTCAACAGAAACAGTATTGAATGCCGAGAGGGCCCCCCATGTCGGGTATTTCTTATGGATACCAGTATCAGGGCCCATCACAGGCAATACTGCTACTCTACTACTGACCATCCCCCTTTTCATAACTAGACATTGCATTCTGGGGCCATATATATAGATATGTATGCATGTCTACCGGAAGAAAGCAAGCATCAACTGTAATCCTGCTGCCAAATGGAAAGACAGTTATAAGCGATAAATGCCTGCAACTCCACGTGTCCAGGCTTTCATCAACTCCAGGAAATTGCGGAGAAGTTCATGACAGTCAACATTTCATTACGTACAGTCTCACTTCGCCATGTTAGAAGAAGCAAGAAGCGTCGATGAGCTGCGGGGGATCTAGTCAACTGTGCAGGAATATCTTGGCCTTCGTCTGGGGGAGGGGCGAAAAAGTCAAGGCCAGAGACGGTTATGGGCGGGCTGTCAGCAACCTTGCTCACCTATGTCTGACCCCAATAAGCTTCCCAGCTCTCCAATTCCTTGACCAACCCTCCTATAGGAGCTTGTTCCATCAACCTTCCAAGACTTTTCCAAGACTTTTCGCACATGCCTTTTACGGATGGATCAGTCTTTCAAAGACACAATCTCACTACCTGCCAAGCCAATGACGCCCGCAGGCAAATTGAACCGCCCATCTGGTCTTGTGCCCATCATCTCAGGCGTTTCCTTCCTTCTTCAATATGTGCCGATACCACCATCAGTAGGTAAGTAGCCAGAATCCCATTGAGACGAACTACTATAGGGAGACAAATGATAGCGCCAATGCACGATGGTATAATTTCCCCTCAATCAGTTGGAGCAAAAGCGAGTCAAGTAACCTTGTTTACTTACTTTATTCAGCGGACACAAGTGGATATTCAAACGTAATAACTCAATCTTCCGCGGGGTGGAAGAGCGGCTTTTAAACAAAAGAATATCAGTTGCACATCTACTCCGCACTCTGTGTCGGTATGCTTCACCGTGTTGGCCGTTAGGTTTGGGGTCCGTGGTACTTGTTGGATGCATGCAGTATTGTCCGGATGTTGGACCAAAGTTGGATAAGCCTTAACATCCATGATCCGCCGTCTGACCACGTTCGAGTATGCCTCCCTCGGATGCATGAGATATTGCAGCAGACAAATCCTTAGGACTGTGCAGGTCGTGGACTGATTGGAGTCTTTGGTAGGTAGCCCCCATCTGTCGACATAAGGCGTGCTGTTTTCTTCCGAATTAAGTTCTGGAATCTTTTGGAGACAGGCTACTCCAACGGGACAGGCCCTCTCTGCGCTTCGCCAGCCACCTTTACAGTAGTTTATTTCGGGCGGAGCCTTGATCCGGTTACCCTGAATCGCCTCATGCGGTCATTGTTTGGATGATCATGCCCGGTTATCTCCAGACGCTGCACGCGCATAGGCAGACATCATCTTTTGGGTAAATGCCATGCCTGCGAAGACGACGATTTGCTTGGGCGTTCTGACATCAAAACCACGAGATGGCTCCGAGACAATGGTCGACATGGGGTTTCGATGGAACGTAGTAGTCATGCGCGTGAGTAATGATCCAAAACGCGGTCGGCCAAGAAGACGGGGTACAGGATATATCCACAAGATGGATTCCGGTATTCTCTCTGTTGTTCAAGCTGTTACCTAACAAAAAGAATTAGCCGCCAGGTCAAATGGTAAGATCAAACCAAGCAATAGCTAATTTCCGGTACGGTAAGAAGCAGAAACGACGTAGTACGTCTTAGACTCAGCGCCCCACCCAGGGGGCTATGAGGGCAGGTAGGCGGGACTTGAACACATAGCAAGATCCCGACTTAATTCCTCCAACGTCGAGACCCTCACCACAAGCTTTGGAAAGACAACCGAGAGTGCAGTAAGCCTTTGATTACTATGCTGCAAATATTACCACGATATGCCATTGGTAGTGCGAATAGCATTAGGTATTTCTGTGAGTTAGCCTCTGTCCAAGGTGCCGGTAGGCGTGTACTGTAGCGAGATGTTTTTCGTTATTTGGCAGGATTGATCTGCCACAACCCAAGACGTCTATCTCCATCGGTAACCAGTAAGATCTGTTCTTCGGCGTCTTATCTCATGGAAAAGATAGAGAATATGTGTATGGGAAACCGACCAAATGTCTGCACTGCATTATCAAGTCTTGGTATTTCGTAAAGCATGCAACTTGTTTGCATGGACCAGAAGCTTGGCCAGATAACACAAACATTCGTCCCCGTCTGTGCAGGCAGTCCTAAGCGTTTTCATATCTGGAACGTGGGGCTCGTTTCCCGTAATGTATGGGACTCTGTCGTGTCTGGCGCCTTGGCTTTGGGTGAATGTACAACATGTTATCGGTTGTGAGACTACCTCAATGTCTTGGCTTTCTTGGCTCTCCTTCTCCAACGACTCGCCTGCCTGCACTCCCTGCTGGCATCGTCGCCTCCTCGGGCAAATCCCAATACTCAATCAACAGATGTTCTTGGGTTTTCTCCACTATGTCAGCCAACGAGAGATCCTGCATCGGTCTACCCGGGCACCCCAGGTTATCAATACCAAGGAGTTGATGCTTGTCTTCTTGGCACTGGAGAGAGAATTTCGTAACGCTCACCTTCTCTTCTCAGTCAGGCCAAGCCTCGAGCGCTTCCTTCCCGTTTGTTCAAACTGGCTTGGCGATGGGGAGCACCGTGAGCTATAAATGATGGGATGTCCTCTTGGATATTTGCTTAGGTTCCCATTATCCGTTCTTGCCTCCTCTTTCACCCATCGACCAGCTCTTTAGCAAGCCTCTTGCCGTTCGTATTTCAACAAAGCCAAGCCAAGCTTGCTGCTGTTGCAATGGCTACCAAGGAAACCAAGGGGATGCCCGAAGAGCACCCGGTCCAGGTGCCCACCAACTCGAGTAGTGATCTTCCTCGCGGATCTATTGCAGAGGAGGAGGTCGTCAAGAGGCCTTGGTGGCATGGTTTCAAGCAGCCTGGCCACGCTCTTCAGATCATCACCGCCGCTGTTCTTGCCATCGCCATTGGAGTAGTTGTCGCTACCCAGGTTGATGAGGTTCCCGAGACTGCCATCACACTCCTCGGCATTATTGGTAACCTCTGGTTGAGAGCCCTCAAGGCAGTCGGTAAGTACCCACAAACAACCTATGTTGCTGAAGAAAGATAACTGACAATTAGCCAGTCCTTCCACTCATCGTCTGTTCCATGTTGCTTGCTGTCACTAGACTTCGACAAATGTCCAATGGAGGCTCGAAGCTTGCCAAATGGACTATAGGATATTATATCCTCACCACACTTCTCTCTATCACGGTCTCTTGTATCATGCAGGGTCTTGTCTGGTCCAAGCAATACACAGTGGTCGATAACACGCCTTTGGATGAGAGTGACAAATCTCTCCCCGACACCGAAGAGCGTCCAATCGCCATAGTCGTTCGAGACATGTTCTATTCTTTTATCCCCGCAAACATCGTGGCTGCATTGGCGAATGATGAACTCCTTGCCGTCATCATTGTTGCCATCATTGTTGGATATCTCATAGAGTCCCCTCATTCACCCATCATCCGAGTTGCTGAAGAGATCGAGCGCATGATCACCACAATCATCAACTTCCTTATTGCAGTAGCCCCCATCGGTGTCTTCTTCCTTATTCTGCCCAACTTGATGAAGCTTGATATTGCTGAGATCGGCTCAAACTTGGGTCTTCTTATCGGCGCCACCTTGTCCACCATGCTCATCCACATCTTGGTCGTTGTCCCCATCATCTTCTTCATTTTCACTCGAATGAACGCCTATTCCTACTGGATCAAGATCTCTCCGGCTTGGATTACAGCTTGGGGATCTGCTTCTTCTGCTGCCACTCTTTCAGTCACCCTTCGATGTGCCAAGGAGCGTGGTGTTCCCGCCATCATCCGCAAGTTCGCTTGTCCCCTTGGTTGCCTGATTAACATGGACGGTACCGCCATCTACCTCCCTGCTGCGGTTGTTTTCCTGGCTTCCACCCAGGGCGTAACTCTGGGGCCTACCGCATATGTCATTGTCGCTCTTCTGTCAACCTTGGCTTCAATCGGTGTCTCACCCATCCCCTCGGCTTCGCTTGTCCTCCTGATCATGATTGCCCGCTCGGTCAACGTTGAAATCACTGGAATGTACGCTGTCATTGTAGCCATCGACTGGCTCCTGGATCGCTTCCGTACCGCGATCAACGTTTCTGGCGATCTGTTCGCTGTCATGATCATTTACAAGCAGACTGGGATCGAGGACCCTCCAGAGGTTATCGAGGAGAGCGCTCAGGAGGCTGATGCTCAAGAGAAGGACGCGAGCAACCGAGTCTAGATTTGGACCAAACGATTGTTGAATGAAGGATGAACAATTTGTAGCCGGCGTTGTTGCTTTTGGAATACCATATCGTATCTAGTTGAAGAGTTGAATTGATCATCGTCTTCAAGACAAATAATAAGTTCCCACATTATCGGTTTCGAAACGATTGTGACTCATATGATTGATATCTTGTCCGAAGCAGGTGAATGTGATGACTCGCTTGAGCCAAGAATGTCTGACAGGGAAGATGCTGATGGGTAGAAAGCTTGGCCTTGCTATCAGTCCATCGCGTGGGGAAAGCTCTTGGCAGAGGAACAGTTGAATGCGAAATCGATATAAACCTCTTGGGAAAAAACAGAAGCCAAACGCTTTAATATCTTTGCAACGCAATATTATGCGCTAGAATATCTTGAGGCAGCATCGCGACGCTGAAGGGCAGGAATAAAAAAGGTGAAGATGGGGGACGTCAAGAGGAAAAGAGTTGGATGAAGCATTTCTTGGCGCGAGGGTCCTTCCTGCCTACCTACTTATAGAGTGAATGAGAATGCGGCGGAACTTGCTTGTATGTAAGAGAATTGGTATCCTGCTACAGTGCAGTCTAATCTAAAAAGGGTAGGTGCGCAGGTAACCGCTCTTATCAGTTTCCTCCAGCCACTTCTAGGCCCTCAAAGACCAGTGGCCTATCCATACCTTCTCCGTAGACCCGGGCAGGAGGCACCTACCCCATTCACACAAAGAGACAATGCATCGGCACGTGATGCTAGATGATTATAAGAAGCAAAAGACAACATAGAATCGACTTGATCAAGGCTTATCTGTCGATATGACAAAAATACAAAGAAGCACAGGCTGGCCTTTCAAGGTCGATATAGCCTTTGAAATGCCACATTTTCCAATATCCTCGATCCATTCAAATTCAAGATACCATTGCCGCCTACATCCAACTCCTTGTCGTACTTTCCCATCGCCATCTCAGTCAGAAAAGGCCCAAGTCTTTCAGTTGGACTGTGCATAGAATGCAGCATTGTCCGTATAATCGGTCCAAAGACTAGATCGAGCGCATTGTACACCATGCCAGGATTGGGAATGTGCGGTTTGATCGCATCGTGATTGGCAGCGTCTACATGGCAAGGACGTACGCTCTCGACATGGAATTTTGATGTGCGCAGCTCGGACAGTTTTCTCTCTGTTTCTCCCTTCACACGCCCGAAGAGTGATGTGAATGTTCCCGGGCTTGTGGTCGCACCGTAACCAGAAACGTAGATGAAGCGAAATGGCTCCTTTGTGGGTGACAGGGTGGAGAAAGTCTCAGCAGCAGCGAGGGGGAAGTCTCTGGTGATGGTGACGTATTCTCTATTGCGTACTGTCAGTCGAATACTATACTCTTCAATGTAACAGACACGGTGTAGACGGACTCTTTTGTCACCTTGAGTTGACTGATCCCCAATGCCCAGACTACCCCGTTGGCGCCTTTCAACTGGTCAAGAACCTGAGGCTCATACTTTGTAAAGTCTTTGTGAATTATCGTATTGACTCTTGAATCTTTCTCCGCCAAAGGCACTGGCCGTCTGCTCAAGATTGAGATCTTGGTGATATCTTTCGACTTCAACATGGCATCTAGAACGCTGGAACCAACAAAGCCTGTAGCACCGGTGAGAATTAGATGCATGGTTGTCTGATACAGGTCGGAACGATAACTCAATGATCAGTTGGAGAGGAGAATAAAGGTGCGTTTTGGGGGGTAAGATCTGGGCTTGGACATTCGTAGTTTGGGGACTATACACTGCAACAAACTCCGCCATGAGCGGACTACAGAACCCCGATTGTTTGTTTCAGTATATACTCACTTATTGGCGTTACGACAAGGGGGCTCCAGTATACGCAGAATCGAAGAAACATGATCTATCTCCACGACGGATCCCGGACTTAACAATTATTAAATCCGGTCTTATGTACATCTCAATGGATATTTAGCCCAATAGATGTCGGACAAGTATGTTTATCTCCTCAAAGTATCATTGACAATGCAGTTCAAGTATGTTTTTGCGCAAGATGAGTAGAGATTGAATTGGAAGCAGTATCTATAAGCAAAATACAAATCGCTACCGAGGTATATGTGTGCTACCAGTACCAAACGCCATGCTATATCATTTTCTACAGTCCGATCTTTGTTCTAACGGAGCCGGGCTCATTAAGGAGGTTTTGAGTAATCACCTGCTTTGAGCGAAGTTGTTGTTGTTGGCGATCCGATTCGGTGAGCCCCGGCGTGAACCAACAATCTTGTTCCTGGTGGAATACTTCTTGATGAAATTTGTCGTCGTTTTAACCCCAACGATGCCGTAAACTGACTGGGCATAGAGCACAAGACCAGAAACGTGAGGGCAGGCCATGGATGTGCCATCCTCGATGTAGGTACCGTTGTCGCTCAGCCACGAGGCGGAAACGATGTTGACTCCAGGGGCGAAGATGTCAACCGATGAACCGTAGTTGGACCAGTCGGGAATCATCCAGTTGTTGTCGATGGCTCCAACGGTAATGGCTTGAGGAGCAGAGGCAGGAGATGTCAGACTGGCAGATTTGCCTTGGTTACCAGCTGCGACGACGATAATGACACCGGCCTTAGCGGCGTTCTTGATAATATCGTTGAGAGCACCAGAAACACCGTTGACGCCAAGAGACAGGTTGATGACGGAAAACTCTTGTCGCTTCTTCTTAATGATGTCGTTCACAGCCCACTCAATACCGGTCATGATAACTGACAGGTCGGCCGAGTCGCCTTGAAAGACCTTGACAGAGATGACCTTGGCCTTCTTAGCAACGCCGTAAGTCTTACCAGCGAGGATCCCAGCAACGTGAGTACCGTGACCGAGACGGTCAGTAAAGTCTCTCCTAAAAGCTGTCCAGCCATTCTTGGCACGGCCCTGGAACTCCTTATGGGTGGTGCGCACACCACTGTCAACAAGATAGGCGTACGAGGAGGAGCCGCTCGACTTGTGGTAGAGGTAGTTAGTGTAACCTTTCTTGCGGTGCGAGATAGTTCCGAGTCCCCATGTGCTAGGTGACTGGTCGATCTCGCCCCTCTTCTCAAGGGATTCGTCGTCATCATCCCCATCGCTAGGCTGTTCATCTTCACCTGCTTCTGTTGAGGGTTGCGCGGGCTGTTCTTGTCGCTTGCTCGCGTTCCATGTCAACTGAACTCGTTGATCGGGTTCAACGTGGGCCACCTGTTCAAGCTGTTAGAGATACATCCTCAATCTTATTCGGCTGATCTTACCGCTGAGCTCTTCTTGATCTCTTTTATAGTTTCAGGATCGAATGTGCCAGCGTAGCCTCGAAAGCCAGCTTCAGTCTCAAATGTCTTCTCAACACCGTTATCGCCATCACGCTTCTCGAGACCGCGTTTCTCGAGGCTCCGTTTGTGAACGTCACCAACCCATTTCATATGAGCCTTGATTGTAGGTGGCTTTATCTCAGACTTGAGTGTGATGATGTAGCTGTCGGGGATTCTATTGTCAACACCCTCTGGCGTGGTGGGAGCTGCTAGGGTGCAGCCAAAGAGAGTGGTCGCAATAACTGCGAAGATCTTGATTTGAACCATTGTTCAGATGGATGTTCTAAGGAAGGACAAGAGTTGGTACAAAAGACTGCTGGATGTAAAAGAGAGTGTTAATATGGAGAAGAAGAGACGAGTCACAGTCTGGATGTTCTTTCTCTGACTTGAGTACGAACTAGGGATATCGCTAGAAGCTTTTTATTAGGCATGTATGTAGTCACGAAGCTTCCATCGGAAGCCGCACGAGGTAGGGGTCTAGATGTTGCCAGCCGTTCCGAATTTTAGCAACCGCCTCGTCGTAACGGAATACCGAGTCCTTCGCCACGCAGACACATACTAGCTGACGCAGGAACAACTTGTTTAAAAGGTTAGAAACTGGATAACTCCGCGGGAACTAGAGAACAAAGAACCCTGCGTGGCTGACTTGTCAGGGTCAGTTAGTGTCAGCAGATACATTCCTGGATGGACGGAATTGGAGGGACGGTGCCAATCTTATTCATGAATCGTTCGGTGGCGTTCCAGTTTTCCAGGAACCGAGTTCTTCGCCGAGTCGAATCGCGTGGTCTTTCAGTTGTCAATTATTTGAAGGCAAGTTCGATGAGCTGAGTGGCCAATAGGGTTGTAGTGTGACCCGGAAAGGGTATAAGTCCCAGTTAGAGTTCGCGTCCTCGCAGTCTGGTCCTGATAGATTTGAGCCGCATTCCTTGTACTTACAGGGTCTTTTTAAATTATCCGGCATGTCCACAAAATGATGCAGGATTGTCTTTTCCAGTATGGCCGAGGGTTAGCAACTTGACAACGCCGATATTTCACGGAGCTTCAGATAAGCTAACTGGCAGATACCTTCTGGCTTCCGCCCAGGCTGGTATTTCAATTATTGGGAACTTCCACATGGCTAGGATTCTATTTAACTGTAATTAGTTAGAGTTTTGGAGTTAGAATTTGCAACTTTTCATCATAGTTCGCCGCTTGCGCAATGAGAATTACTGCCAGTGAAGATCCAGTTCTGGTCCATTGCTTGCTGATTACAGATTCCAGTCTCAGATTCTCGATCACTCATGGAATAGTGCAGTGAGTTTCACAACACCCTCTTTGAGTATTTGGGCATGTGGCTAGTTAGATCAGAGCACTGTTACAACAGCACTTTTCCAGGCTTGCCTCGGCAGTATATTACAGACACGACGACACTCCATATTCGCCTCGATGTGCCATGATTAGATCTAGAACTATGTACAAAAGCCATGTTATTCATTCTGTGATACATTTTTTGTCATTTGTTGCGAACGTGAGTGAGAGATAGAATTGGATGTTTGCGGAACTAACCAAGTTCGTTAGTCAGTCTGATCTATCTAGGTTGTCCTTGGCATATCTTATAATGAAAGTTTGATCTGGGGATGATTGAATTATGCTTCAGGGCCAATAGGGTATATAGTCTTTCCAACTAGCTGAGTCAATAGTATAGCTGCCAAGCTATGTACATGACAAAAGTCACGTTCGCGGCAGGCAGAATATGCCAAGGCCTTCTTAGGAATCCAGCTATACATAGCATCACGAGTATAGCGTCTTGTCTTTACTGTTCTTTTGCTGTCACTGCAGCACCATTATAGTTCAACGTGATCGGCAGTTGAGCCTCTTGACATCGCAACTAGTATCGGATGCAATCGTCAAGAAACCTTCTTCACACTATTGGTATCTGGCGTCATGGTTTTGGCGCGCCTCCCAACTTTGAAGCCTTATATTCTGGAATGGGATAGCTAGTTTTGGTGTGCTGACCCTTTCGCAGCGAGTCGTTGTAGGCTCAACTTGTACAATGTTTGGTTTGAAATTCAGGTCTCATCGAGAGCCCATACTTGCACACAGCGGTCTTGCTCATGAAAGCACTGTTGGTAGATTGCTGTCCATATATGTGAATCTTGCGGGTTCGAAATTCACACATCTTGTGCAGGTTCAAACGTGAGTTGAACAGTCAACTTACTTGAGTGGGCAGAGGTGTAGAGATATAGATTATTCCCATAACTCGTCTTGTATACACAATTGTTGCTTTTTGAGTATTCTAAGTCCTTTCAAACCTTTTGAACATCAAGTTACAAGATGGGAAGCCGTTTTGTTTCGGTTGACCTTGTCCTCTATGGCCTGAACCGCGTTGAGCTTCTATGGTGTGTCTTCTGTTCCCCATCAGGCACTTGTAAATTCTACACTCCCTAAATTTGTACTTCCTGGTTTCTATATAAGCTCCAAAACACTACCGAACAAGTATAATGATTGCAACTCGAAGCAAGGTGTAGAACATTGGGCTTCTGATGTCGGCCACTTGCTCTTGGACCATATATAAGATTGCACGGAAATAGCACTTACTACTCTATGACCAGACAATACTAAACAAAGGAATATGATTGGCTTATCATAATCTCTAATTTACGGTTTTATCCCCGATGCTGAATAAGTCAAGAGCGGCAAAAATAGCGATGGCGACACCGCCGAGTGCCGGTCGGACCATCGGGGGACCCTAGAGGGAGAAAAAAAAGTCAACGGCAGGAGCATCGGGATTTCGGAGTCGCCATGGAGGGGAGGGCCAGACTCTTGATGTGGGGAAGTTACCAAAATAATGGCCATACAAAGGCAGGAATCTTGGTGTCAATTGCCCCTGCCCTTTTTTGTCATGCAACTTTCCCATCTTGCGACATCGATGTCCTTTCCGAAGTCGGTCTAGTTCAATTGCGTGATTCTGTCAAAGCATCAACAATTCTCAATTCTGTCAAGTCAAGCGGCAGCGACAGAGCAAATTGGCGCAATGGAGTTCGCTACCGTTACCGTTGTCCCGTTGAGTCGCCTCCTGAAGGGATATACTTCTTGTTCCACTCCGCCTCTCGTTCTCTTCCCTCCTCTCTAGTCTCTCTCTTTACTCTGAGCTGAAAGCATCTCAACTCACAGGACTCTTACCCACAAGATGCCTCACCAAGAGTCGGCCCCCGTGGCCAAGACCAACTCTGCCGACTTCAACAAGTTGTCGTCCAGCCTCCCTTTTGGCCAGCAGGTCTCTCTTTCATCAATTTCCGGCCCGACATATGTGACTGCCCAGCTTCTTGTCCAGCAGATCGCCTACAAGTTGTCCGATAAGATCTTCTCTTACTCTCCCGAGACATTCGACCTCGATATCGCACTCAAGCAATGGGCCTCCCAGAACGAGAAGAACATCCACGGATACTCCACTGAGGTTCTGCCCCTCCAGACCCGAGTTGGTGCTGGTGCTCTCGCCCTTGGTTACATCTTCTCTCCCGACTTCGATGTCACCAAGCGTCACATCCCCCAGTCACTGATTGCGCCCTCGGGCAGCCTTCAGCAACTTCGCGGCACCCTCGACCAGCTTTCTCTCCTCTATGGCGTCTCCAGCCCCTTTGTTGCCCACATCGCCGCTCTCGACTACTCCGACAGCAAGGGCCTGATCTCCAACTATGATGTTGCTCTTCGCCTGGCTGAGGACCTTGGCCTTGGTCTTGTTGCAAGCACCTCTACCTACGAGGCTCAGCACATGTCCGTCTTTGCTACTCTCCTAGCTACCCTCCTCCCCACTCTTCATATCTACGATGGTGTCAGGGTTGCTCGTGAGACTCTCCGTGTTGTTGATGCTTTGAGCGAAAACGGTATTGCCGACCTTTACAACAAGCTCTCTGCCGAGGCTGGCAAGCTCAACACTCGCCTTGACACTGCTGGCAAGGCTGTCGAGCTTCTCAAGCTTTTCAACGATGAACTCGGTACCGTCTACCAGCCTTTCGAGTACCACGGCCACGAGTCTCCTGACGTCGTTCTCGTCGCCTTCGGCAGCGTCGAGTCTCAGGTCTCCAGGGAGGTCCTGGCTAAGCTCTCCGTTGATGGAGCCAAGGTTGGCGCGATCAATGTGCGAATCTACCGTCCTTTTATCGAGGAGGCCTTCCTTAACGCTATCCCTGCCTCTGCCCGTACCATCGCCGTCCTCGGCCAGGTCAAGGATGAGCTTGCTGTCGAAGACGAGGCTACCCAGTCTGCTCTCTACAGCGATGTTCTGACCGCTGTTGCTTTCTCCGGCAAGTTTGACAACGAGCCTGAGGTCCTTGACATCAAGTACACCCCTGCTCAGTCTTTCACTCCTCAGGGTCTGGTTGGCACTCTGCACAAGATCTTCAACAACGATGGTGAGGCCAAGAAGCTGCCCTCTCTCGTGCAGGCTCAGCAGTTCACCTTCTGGGACGTCGACAGCTCGCCCGCTCTGAACTCTCCCAGTGTGATCGGCAACCTCCTCTCCAAGGAGTCCACTTCTAACGTCTATGTCAACGAGATCTTTGACAACCTTACCCAGGGTGGTATTGTCCGCAGTGATCTGCGATCTTCCAAGAAGGCCCTCGAGGCTCCCTACGACATCGACAATGCTGACACCATCGTCATTGGCGACGAGAACATCCTCAAGGAGATCGATGTCCTCAAGGGTTTGGCTGATGGCGGCAAGGTCATTGTCAAGCTGTCTAACTTCAAGGACGATGAGGTTGAGAAGCGTCTTCCTGTTGCTTTCCGAAAGGGTCTCCAGGAGAAGTCGGCCCAGCTTTTCATCCTTGACTCTACCTACTCTCCTGCTTTCGAGAAGGATCCTCTCTTCTCCAAGCTCCTCCTCGAGTTGTCTTTCCTCAAGGTTGCTCTTCCTGACTACACTCCCGAGAAGATTGCCAAGCACATCCTCGCCGAGGGTCATCCTCCTACTCTGGAGGAGTCCATCGATGCTGTTGGCCTCTGCCTCCGCCAGTTTGAGGTTCCTGCTACCTGGGCCGAGGTCGATGCTGACTTTGCTGACCCCAACCTCCCCACCACCATCCAGTCTAACAGCTTTGTTGTCCACAACAAGGAGGAGGTTGAGGAGACATTCGAGCTCCGTGATTGGCAAGCCGCTGCCAAGTCCCTCGCTTTCAAGGAGGCTTATGGCACCAAGAACGTTCTACGACCCGAGTTGGCTGTCAAGACCTCCACCATCACCGTCAAGGAGAACCGTCGTCTCACTCCTCAGGATTATGACCGCAACATCTTCCACATTGAATTCGATCTCGGTGACTCTGGTCTTACTTACAAGATTGGTGAGGCTCTGGGTATCCACGCTGAGAACGATGAGGAGGAAGTCAGCCAGTTCATCGAGTTCTACGGTCTCAACCCTGCCGAACTGGTCCAGGTTCCTGCTCGTGAGGATCCTACCCTTCTCGAGACCCGCACCGTCTTCCAGGCTCTCGTCCAGAACGTCGACATTCTTGGCAAGCCTCCCAAGCGCTTCTACGAGGCCCTTGCTGAGTTTGCCACTGATGAGACCGAGAAGCAGAAGCTCGAGGCTCTGTCCAGCCCTACTGGTGCCGAGGATCTGAAGCGTCGCACCGAGGTTGACACCGCTACCTACGTCGACATCCTTGAGGAGTTCAAGTCTGCTCGCCCCAGCTTCCAGGAGCTTATCAAGATCGTCAGCCCCGCGAAGCGTCGAGAGTACTCTATCGCCTCTGCCCAGGCTGTCACCCCCAACTCAGTGTCTCTGATGATTGTCGTTGTCGACTGGGTTGACCCTCGTGGCCGCACCCGTTACGGACACGCTACCCGTTACCTCAGCCGTCTGCCGGTCGGAGCCAAGGTCACTGCCTCTGTCAAGCCCTCTGTCATGAAGCTGCCTACCAAGGACACTGCTCCTCTCATCATGGCTGGTCTCGGAACAGGTCTCGCTCCCTTCCGTGCCTTTGTCCAGTACCGTGCCATGCAGAAGGCTCAGGGCAAGGAGATTGGCTCCATCCTTCTGTACCTTGGTTCTCGTCACCAGCGTGAGGAATACCTCTATGGTGAGGAATGGGAGGCATACTTGGCTGCCGGTGTTGTCACTCTTATTGGTTCTGCTTTCTCTCGTGACCAGCCTCAGAAGATCTACATCCAGGACCGTATGCGCCAGACTCTCAAGGAGATTGCCAAGGCCTACATTCAGGATGAGGGAAGCTTCTACCTGTGCGGTCCTACCTGGCCTGTGCCTGACGTAACCAAGGTTCTCGAGGAGGCTATTGCCCACGAGGCCAAGGCTGCTGGCAAGAAGATCGATCCTCGCAAGGAGATTGAGAAGCTTAAGGAGGAGGGACGATACGTCCTTGAGGTTTACTAGACGATGTATCTCTTTTTATGATTAATGCCCAAAATGGTGCTCAGTAGTATAGAAAGCATTGAAGCGTTTGAATAAAACCGAACATTTGGCTGTTCATGTTATATCTGCCCATCCATAAGATATCTAGTGACTCGTTTTACATACAGTCTTGTCGTATAAGCAGCCTGAGAGCATGAGAAACTTTATCAACTGTGCTCACGATTTCGAAATGTCGTCTCCCTCTTTTCATATACTACTGCCAATATTGAGAGGCACATCCATATCGCCAACGCCTTTGAGCCTGAGGACTTCCTCGTACCGTCAGGCCAGACTCGTGTCTACCTTCATGACCGGGGCATTGGACCTCTACGCGCGCGACTACCGGTAAAACTTCAAATTGTTATCCGCCTTAACAATAATCACAAGATGCTGCCCAACGCAAATATCGTGTCATTTTGCAGGAGTGGTCTAGACCTCGAGATCGTTCAACGAAAAAGCAAATATCAACGCAATGAAACCGACTAGTGACCAACGAAAGTGAGTTTTCCGCTGTTCTCCGGCGCGGCCAGAGCAAATCTGGAAACCCGAGCTTGAATTTCCTTTTTGTTGTGATGCTAAATATCCCCCTCCTCCAAGCGAGGGTTGCCGATCCCTTTGGGCATCAACCCTAGACCTGGGTCCTGTGGTTTTTTTTGCTCGTGTCGAACCTCAGCCCAACCTGGTGAATGCCCAATATCTGTTCACGTGTAGGACTTTTGGAAATAAAGGGGCCTCAGGGCCTGAACTCTACCAGAAATAAGCCGCTCAGCGGAAATTGTGATGTTGGGGTCGTAAGAAGCCCGAAGGCATGGGTGCAACACAAAAGGAGCCATCCGAAGCTGGAGAGGCTTACAGGTTGCACCTGCACCCGTCAGGTCGATCCTTTTTAGGGTTTCAGCGACCGGTAAGCGAGATTGAGATATGTATGTACCGATGATAGCCTTTTTGCTGGTTGATTAAGCTTCCAGTATATCTGTGATGGTATCAACTGCTATCCCAGGAGCGCTGTAAAGCGAATCAGGAAAGCCGTCGGCATACCAGCAAAAGGAGATGTAGGACCATATCTTTGGCTTAGACGATGCACGTGCTAGAATGAAGTTGCAGCTGATTGATCACATACTCTATCTCCGTTATGCATGTCTATCTAGAATTCCGCAGTGGCTCATCGTGTTCGATCCTGGATGCTGTGCAGGGACATCTTTACTGAAACAGCTCAACTACAGTGAATGGGTCCTAAGGGGCTGTTGTGTAAGTCGGAGATAAGGGCAAAAAGTAGTAGTTTATCAAGTCACATGCCCCGTACTGGAATCGAACCAGTGATCTTATCATTACTAGTGATACGCTTTACCACTGAGCCAACGGGGCTTCTTTGCGAACTTATTAAAGGTGGTGCTGCAGTACGGGCTCAAGTTCCCAGCAACACAAAGGAAAGCTTGAGATTAACTTGAGATCAGTATGTAGGATGCATCCGGTATAAATTCAATCCCGGCGAGCATTTACAATACGAAAGGACCGAACGGTCCTGAAGTTCACTAAGAGACTGACGGTCGTAGAGATCTAAGTGCTAAAAAAGGATAGAAAACACAGTGGTTTAGACAAGTCTTTATCTTGCTTATCCCGGATCGCCTCAACTTCTCATCCATACTCTGGAAGTGAAAAGGTTATTTAAAACAACTGACTCGTATGTACAATTAAAGGCTCGTCTTAAATATCCACAGCATTACGCTTAGCTTCGGGGTCTGAAGAGCTGGCACTTGAGCCTGACATATCTACTAAGTAGTCTGTACGGAGTAGGATATCGGTATATGAGCGAGCACTGCTCAGCAACATACATGATGATAACAACAAGTTACTCAACGGCTGCCGGAAAAAAAATACACATGAGTATTGACTGACTATATGAGTGCTGAATATATAAGAAAAGTCAATTCAAATAGCAAAAGGACAACTCCCCCGGGAAGGCTCGAACTTCCGATCTCCCGATTGTCTATGAATAACAGTCGGACGCTTTAGCCAACTAAGCCACAGGGGACAGGCTAATTGATGGTAAGGCGTTGTGTATTAGTATCTATGTCGGTGCAGCTTGACTGGACCGCGACTCCCAGGCCAACTATCCTTCCGACTTGACTACCAACTTGCCTTTGGACAACAACATGTTTAACTGGTCTGTTGGTTTTCTTCTTTAAACCTTTCTCTCCGTATGTGAGTGTCTTGATGTGCAACGCCTGATGGCTAACTTATTAAGTGTATCTAGATCGTTAAACCTCTCTTCAGTCCACGTTAAACTACTCCCCTATAACGAGTATCGTCCATGGTATCGAATGGACCACCTACCCTAAGCCTTTCTCCTCTGTGACCCAGAAGTATCATTTATGTCCTTCCAAGTACCTGGCACGGTATTCCATACCGTACACATGGAACGCGCCTACGATTCCTTCACCGATCATAAACAATCAAGATCGAATCGTGTCAAAAATCTGAAATGCGAGAGGGAGGGCCGATCATCGGAAACCACCATTCGTATCTCGACGAATGTTTGCGAGCCCAATAGTCGTTTTCTTTCAAACGATGACCAACGAACATGCAAAAAGCAAACATTACCGGCGCCCCCTTCTCTTGGCACTCTTCTCCTCTCTGTTTCGTCAGTCGAGAAGGAAAAAGCAATATTTTAGTGTAGTTTACCCTTCTCTTCCGCGGGAACGGTCAACGTATACGGTCCGATGGAGCTACTGCGAGAAACTGAAAAAGGACAAGATCTCATCTCATCGGACCATGTTTTGGTTGCAGATTTCCCACCACATCGTTATTGACCGACTGGTTGGGATACGACGTCTCCTGAACTGCGCATCAGAGTAGATCGTCGACATGGGGGTTAGACCAGGCGTCTGGTGGCGTGTGTACATACAGTACCGGTATCAGGTTGAGAAGGGAATTATTTGACGGTGACCGACATCTCAGATGAGGCTGAACCTGAGCGAACTACCCCACTCACTTGTCAGAGAATCAAACCTGTCAAGTGAGGCTGTGACGATCCTTCTGTCAAGTTGCGTGGAGGTTTCGCCATTATGAACCAACACGCAGATTTCTTTTTCTCAACCACCAACAAGCATGACATTTGCTTCTAGTTGAAACCTTACAGCGCAACTTGCGTCATACTAGAGTCATTTATGCAAGTACTAGAAATAGCCTGCGGTTGACTTGATACTTTGTTTCAGTTCAGCTTCAGTCACACTCTACACAGGAATGTACAATGTATGTACTCTCTTTTCTGGAAGCAAAGCTGAGACTATCCATAACGACAGGGGAGATATTCCCCGTCTACTCTGTACAAAGCAAAGACCATCATTAATGAAAGGAGAACCATGCGTAGTATCAAACCATTTATCCGCAAGTCGATGTTTCTACATATATTCCATCTCAGTTTAGAAGTATCTACTTGCTTGTCCAATGTCTCAGTACAACCATCCCAAGTATGTACACTCAATTCCCTTTCAGACCGAGATGGAGATTCATCTCTTGGCAAAATCACAGACATGTTCTTTCTAGTATAGTCGATCTCGTAGTTCTAAACCGATCCTCAAATCGAAAATTCTGGAGAAAAAAAAAGGCGGAAAGATGCAAGGGGCAGGTTTGATCTTGTTGAGGTGATAGATCAGATAAGGCAAGATGAGGCAACGTACATTAGATAAATGATTGTCATTTATTAACTAGATACATACAGCATGTGGATCGGAAACTCATGCAACTGAGCCTGTAACTCTTGTTGGCTCTGAGCAAGATTATGCAGAAAAGTTTTATTTATTTTCTCATTTCTCTTTATTACTTGTCATGCTCGCTTGGACGGTACATCTTGTCTTGTTCATGGGGTCTGAAGGATTCTCGCACGACCCCCACTGACAGGAAAAGTAAAAGGCTAATTAATGAATTACCAGCTAGCTAACTCTTGAGAGTACGTACCTTGTAGTGCCTACTGTACCTGGTACGTGCTGCTGGGACTGAAGATGGTCCAAGCGAGATCTGCGATATCCCTGTCTCAGCTCTTCTTCCCAAAAGCTCAAGCCCACAGCCCCATCTGAAAATGAGCTAAGAAGAGAAGCCTTACGAGGTACAGATACATACAGTGTGTGGAAAAATATGTATATTTCACACGACTTGTATAGAGTACATGGTCATGGAGAAAGAGAGAGAAAACAAGGCCTCTTTTCTCAGCCTCGTTTGTTGTCCCGTGTCATGTGTCGTATCTAATTAATAACCGAAGTCACTGGAACAGGAGAGAGCCAGGATATATTCAACTACCGATAGTGGCCGGGGTGCTCTGTCTCGTAAACTCCAAGTAGGAGATAACATGATCAAGGATGCAGAGTCTACGTACTCATCCTTTCCTTGCCTCAAACAAACCCAACCCACATCTTTGCGTTTCCTGTCATGATATGATATGATGTATGTATTTTCTAGTGGACGGGTATTGCCAAGGCTGATGTACCGTTGTCATGTACAACTAAATCATCAGACCCCCTTGCTGCATGCATGTACTTGATGAGTATCCATATCTCTTGTTGTTGCCTCGTAACGAAGCCCATCACATATCATAACCACCTTGGAAATTCTCCGACAAAAGACTGACCCCTCTACGATGTTCTAATTTCTCGGCGTAATTACATTCTTAACCAATGAGCAACATGGTCCCTCTGATAAAATGCCAAATCGAATGTATTCTCCTTGTATCTCACGCCAGGTTTTCTGCTCAACTTGGATGCTGCTGCGTTGGTGGATGCTGACCCTTTGTATAACCCCAAATTCCCAGAAGAGGAAAAGCAATAAAACCGCGCAAGACGAATGATATTTGAACACTCTGACATGAGTGTGACGACAAGTGAAATAAAATAAGAGTTACAAAAAATAAGCCCAATACAAAAATGTTGATATGTTACGATATCTCTAATAGTTGTCACACATGAATGAACCAAAGGAAATTGAACAGGAGAAAAAAAAAAGAAGACAAACCAAGACTAACCAGTTGAAGAGAGGCGAGGCAAGGCACAACCTGGGAAATGAAGAGAGCAAAAACAAAAGCAAGAAAATAGAATCCCATGGATATCGCAATGTAAAACCCGGCCTTTCAAAAGCCACCTCAAGACTCCTCATCTCTGTCAGAGAATCCCTCCCATTCGTGAATGCTGTAACCAGAAAAAGTAAAGCCCATAATAACCAGAGATGGGGGACATGGTACCCCCAAATCATCATCATTGTCGTCATCATCAATCATCTCCAGGCCCTCCGCCCTTCCTCCCCCTTCCCGCCATACTCCATGGGTTGTGGTTCAGCTCAGAGCGAGTGAGCATACATATCAGGGCGGACGGGTTTAGGACGTTGGTGTCTTGAACTGCCGGGGGGGTTTCAACCTTTTTTTGGCGCCGATCAAATGCTAGACATGGGGTAATGGGTAGGTAGAACATGGTTCTCGTGTCTACTCCCTTGCAAAGGACAACGACCAGGGCCCCTGTCCCCATGTCCCCATGCAATGTCCCTGTTGGCTGGGTTCGATCCGTTTGGGACGATGGATTCTTTGGTTGTCGCTTTTCCCCCTTTAGAAAACGGGAAATACTGTGAAGGCAGAAGAAATGTCTCGTCCGCTCCTAGTTGGCCCAGCCGCGAGTCCAGTCCTGGAGGTCCCCGACAATTTGGTATGTAGGGTTCGCTGAGTGGCCGTCTCCGCCCTTCTTGTTCCAGGCCCATCTGTCGGCTAGGTCGCTGTCAAGGGTGCCCTGCATCATGGCCATCACGTAGTCGCCAATGACGGGCAGGAACTTCCAGCCGTGGAATGAACCTCCAGTTGCGATATAGAGATTGTCAGATTGCGGGTGGGGAGATATGAGGAAGTCATGCGTAGGTGTTGATGCGTCCCTGTGGCATAGAACCGGTCAGACCATAATATTCTCTCATACGTAGGTAGATATGATGGAGAGAGAGAGAAATCAACAGAAAACAAGACATGTCGTCGTTCATTTCAGTTAACGGAAATGGGAGGGTGGTTGGCCGTGGCCTTGCTTTGCTTTGCTTACTTACCAACACATCCGGTAGGCCTCAATCTTGACGTTCTCAACTTCCTTGCCATAGAGACCATTAAACGTCCTTCGCGCCCGATCCTCAAAGAACTTGAGGAACCGAGGCCCTGTCCACGTGTTATACACGGACTGGTCAGGCACCACCGACATGGCCTCACCGGTCGGGGGAAATACTTGGTAGTTGGTGAAGCATAGGTCGCAGTTGAACTTGATAGTTCCGTCAGCCAGTATTGACATACCCTCGCCTGCGGATAAGATAAACATTTGTTAGCCTCAGGGACCCGATGATATCCGCCTTGCCTCACTCAGCTCGGCGTAAAGTAGAGAGATAACCAACGCACCTTTGACCTGGGGCAAGCAGTTCTTGAGAACAGGAATTGTCGAAAACTTGTCCTTTTGCGCGCCGTGCAGCTTCGCGTAAAAGCTCACAGCACCTGTAGCCAACAATCTTTCGCCAGCATGGAGCAGTGGCTTTTCGGGCGCGCTCTGTGCAAGTAGAGAAGCTGTTCGGGCCCCAGCTGCCAACAGGGTCTTGTCAGCACGTAGTTTGGTGTCGTCTCTGAGCGTGACGCCGATGCATTGACCTTCAGATCCAAAGTCAAGTGTCGTCACCTCACCCATGACAAACTCGGCTCCGAGGTCGACCGTAGCCTGCACAACTGCGCCGAGCGCCTTGTCCGCCTCCCCGAACCCCACGTTGGGGTTCCAGAGAACCTTATCCACGCCCTTGAAGTCGGCCGTCTCAAACGCACCGTTCCAGCGGCGGCGCACTTCCTCCACGGGCAGCAGCTCTGATTTGTTGGGAATTCCCATCTCACGGTAAGAGGCAATGCTCTCTTCGCCAAATGAGGTAGCGTCTGCACGAAGCATGCCAACCTCGTGGTAGAAACTCTTGTAGAGCTCGTCATCCCTCCAGAGGGGCATGGCCTTTTTCAGTAGGCGCATGTAGAGCTTGTCCGGGTAGTCATCACGAATGATCTTGTTGATGTCGTGCGATGCGGCTCTGGGATTGGGGTAAGCGGCCGGGTCTACAATGGTAACCTTGACGTTGCCCTGTCTAAGAAGCGAGAGCGCCGTCGCAGCACCAAAGTTGCCAGCCCCTATGATGAGGACAGAAGGAATGGCCATGATGGTTGAGGGTGGGATGTGTTTAGTTCAATTGGAGTCTCAGAATTTGAATCAACTCAATTCAATGTGCATAAGAAGGGGAGGAGTCAAAGAGAATTGTAGAATAATTGTTCAGCTTTTCTTGATGTATAGAAAAAGTGAGACTTGTCAACGCCATGTTGGCTCTCATGGGTGCGGACGACAACTAACTTTATATCCTCAGCCTTCAACCACCAAACCAGACTGAACCCATGACCGGGCCAGGGATTCCAGGCCAATGCCAATGCTAGTTAACATCAAATAGCGGTCGACTCAGAGACAAACGCCAGAAACCCGAAACTAGTAACCGTTGAGAGAAAAGGCAATTGCCGGTCAGTCTCGTGTACATAGACTTAGTACTGACCGCATGCGTGCGTGCAAGTCAAGCAAGGTAAGGCTAGGACAAGGCGTTCAAACATCCTATCCAATCCAATGGGTACATACATACACCACAGTATAGCGCTCTACATACAAGGTAGTGCAGAGTACAGTAGAAAGCCAGTTACATTAATCCTGGGTCCTGTCCAGGCGGCTAACCACCTAGTTCCACACTCCTGTGAGTACATAGGTAATCAACACACTTGGGTAATTACATCGACTGATTAAACGATTGATTGACGTGGACGTATGCCAAGGGAGTTGTCTCATCTTGACGGCTACCAGCAAGGGGGGGTGTTGACCCAAAGAAAAGTAAAGAAGAAAAGAAAATTAGGAGAAGGAGAAGAAGCAACACACACACACACGCACAAGAGAAACAACTAGGAAAAAGAAAAAAGAACTCAGACTACTAGTCTAACTAGTTAGTTAGTATCTGTACCCCTGAACTTTATGTGGTTGGCGGCTTAGGGGGGGTGAGAGAAAATACATAGCGAAAAGAAGAAATAACAAAAAATAAATAAAATAAAAAATAAAAATAAGAAAACCGGGCGAGTGATATCAGATGAGCCACACGAGCAAAGAAAGTGGTTGTGTCGTACTTTTCTCGTAGAGCATTAACCTTGTCGTCTCGGCGATCTCTGAAAGACTGAGAGAGAACATGCTCTTTTCTCTCTTCACTTTCTCCACCCAACCCGAAACGGTACAAAAGTAAAACCCAGCTGGGGTCATGGGGCTGGACGGGCAACAAGCTTCGAGTAGCCATGATTTTGTGACCTGGTTGGCTACGGGCTCATACATAGTACAGACAGTCTGTAATTACTACCTGTTCCGTGCCAGGTACCACAAGCTCCGTAGAATGATAAGAGAGAAAGAGACTAGACCAGTCTATCTGCCATGCATCACTGTACTATGATCAAAGCGCCATACGTGGGCTGCCGCAGGTCGTTTGTATCGCCTAGATGTACTTCTGCAACTTGCCCCGAGGTTGCCGATGCTCGACAGTGCTGTAGAACCCGTGGATGCCATGCATCAAAGCTATCGGCATGCCAGGATCTCCGCGAGATCTGCTTTCCCGGTAAGAATATACTGTATCGTACCATCCACCCACCCACGCTCTGGGTATTCGCTACGAATACTGGGTCTGGCAGGAACACTATGGAGTGTTCCGCGATTCAACCCAGCCGGCTAGTCTCCGTACAACAGCAGTCGCGCACTGTCAATTGCCCATAGATTGTTGTTGCTTGCTGTGTCACGCCTGGTGGATCTAGTGTCGACAGTCAGATAATACTGACAACTGAAGCTGAAGTTGACGGACGCTATGACAGCTGTGCCTTGCCGTCGGTCGTCCCAATCCCTGGAACACACCGCTCGCTTGCCTTTCTTTTTGTTTTCTCTTTTCCTTTTGTTTTCTCTTCTCTTCTTTTCTCCTCCTTCTTTCCTCTCTTCTCTTCTCTTCTCACCTCGCCTCGCCTCGTCTCGTCTCGTCTCGTACTGCACCGTACCCTCTCGCCTCTTTGCCTTTTATTAATCCCAGTTTGCGGTGGAAGTTACCCCTCATGCAAGCAACCCCCATGCAAGTTCCCAGCTGCTTCCGCCCTAGTCCCGCACCGTTAAGAAGCCACGTGCGCCACTAGGGGTTGCGCGGAGCCTGTCTGTCTTGTTTCTGGAGTTGAGATGAGATGTCGAGGGGAAACATGTGTGGGGAAGGAATAGATTGACCATTGAGATCGGATCGTGGTACCGGGCTGAGTTGAGCCTACATCATGGCATGATGCCAATGGTCAAGATGAGATGAGATGAGATTTTCTTATCTGCATAGGCATGGCATTGCTGTCGCTACGCGGGAATGGTCACAGGCTCTCCATAATCGTGCACTGGTTTTCAACAATTGATGTTTCCGAATGGCTGGCTCATATTCTGATCGCCAGGGTACATGTCTGTGCAATCCCGTTAGCGTCGGGATCGTCTTCCAAAGATGCCCAAAAGAAGGCGAAAAAGAAGCCAACATGTCAGCTCTTCTATCTGCGAGAGGGTTCTGGGGCAACCTAAAGTTGAAATGTCACATTGCTGTAATATGAGATCGTATGGCTGCAAGTCATCTATGTCTTGCTGAGGCACCAGTGACAGACAGACCACAGGTCTGGGAAAGCCACCTGTTCCTCACAAGACGGACTGGTTTGCTGCTCTTTATTGAAATGTACTCTAGTAGATCCCCAGACCCTGCCGCCTTGCGCGCCTTCCGGCAGCTTGCTCTCATGTTGTCTGGTGGAACTCCAACACGTTCCACCTTTAGACGTGGCTCTGCTTCCTTTTCTCGAACGATCTTGATGTACGCTCCCGTCGTACGACTCTATCAACAATCGTCAGATGCGTGTAACCGAAACGTCAGGCGCCGACATCCATTGATAAGTTTGCCCATGTTACTTTCCGTCACGGCCTAGGCCTATGACCCATGCTCTGACCCAGCTCTTGCATACGGTGTAGCAAGTAGCATCCTTGGTTGGGCGCTCCTGAGTCGTTGAGGCCTGCCATGGCCATTGAAATTACTCGGCTTATAACAAGTCGATCCTTTGCTAAATCTAGAAAGCATGCTTTGCAATTCAGTATGAGAAAGATTTCCTGCATCCTGCCCGAAGGCTAGCTGCATAATGTAACGAGTGTTGTTTTGGTGACTCTCACCGATGATGTACCAGCTTACAGACGATTGCATCATCTACGAAACGAGCTGTCCTCCGCTGAGGAAAGGTTGGGCAACCGGCCCAGTACCAAGAAATGTGACCGTCTATCACTAGCATTTGATCGCCTTGTAAGTCCTTTGAGGCCGGATAAAGCACCGAAGTGTGGCTGCCACCGCAGAAGACACAGACAGTCCATGTGTATGTATGCCCAAAACAATTTCCATGATTGAGTTACAACGTTGGATCGTTAACAATAGATGGAGATGGGCCTAGTCAGTGATTGATGCGCTCTTGGGTAGATAATCTCTTGGCGCAGTATGATTGGTTCATGCAAACTTCAGGCATTTCGGGTTTCTATGAGCCGCATGGTTGATTTTGACCGGTGGCGATCCTCCAATCAAAGCTGAGTCTCCGAATGTAAGGAAACTGACCGGTCAAGGTCACGCATCTCAATGATCAAGCTCGTGACCCTGGGCCTCAAGATGTCATGACGCGATGCTTGACCGTCAATTTGTGTCTTTCAAGTCCATCTCTGCGGGCAAACTTGCGCTTTTTAGGTGGGTTTGGACAACCAGGCACGTCGCACCGCCAAGGTTTTCTGTGTTTGTTGCAATGTTGGCTGTGTTATATCAATGTCAGCAGGAACCAGCAACTTTTTTGTGTGTGAGAGAGACTTACGCAAAAGAAGAGTTTCGATCAAAGACCACAAGTTTACCCTCTTTGTCAACGCCTCCCTTGTCGCATCGATATTCTAATGGGCAGTGATATGATCCTTTGCCTCTTTGTTTGAGAGCATCCATATCAATTTTGCTGAATTGTTCATCCTCATCTCCTCCCGAATCTTCTGAAGCAGAGGCATTCCCGCCGGGCGATAGAGTGTCATCGGTGTTTTGAGATGTGAGTACGTTTCGCTGACCACCACGGACACCAACACCAGCACCAACATCCGAATCACTTCCTCTGCCCGGTTGGTGAATCCAACTTCTAGGCTCAGACTTAACAACAGGGAACGAAGGGGCGGTCTGGTAAGTAGATCCAGACTCGGGTTTTGGCCGCCAGACTTGTTGAACTTCTTCGGAGAATTTCTCCGCCAGATCACGTATCTTGCTACAACAACGGATGAGCCATGTCATTTCACATTGGGTTTCATGAGTGGCACGACTTACCCTAGCTTGGTGATATTTATGTCCATGGTAGCCATCGGTTGCAAATCTGCCATGTAAGTCGTGTTGAAGGACTGCTCATGAGCCTCCTCCGCAGCCCTCTGCACATGTGGCCCTTGGACCAGTCTATTTGTCAAACAATACCACATTCGGGCAGTCTGGGCAAGGTATTCGCCCACATCGTTAATGATGTTTTGATGATGATGTCCGGGCGATGTTCCGGCGGCGGTGAATTCAGCCTCTGATGCCAGGTCTCTGGAAGCAGCCGCTAATTGGTGTCGGACTAGGGCATCTAGAGAGTTGGGTCCCATTGAGTTGCCGGGTATAGCGCGGATCCCTGATTCAAAGACAAGCGTAGTTGAAGGGACTGGCATGGTGGCAGTATCGTGCCTGTACTTCTCTGTACCTCTCAAGATACTCTTGTATGTATTTGTTTTGTTGTTGACTAGCGTCGATACTGTATGTAACTAGAGCCACTATGTACTCCGTACTATGCTCGGGCGTCTGAACCAACCGGGACCTAACAGTAGTGCGTGCAAATTGTGGCACGGAAGCTAACGAAGTGTTCGGGACCGGCGCGGCGCGGCGGCGACCACGGGAAGGCAAAAATTTGGGGCAGCAGCCGAGGGGAAGGGGGGGAAAAGACGGCCCTCCTGGCCTGATAGGTACGGATACGTATGTATGTAGTAGGGTATCGCTGTCGCGTTTCTGAAAACAGAAGAAAGGAAAAAAGATGCTCATGCACTTGCTTGCTTCCTGCCTTGGTGGCCGGTCAAAGAAGGGAGATAGGACAGCATGTAGCGTAACTGCTGGCGAATGCCCATAGGCGGGGTTGCGTTGTGTACTGTACTGTAGGTAGGTACTCTGTCTGGTCTGGTTCTGGTGCTGGCCTAGAAGCCACTGCTCAAAAGCGAAAGACGAATGTTGCAGTAGATGCTCGGTGAGCGTCCTGCGTCTTGGGCCCGTGAAGGAGGACAACCGCAATACCCAACGGGGAATTAACAATATGAATGCTGTGGTAGTTTCAGTCAATCTCTTGGAACCAGCTCCTTATGAGGCCGCCAGAGAGGCAAGACACGCGGTGCCGGGCACAAGCACAACTTTTTCCTGTGAGCAACGAGCGACGGGAAAAGAGACAACTAGCCCCGAGGAAAGAGACAACTGGGTCTGGGTAACGCTGGTGCGTTCGAGGGCTGGTCTCATAGCTTGTACCAATGTCGTTTACAGTATTGTTGGCACTGGACGGGACAAACTGCACGCCGCAACGCAGCACCGTTGTGCGTCCGGTCAAGGTTCAGAACGACTGGGCTGTCTCCATACCGGTGGGCCTGGAAAAGCAAGGGCGGGAAGTTAGCGTCCAAAGGACGCCATGGCGTTTTTTCCTCGTTGGATCCCCCATCTCATTTGGCCCCCTCCACCCCTGATCCCTGGACCCTGGCTATCACATCGACGAAAAGCCACGCTAGGTACAAATTGCTGGGCCACATTCATTTCCTCTTTCTCGCTCTCTCTCTGTGTACTGTCCCTTCGTAGATAGCTTTTGTGTTGTGTCAACAGCGGCGGCAGGCGCGTGAAGCGCCTGAGGCAATGGAGGGTGAGATTCGCCTTCAGGTTGCCCGCCCTACCGATCTTGACCAGGCGGCACTTCATCCAATATCGTGAGGCGGCTTACTGCTTCCATTGGAGAGGCCCAACTCTTTCCCTTGTGTTAAGGGCTCTAAGCTTGTCGTTGAAGTGGGGAAGGCCGCAATCCAACCATCGCCCATGACGGACGTTGTCCTGTCTAACGGCTCCTAGACATCTCTTATAGTTAAAGCTCTGAACGGGTCCAAAAGAGACAGAGAGTAGCACCTTGGTCAAACGTCCCTTTTAATGCAGGTACTCTCCCCAGTCTCACACCATGACCTCACGCTCTTCCTGACTCTGCTTTAACACCCCTCTGCTGGCCCCTTGATTCTGTTGTCTCCTCTTCGCTTCTTGTTGTCTCCTTCCGCCCCCGCTGTTCCGGTGGTTCACTCTCCAGAAATCCACTCTCGCCAGGACTGGCTTTTGCCTTGAAGCGAACCACTCTACTGGTACAGTATCTCATCAATAAGCTTTCAAACCGACGCGCTGTGTGTTACCCCCGGGCCCGGCGGCTCATCCAACATCTGAGATCGCTTCCTGTTACTGCCGCCAGCCGCAACTGGTCTCCTTGGTGTTCTGATCCGGACGTCTCCGAAACGACAAGACCGCCTTTTCATCTCATCTCTCTTGTCGATTGCAAACGCGCGGACCCATCGGAGTTGTACTCCGGCGGCGAGCCGCTCAGATGGAAAGCTCACCAGAGCCAACTCGTCCGTCGAAGCGCGTGAAATACGAGCAACATGACGATGCGATTCGGATAGGTATGCCTGGAACCGATATCAAAGTTCCCGACAGCATCAACGCATCCTTGGTTGCCGATGTGCCGTTTTTCGATAACCCATGGCCTTCGACGACGGCCTTGTCGTCTCCTTCTCAGGTATTCTTCAACTTTTCTGAAGACATTGACACCTCTTGGACCCCTAACTTTACAGGTGAGGAAGTGAACCTGTCTTCCCTCATCTAATGAACCCTTTCAGCTTCCCTTCCTGCCTTTTCGCCATTGGTTATGCTCCCGAGTACTAAGCACATCATGCCGTTTTCTCATTGTCCACATCATATGCCTGTGGAGGGTCTTGGGGTGAGATGGGTCTCATGAGAGTGCAACGCCTCGGGCATTTTGAGAGAACATATTGCACCTACTCACCCCGCTCTCACCCCTACCCTCACACCATCGTACCTTTCAACTCAAAGCTCATCCCTCACACATCCTATCCTTGCTCTCATTCCATAGCCCATCATAAAAGAATCAAATATTTCCGTTGACCCGATCATGCCATGGTAGACTATCGAGTCTGTGAGCTGACGTTCCATGCAGCACCCCAGCCTGCGACGTTGAACCTTCACGCAGCCACGACGCCTCAACCTGAACTGCAGCGTCCCCAGACACAAGAGCAGCCCCGACTCTTGCCTGCAGAGTCAAGCGCTGCTCCAGATGAGGATGTAGAATACGAGGTCCCAAGGGAAGGTGATGTACCTTTTGTCAGCCCTTTCACCTCAGAGGAACGGTTGACTGTGTCCGCCTATCCTCGGTTCGCTCGCCCTCATAATGGACAGGTGAACGGTTACGTCAAGTTCAACTGGCCTACAAAACAGGACTCAAGTCAGCCGCCTGATCCTACGCCGTCACAATCAGACGATGATGTCGAGGATATAACGCAACATATATCGCGATCGCGTCCGGACACTCACAACTCTGGCATGGTATACATGGATATGTCTGCGCCAACGATATCACGAACGCAAAGCAGAAGGGCGTCATCCGTGACCATTGAATTGGTGCTGGGAGGCGGCACTCCGTCGCAGGGAATGATGGTGAATTCATCACCTTCGCCCCAAGAAGTGTTTACACGAGCTCCGCGAATGGTTCCAAAGAAGTTCGGCCACGAGGCTGCCATGGCCGAAATGGATTATATCGACAGGAGATTATTCGACTTTTGTAAGTTCGTGCAATGACATTGCTGGCTAACAGTCATCAGTCCGCCATTCTTCAACTATCGCTGACTGTCATTGTAGACATCAAGAACTGGTGTCCAGGAAGGAGTGTCCTCACAAACACAAATCTTTGGCTCAAAGACTTGGCTCCAATGGGTCAAAACAAAGGCATATTGCATGCTATTCAAAGCCTTGCCGGAGTTTATATCTATGACTACTTGCCAGATGAGCGTATTCGAAAACGAATTAACGAACGGTATGCCATGGCGAATAAATATTTTATCGAGCTTCTCAATGCGCCTGAAAGCAGAACGCGTGGGCAAGGGCGAGAAGTCATCACCATGGCCGTGCTTCTTTCCATGCAAGATGTATGTATCGCTGTGTCTTATAGTCTATGTTTCTGTTAGTTCTGCTGTGAATATCCTAACAGTTTTCTAGGTTATCCTTACCGAACGACGTCTGAAAAAGCCTGAAAAACCCCGATGGCTGGAGGGTTTCAAGCAGGGTGAATATTTCCTTCAACAAACAGATCCTGGTCGTCGATTCTGGAAAGAAAGTTCCAACACTGTACAATACGATCCCCTTCGGATATCTCAATCAATAATCGTTGGTCGGGCTGTAATACTTGCTCAACCGATGATGGCACTCCCTGACCCGACAACAATGGACCCAGAAATCGAATCCAACAGGTTTAACTGGCTTCTTTATGGCACAGAAAATGATCTCTTCGAGATTCATGGTGGTTGCGGCTTTTCGAAGAAGCTATTGCATACCATGAGCCAGGTCACATACTGCGCAGCGCGCTTGCAGCAGGAACCTGAGAGTACCATCGTTCCCATTACGGCAAGATTCTTAATGCGGACGCTGACAGACATGCGCCAATGGAGTCGCGAGGGGAAATCTTGGGAACAGTGTCGACAGCGTGCCCAGACGATAACCTGGGTGCGTATTATCCCGGACGATGTTATAGTGTCCTCAAAGGAGGACATGACGGACGTTACAGCCGAAGCATGGAGAATCGCGGCGATAATTTATTATCAGTGTCGTCTGTTAAGGTACGAGTTTAGAGGAAGAGGAGAGGAGGAGTAAGGAAATTCGGGTTGGAAAAAGATCGTGTAAAAGCACTTTCTCTTTCCTTCCCTGCGCCACTGCTCCTGCTCTTGCTCCTGTTTGTCAACAAAGCACGAAGAAAAATGGCAAGTGCGCTAACATGGCTTTCCCTGCCTAGACTACCACGAAACCACCCGGATGTTCTTGCCAATATGGATGATCTCGCCAAGTGCATTCGCATTATGCCTACATCGGGATCACATTTTACAGCACAGGCGCCTTTACTACCGGTGTTTTTCTTGGGTTTGCTTGCTACTAACCCTGCGCACAAGGAGGTATCAAGAGGCTGGTTCCAACAAGTCACAAATACGCCAGTTCGAAGTGTAAGTGAAAACAAAAAAGACAAAAAAGAAACGCAATCCTCCCATTTTCGTAATCTATGGCAAAGGGCAGGCTGGTTCTGCCCTTGGTCAGGTCTACTGCAAAAATTACTCTAGTGTTGAATTAGTGTGCTAACATCCCTCCCAGAGTGTGCCTCCATTATACGAGGCGCTCAAAAGAATCTGGGGATGGATCGACAGCGATGTAAACCTCCAGCTCGAACCAACTCCTGTTCCCGAATCTCTCAGCCAGAGATATCCTTGGTGGGAACACCTCGTCAAGAGGGTACTCGAGGAAGAAGACGAAACTTTGTGCCCAACCTGACGTAAGCATCCATTTCATACGTCTTTCTGTCCGTTTTGGGATCCAGTACCCTCAACGGTATTCAACAAATCGCAGCAAATAGTTGCCCGCCTTTTTAGAGGTCATGATTTTTTATCATTTGTTTTCCTTTCATTTCTTGAGGAACCGACGACAGGGCGAAATGAAGGTCGACCAATGGGACAGATTAACTGAGTCCCGAGACAGCGCTGTCAGCGTCGTCTCGCTGGTCCTTACTGTCCTTGCGGCGTACAAGATATTGACCTACATGCCTATCAGTATGAAAATCGTAAAAGGAGAAGAACAATAAGAAGAAAATAGAAACAAAGGAGGAAAAGAAAATGCCATGAATGGCGCGGATAGGGACTACTTACGGAACTCTGAGTCAGGTGCCTGCCAGACGTCGATCACGCTCAGTCCTGCCTTATAGCACATGAGGCGTACGTTGTCTTCGCCGTACTTGTGAGAATCGAACCAGTCAAACTCCTCACCCTTCTGGATGATGCGGCCCATCTTTTCAAGCTTAACATCTTGCTTGGCGCGGAAAAAGAATCGGTGTCGTGTCGTGGGTTCCTCCTCCAGCTGAGCAAGGAAATCCCAGTCCTCCTCACGGAACCATTCTTCACCTGCCAGGCGGTTGGCGTGCTTGAATCCATTCAAGAAGAATTGATGATACAGGTCATCACATGAATGGTAAGCGTCCCAGATCTTGTCTCTGTTGCCTGGAAGGACGTGGCCGTCCATTCCGATAAGAAGGAGGTCATTGGGTCGGAGAGCGTCAGCCCAGAACTTGAGGTGAGCCAACGCCTCAGGCCAAGGATCATTGCATAGTACGGATCCGAGCGAGAGGAACAGTCGAGGCGACTGGATCTTCTTCACGTAGTTCATGCCATCGCCAAAGGTGCCCCAGATGCCTGCGCAGGTTACCGAAGACTGCTTGCTCGGATGCTGTTCCACCAGATACTTGACGTTGTGATCCAATGACGATCGAGAGATGTCCAATGCAAGGTACTTGGTGGAGACGTTGGCCTTGTCGAAAGCAGCAAGAAGGTGGCCAACTTTGCGGGTGTCACTAGAGAAAGGTGCGTTAGTTTTGACAGGGTAAGCTTATAGCCGCTACTCGCTGAGGGTGGGCAGAATGCGGGGACAGCAGAGGACAAACTAACCCGGCTCCTAGATCAACAATAGTGACACCAGCTCGGCAACGTGCAGCAACGTCTGCACCGTGCTTATCGAAAAGTGCGATCTCGTCATGAGTCTGGTAGAACTCGGGAGTGAAGATGATCTGGTTCCAGATCGGCAAGCCTACATCGTCATATAGAAGCTCGTCTGGGAGGGTTGGCTTCGAGGTTGAAGAATACGACGCCATGAGGGTCTGCTCAAGTCGTTCAGCAACATCATCGTACATGTTACTGCCGCCGATGTCGACAACAGCTCCATGGGCGGGAGCGTCATTGCTGGGGTTCATGGTGCTAATTGCGTTTCATGAACTGGGCAAGAACTAAATGGTTGTTTATCCAGAGCAGCTATCCGAAGAAGCTACTGTCTAAAATCGGAGGAAGGTGCGACTTGACGTCAGTCGCAAGCAGGGTCCGTTACACACGACCGGTGTGGTTCAGGGTCGACAAAGTGTCGCCTCCGAAAACCAAAATGGCGATTGAAAAAGGATATGACACGGCACAAGGCGGTTGCGGAATCTGCAAAGGTGTTGAGTGTTGGTGAATGATGTTGTTGACGTCAAAAATGGAAGCTAGCGAGTGGAAGGAGAAGAGATTACGATTGAAGGTCTGCGTCGGTCGATTCTTATACCCTGGCGTTGGGAAAGTAATTCGATCAGATGCCAGCTGCTGCCAGCTGCCACTGCCACTGTCAATGTTGGTTTCGGTGCCAGCCAGTGCCAGTGCCGCCGCGCAATGGAGAAGGCCCAGGGAGTCGAGGAAAGCCCGTAGACAGGCGCTGGAGGCGGTAGAAAGGTGCGAGACAGAAAAGACAGGCAGGCAGTGAACTAGCAAGGGCTGTGATATGATTTGAGGCGATTCAAGAAGAGCAACGCGGACCGTGGATCCTGTACGCTGAAACGAAAGTCTGCCCCTCAACAGAAACAAAGCAGTGCAGCATCTGGGTCTCCCTTGGATTTCTCTTTCTCTTTCTGCTTCTTCAGTTTGACAGCTAATAAATGCCAATACCCATCAGTGCAATGCTGGTCTTCGCTCCCTTGACTACCACTAGATGACACACCATACCCCAGTACTAGAATGCATTCGCTTGCGTGCGCAAGGTGGTATAGTGAAATGGGACGGATCTTGGCCATGTACAGGCTTGACTCAATGCGGTTCATCCTACAGTAGTGAACGCGTAGAGACAGGAGAGAGGGTGTCATGCCCATGCTCCAACATTGACCTCTCCACTGCGAGACATGGGGGGTTCCGCTAACTTTTGGGGAAGATATCAAGACCCTTGTTTTTTTCTTTTTTTTGGTGTGTGTGGGTGTGGGTGTCGTGTTTTTCCCTTAGACGCACGTCTGTCGTCTCTTTTCTTTAGTTTTCTACTCTTTTTAGTTACTGTTGTCGAAGAAATTGAACACCCCAATTATCTGTCTCAGATGTCGTATTTCAAGCCTTCCAGAATGATGGTATATTCGGCTACCTAGGAGCTCAGTGGCAACGAATGTCTTGCTGTATATCGTGCTTTGGAATCACGTGTTGGAGTTCTGTTCTGTTGTAACTCCAGGTAATATCCAGGCCCTGACCCTGCACGAACAAGCACTAACGAGGATCTAGGATGTGGTAAGAAACGAAAGCCTATTTGGGCATTTGGTCTACGCTCCCTCCACCATCACCGGAGGACATATACATACTAGTAATCAACTCGCCAAACAAGCACGAGCCTATTCAAGGAATGGTGCGTTCGCACTCGTTCAACAGTCTTGAAAACGAATCTCGACCCAAAGATTCCACCGAGGCATTTCATTCATGACTCCGTCTTGATCTCCACGGACCCGCCTTCACCCGCCAGGCATTGCCGTGCTGGCTTGCTAACTTGATGCTGTCAACTATCCGTAGACCGTCAGGTGATGCCGGTAGAAATGTCTTGATGAGATGACTGGTCATCTTGGCCCAGAAAAAAAAAGGCAGAGCTTTTGGTTGATTCTCCACGCTCAAGGTGGCTACAACAGCACAGGGCACTTTGTAAACACCCCTGTTTCATCCCCAGTTCCGGCCCTGGAAGGTGGGATACATACAGATGCACGTCATGGTTCAAAATGAATCCCGCTCAAGCTAGAGAGACAAGCAACATGAGCTTGACAAACGGCAAAGATAGCGTGGTTTCCAAGTTGGACTTTATTGGCCAAGATACCTTCGGCCTGCCTCCTTCACGTTGCAAAGACTGATGGGCTGACTCTTTGGGTAGTACAATGGCGTCGTTGGCCGCTGATCCTCAATGCTATCTCGACAACGGTTCCTGGCCCTTTTGCACGGGATCTTTTTCAAAACCCTTGGTTAAAATCGCCCGAGGTGTCGAGAATCTCGTGAGTCTTGCCGAAGATGGAGTGCACATACACTCCGATCTCAAAACCTTGACCGCCTGTTGATCCAACACCTCGATAGTAAACGGTACTCTATGTACAACTTCCTGACAAGGCTCGGCCCCGTCTCTGCCCCATTCCACCGCGGCACAGATCATTGTTGCATCTCGACAACCCATCACACGGAGGCGGTGGGGAAGAGTGCACGCATACGCAGTCCAGTGCGTACAGTGAGGACTATTTATTTATTGGCGGTCACGGGAAAGCTCGATACGGGTTCAAGGTTTGACGGCAGGCTCCAAGTTCAGATGGACTCTGCAGAATCGAGAGCCATGCAGGGGTGAGGGTGTATTGATGTTTGTTTGTTGGAGTCAAGCTTTGTTCGCCGACATGCCTTGGAAGAGACTTGAGTGAATGGGGGTTGCAAGTGGAGGCATGCTGTGCTGCAAGAGTGAGATGCAGAAAAAATAGCCCGCAGTCATTGCAAGGGTTCGGAACTGCGCGCTAAACTAGTATGCTCTCTCAGCTGGGGGTACACACGCAACCATTACCATCATCAGGTCCCTGACAGTCAGAGAGGATTAGAAAAGTAGGTTATGAGGCACAAATCCTGCAAGACAGACGTTGATTTCAATATTGACTTTGAGCACGATGGACCGTGCTATAGCCTTGAGTGTTAAGCCAAGCCTCAACGTCTTTGATGGGCCCAGTCAAAGTTTTACTAGGCTTCAGCTAAACGCAAGGAAGGGAACTCCCGTCGTGCTAGGATAGTTCCTTTCTTTTCCCGCAGGTCCGCTCAAAGTTAACTGGGGCCGTATTTGTTCTCCACTGAATTTGAGTCTTATTCGAGAATAGTAGGTTCTATCTAACTAGTCTCTAGATAGATAGTTGATTGGTGCTTAGTAGAGCTCCAACGTTGGTAAGGTCAATGGCTGGGCGCTATACAGTAAGCCATTGTTGTTGACTAGGTGCAATTGATCCCATGCAGAAAGTGTTCTCCCCCTAGGTCATTCATTTCCATTTCAAGCCTTTTCTGCTACCATGGTTTTTTGTCTTTCCTACTCTTTTAACAATTTATCACCCAACTGCACGTGCAGTCAGTCAACTTGCATTGCATCGAAGACACTCGCTTTATAACATCGTACAGCTATCATCAGGGATCCTGGCTACCTAGTTAGTGACGTTTTGCAGACGGATAATAACCCTCCCATGTCCTTGCCCTTGTCCTTTGAGACTGAAAGGCATCCATACCCACCCCTCCAACTTTCTTAGCCGCCAAACCAGGAACGCAACTCAGACACCTCCATCTTGGGACCCTAGGTCACGGTGTTCGGTACAATGAGGAAAAGTCAGACTCGACCTGTTATCGACCCGGTTTAGCCGCTTCCCAGAATGGCACAGTTGCGTAACCTGACCAGTACGAATTGAGAGATGAAAGCCTTGCATGACGAATACTATCTGCTGTCACTGTATCACGATACGACAACACCCTCTGTTCTCAGAATTCATTGGCTGTATTATTTTCGGTATCTCGATCAAGGAAAAAAAAAGAACACAACCTCTCTTCACCCCTTCAAAGATGAAATCGACGGACGTTCACTCGAAATCAGATCATAACGTACATCTGTTATGCATATATGTTGAGTTTTCCTCATTTACTAGGACCGGCTAATGGGTCTGCAGCAGCTCCACGCAACCAAAAACTGCCTGTGACTTCAGACACTTGGCAAATACGTATCATGTAGTCTGAATGGAGTTTTCGAGACGTGAAGCCATGGAAGGGGGGCATAATTTGCTGATAACGATGGCATCATGGCGCCAATACAGGTCAGCAGCAGGACAGATCGCGATTAGAGGTTGACACCCTACTGAACTGTACTGAATCTTAACGGGGGGTAAGAGTTGTGGTGTGGTGTGGTGTCACTGGGGATCAGCATCCTGTCTTTTCTGCCAGACTTCAGGGCCGGGAGGATGATCGAGCAATGGCATGTCGCATCTTTGACTCCCGACAGCCTGGTAAGGCCTGAACCGGCTCCTTTCCGAGTAGTCCTGTAACGACCAACAACGCCATCTCATTTGGCGGCTTGGGAAGTACCACTGCCAGTCATGCTGCCAATGTCAATAGTTGCCATTTGGGTTTTGCCAGTTCTCCAGTATGTACTATTGTATCGTCAGAGAGACAAATATGGGTCGGGAACAACCAAGCATCCATACATACAAGCAGTATTGGCGGGTATTGGCAGGATGACCATGGATGACTAGCTTAGTTTAGCACAAAGCCAACTCTGAGCATCCTGGTTGAGTCGAAATGCACTACGGTAGGGCATCTGACGGAGGACTGGATTTCCCGGACAGGGCCGAGTCGGCGGCACGCTTCCGGTGCAGCTTTAGTGTTTATTACCAGGTCTAGGCAAGGAAGGAGGAGGAGGAGAAAGAGTCGAGCTAGCTAAAGCCAAGTTGACGTTGAAGTCAGATGTTGTGATGTCGTGAGAGCCTCAAAAAAGCAAACAGAAATGTGGATGCGTATAACAGTGAATCATATTATATCCGCTTTCCCGGGTTTACCGCTAGAAACATGGAGTGAAGTTGATTCGATCACGTCAAGAGAGCAAAGAAAAAAAAAGGATGAATCCTTGTCTTGCGCTTTGATGTTCTGTTCTGTTTTGCTTTGTTATGCATTGCTCTGCATTGCTTTGCTTTGCTGTACAAACAAGCCAAGAAGCAAGCAGCCGGGATGAGACATAGAACGGCTAATGTGCTGATGCCTTATTAATATCCGTTCAATGTGATATGACAACGCTGTGGATGGGATTGTTGGGTGGACGCCAACTGGGAGGGCAACTTCGATTTAGTGGTCAACGCACCTGCCTAGGAAGGACCTAAAACGGAAACAGCAGGAGGTTCGTCAACTAGAACCAATCGCAACAGCGCGGCTGAGTGAAGCGTGATCCCAGATCCAAGACATCCTTACGAACAGTACCGACCGAAATGCTGACTTCTGTAATCCATCGTATTGACGCTTGCCGGGAATACAACCCGCCCTTGCGGGATCCTCGGTGGCTTTTTGTGATGCATTTCTGTCACTTGTGATGGACAAATGAGAGCTCTGAACTGTCACAGTGCAATGGATTTTTCAGTACCCCAAGATACCTGACAATCAAGCAACGACGCTATGGCTCACTAACCTCGCAAGGTCTCTACCGTCAAGGTTCCAAAAGTGATAAACGACAGTACTACCACGGCACGACGACACGACACTGTTGCGTCTAAAAGGTCCAGTCGAGTGGCCCGATGCCTGTTGCTTGTGAGGATCCAGAGTCTAGCCTAGACTGTTTGTTGGTGATCCTTTTGCTTTTTGCAGACCGACTGTCACATGCCACGTGGGATTGATAGGTAGCTAACCTACTAACGCCTGATAAGTTAAATTATAGACTACCACAGAAATACGCAGGTTCAAGCTGGTGGTATTGGATGAATCCGTCGATCGTCCACCGGCTACAGTTCCCCATATCGTGAACGACAGGCTCTGGGTCTGATCAGGGCAGAGCCCACGCTTCTACTCAACAACAAGTATTACTTCCAACTTCAAAGAAACCACTCGGGAACGAGCCACGAGTGTACAAAACCCTGGCATCCTGTGGGATAGTCTCAACGGAAGAAAGTCCGTCACCCGCTGATGTCGCAACAGCTACCCACATTCTTCCACTGCGAGACCGGTAGTTAGATGAGAGGAGTCCACTTAAGGGCATTCTGTGCCTGCAGGTGCGTGCTTTGACAGCGCTTGGTAATGCATCCCAGAAGCCTTGACCAAACATGGCGGCGAGCAACGGTTAGCCGAGGCTGGAACGCACAACTACGCCGTGTTCACACGAGTCGAGATGTGACATGATCAAGTTTTCAAGCTACTCGTCACGAATCATTCTTCGCCTATCGAGACATTGGACTGTCTGAGACAGTAACGCTCGCACCTAGGTGAATGGGATCTTCTTGATGACATTCCTTGCGTTGGTTTGAAACCAGAGGTTCGATAATCGATTCGCTGAACGGTGAAACTTGTCAACGCAGCAGCTGAGAAGAAGCAAAGAGCACATTTACATGTCTTACTCGCTCCATGTGCTGCTTTCTTCCGCGCCGAAGGCCTGTGCTTCGTTCGGCCTCGAGATAACGGCGTCGGCGCCCCGCATGGAAACGGAAACCATACTTCCCGGGCCGTATTTGGTGATGGCGCTCCGGTCGACAAATACCTGACAACACAACATGGTGACCGATCCGTTCTGGTCGGCCTCAAGCCATCCATTTCTAGTATCTGTTGTTCTCAGGATTCCTACTCCTACTTTGCTACAGGCACTACTGGTTGTGGCAGCATTCTCCGAGTCTATACTCTAGATGAAGGTCGAATGGGGTCTCTGGTTGTGGAATGACATCGCATGCGTGCTGACGGCCTGACATTACACTTAGTGATACTCAAACCCCAAATATAGCTCTTGTCAATATGGCTTCTTTAGGGCTATCCCCGACAATTCGCCTTTGACACATCATATCATGTTGGATCAATCGCTTACGCGAGGTCCTCCCAGGGATAGCGGCCAGCTTAACCTGATATCACGACAGCGCTATCGGACAAACATACTGCTCTTAAGACGTGCGTGCTTTCACAGGGGGTGTAGATCTTGGTTTCGAAGAGAGAACAATTGAGACAACAAAGAGCTGTCAGGGGCCGCGGAGTCGGAGCCGGCACTGCATATGTGAACTGGAGCAGGGATTTACCCAGCGTTCCGGCCGAGATGAATCGTGGCTTTGTTCAAGATGCAGTCAGACGGCGTCTACGTGTAAAGGACGCGCAGACAAGAGGGTGTGAGTCCAGGCCCGTTACCTTTTCCCGATCTTGATTCAGCGGTGTAGTACAAACCCTACACACAGCGTGCGTCAGAAATTCGACTAAGTGGCCAACAGGGCGCCCAATTGCATTCACCTGCGCCCTAAGAGAGGAGGGTTTGTCACCCGTGAAAGAGGTGTGTAGATGTTAAGGAGAAACGACGTTTCCTCAGTACGCCGGCAATCGCCACGAAAGTGGTTACTAGCTGCACGGCAGCACTAATGTAAGCTGCAAGAAATGCCAGGTAGCATTGGGCAAGGGCCCCGGCAGACATCAAACCTACTATGGACTGGCCATTGCCGATACATGATATCTTAGCATGGGTCAATGCAGCTCATGTCCTGCGTTGTCCATGCAGAATGGGAACTTGTAGGACGCGTTGAAAGCGATGGAAGCGGTGTTGATTGCGTCAGGCCTCAAACTTTAACGTACAGTTCTCAGAGACGCAAGGCAAGCGAGTAATTGCTGCATGCAATGCAGTAAGAGCCGCTTTTTGCCACATCAACTGGCATATGCAGGGCTTGAGAGAACAAAAGAGAAAACACGACGTTGAGGCGTCGACCACTGCCAACTGCCACAAAACACCATCTTCAACCATACACTTTGGGTAGGAATGATGCACAGAGAAAGCCCTTGTCACGGGCCAGGGGTCATTCAACACCTTTCGGTTCTTGAGTCGTGGTACGGTGACGTTGCAGTGTGCTTTCTCAACCTATCAGAGGGTATTGATGAACAGCAAGCAGAGCTGCTTTGCATCTCAATCGCTTACAGCATTTCAGAGCAATTGAGTTTTTTTACTGTTACACACGCCCAATGACGTTTACATCCTTCTACCTACGCCAGAAATTAGCAAATATGATGGTTGCTGAGTGATATACGATAGTTGTTTCGCCGCTTCGCAATAACGCCTCTTTCACTGACACCAGATGTCTATATAGCACTTTCTTGGCCTTCGATTTCCCACCTCTTCCTCTTCCGTTGGTTTCCTTACTCTTCCCAGAAACCTGGGAAAAGGTACTCAACCTTCTTCATGGCCTCGGGGTTACGGCCCGCAGGCTTGGTCATAAACTTGACAGCTCCTTGAGAAGAGCCGGCCAAATGCTTGGCTAGAACCAAATCGCTGTTTTCAAGCTCGGCGAGCCGGTCCAGCACACCAGCGACCAAGCGCTTGGCGTTCTCGTTGTTGGCCTTCATGTACTTCAAAACCAACTCGACGTTGACATCCTCAAACGAGTGCCAACAGTCGTAGTCAGTCGCCATGGCAATGACCTGGTAGGCCAGCTCAGCCTCGCGAGCAAGCTTAGCTTCAGGAAGCGTCGACATGTTGATAACCGAACCGCCCCACGATCGGTACATGTGCGACTCAGCGCGAGTCGAAAACTGTGGTCCCTCTAGAGCGTGTGTCAGATCATGTTCAGATCAATATTTTTTAGAGTAGGCTTTTACCCATAACAACGACAGTGCCCTTATCATGTAAGACGACGCCCTCGCCCTCCATATGAGCAGCGCAAGCCTTGACAACATTGGCAAGACCTGCATCAAAAGGATCAGCAAATCCAACGTGTCCAACTACACCGCCTTCGAAAAAGGTGAAAGGCCGGACGCCCTTTGTGCGATCGATCGCCTGGTCAGGAAGCACAAAGTCCATAGGCTTGATCTCCTCCTGCAAGGATCCGACTGCGGAGAAGGCAATAATGGATCGAACGCCGATGTGTCGTAGAGCAGCAATGTTGGCACGGTTGGGAACCTCGTGAGGAGCAAACTGGTGGTGAACGCCGTGACGGGCAAGGAAAGCGACGTAGCCGCCCTTGTGAGAGAGGATCTGGATCGGCGACGCGGGAGCACCCCATGGTGTAATAGGGTTCAGGGCAGCGACAGGCTCGAAGCCTTCAAGTTGGCCGAGACCAGTACCGCCAATAACGGCGATATGGACAGGCTCTATAAGAGTAAAGAATCAGCATTGCGCCCGGGATAGTTCGGTAGGGTCGGGTTCGTCGTTTGGGTCTGCGTACTGTCAAAAGTAGTTGGGAGGTCGGCCATTTTGAAGAATTAGAACAACGATAGGTTTTCGCAGAAATTGAAGCTTGGAACGGTGATGATGACAAGGTGGAAATTATTGTCGTCGCCCAGAAATATTTCTCGCGATAAGAACCTGAGAGTAATTATCTACTCTACCTAACTACCCCGCCATACCATGACCAAGATTACGTGCTTGGGCTATTCAAATGGAGGGGTCGTGGACCCTTGGGCGCTCTTCTATTGGTTAAACCAGTTGAAGATGCTTAGGTCTTTGGGATGGGCGATGACGGCAAGGGTTTGTTGTTGACTAGAGTAGCAGAGTAGTTAGCTACCTAGGTAGTTAGATAGAATATCAGATAGATCTTGTTTGAGTACGGGCAAGGTATAAGGAATAGCATCGATCTATTGCTAGCATCATGAATGCGTAGCGTGAGATCTGAAGTCTCTCCTTCTGGCTCTGTTTTCTTCACTTTGTAAACCGAACGAACGATCAGGTCGATCTTTCTACTTAAATCTCATTTTACTTGGTTATGAACGTTTTCTAACCCTCGAATTCCTTCATACCAAACATGTTTTACCAGCTATTGTTGGAACACGTTGTGTCACTCTTGAATTGCCGATGATGGCGGAATTGATTTTGAATTATGTTACCTCTAGTACCTATTTTTAATATTTTTGGTACTTGCACCAAATAGCAAACAGTTTTTGTAAATATTTTTTTTTTCTAAATTAGGTAAGACATACGGATCGTCTTTACTTTGAGAAATTCTCGCCCTGTTTTGTTCTTTCAATTGTTTGCCTTCTGTCGTGAAAGCCTCAACCTAATTCTTTTCGTCCTGCTCATGCTGACCAAGCTGCGGGCGGCCAAAATTTTCCCGAGCTCCGCCAAAATTCAACCCACCACAACCTCACCAGCCTAGGTAATAAATCACTACAATACATCTTATATTCACCAGTAGCGGCATATGTTGTGACTCGGGTGGACAAAATGACACGACTACCAGATAACGATACTCTATTGATCGAGCCGCAAGAAGATGGTCACCACGATGAAACAATCGAGGAACGATGCTTCTCTGCTGCCCTCATCTGCCTTGAAGGGCACTATACCCAGTCCCCTCCCATGGGACCGCAAACAGCAGCCAAAGTGAGCTCTATGATCAACAAAACACTAGAAAAAACACATACTTTCCGCAAGGCTCGGTAGGCTGGCTTCACATCTTTTCGCCCGGTCTCTTTACTGATCACCATACAGCGAGGCCGTCTCGAGAAATGTGGCGATCTGGATCTGGCTCACAAGGATTTTTGCGGCTGCTATACCCAGCCTCACCACCAGATCCGTGGGACCCCTATCAAGCCTCAATGATCCAGAGAAAGGCGTCACTCCACAAGAGAGTACAGCCTTGATCGTCATGAACCATGTGTCGATAAGGGAAGATCTCGAAACTCTCATCAAGCTGATGCACATCGCACGCAATTTGCTTGTTAATGCAGAGCCTGAAGTGCCCCAGGACATCTGTGCTGCGGTTCATTTTGACCAAATGGTCTACCAAACAATCATCCTCTGTGTTAATGTTACGAGCAAAGGCTATGATGGAGAGATTCTCGATGAGGCTCAGAGGATAAAATTGGGTGGTGTTACAGAACTATGTAAGTGTCCGACAAACGTCAACGTCTGCAACATAGTCGAACTAACATTTACTAGACAAAAAGCTACTTGTGACTTCGTTGCAACAGGCGCATAACTGGACAGCGAAACATGATAGGAACAAAATGTCCTTCTGGTTCGACGTTCTGTTTGACGACGATGGCGCGCTTTCATGTCGCGACGAGAATCCTGGCGATACTTTAGGGTTCCAACCAGAAGAAGCAAAGAGACAGGTCCAACACTGGTTGGATAGAAATTCCAAGCTATGCGATACTGCTAGGAAACTTCTTAAGGACCATGCTCAGAACCATGCCGACAAACCACCAGGCAACCTTGCCCCGATCCGTCCATTGGCCTGGAACTGGCTCCCAGATGGCTCCGTCGACGTTCCTGGAGACGTGACCAACACTGACGAGAAGATCAACCCGGTGTGGAAGCCAGATGAGACAGACAAATTCGAGCAAGATCGTGCTTATGGTCGCGTCTCTAGAGAGATCGATACCTGGTGGTTGAATGCTCGCGATCCCAATTACGACGAATGGAACGTCCCGATGCCTTCTGTGGAGTTCGCACAGACTCGTCTCGAGCATTGCCGTAACAACCTCATCCATCAATACGCTCACTCTTGCGGAACAGATCGTTCGCCGCCTCCGGGCGTTGTTGAGGAAGAACAGCTATCAGAACACGAACATTGCCATCACTGCGAACACGATGACCACGACCATCAACATGAACACGCTCATGAATGTAGCCATGATCACGACCACGAGCATGAGCACCACCACGATCACGACAACGACCATGAATGCGAGTGCGAATGTGATCACGACCATGACCATGAACACGACCATCATCATCACCACCACCATCACCACCATGATCACGAGTATGCGCACGACTACGTGGAAGATATAATGGACGACGAAGATGTCGACGATGATGAATCTTACGGGGAGGGACCGTTGACAGGGCTACTTACTGAGGTGCCGAACATCCTAGACCCTAAGCAGATCGAGGCTTTGCACATGATCGTGAAGTCATGCATACTAGACAATGCTGGCTCCGGCTTGACTCGTGCGGGCGAGAACCTGCAAAAAACGCGATGTCGCATGTTCCTGGCACTCGACTGTGGAAAGAGCCTGTTGCGAGAGATGCTGGTATTCATTGCCGTCTGGGAAAAGGATGAGCAATCACTGATATTCCAGGTGACGACTCAGATCGTGGAGGCTATCCATCACAGTGCTTTGATTCCATATGCGTGGAACTCTTTGCGCATAGCGAAAGATATCATTTCGCCAGCACAGACAGTTCTCCTGCGACTTGTTAACCATATGTTCAGAGCTCGAGTCAACAACTCGTCTTCTCAGGAAACCAAGGACAACTCTCGCGATATCAAGCTTGTGCACTTCTTCTTGAGCTTCTTCCGAACCCGCATAGTCCCAGAGTGCGCCGCTTTGATGCATCTTCAAGCTCAAATTCGCGAAGAGAACTTTGATCCATCCGAATTCCCTGTGGACAGCTGGGATATGGAGCGTGCTAAAGATGGTTTAGCCCAGTATCTCGACTTCCTCACCACAGTTGCCGAGATGATGGACACTCGGGCGAAGCTTATTGAATGGGAGGCTGTCTACGACCTCATCACCATTCTGAGTGGACTGGAGGCCGGCGTGCCCAAAAAACCTCTAATTGAACTCCCGAAGCGGTCGCCACGCAGTGAAAACAATGGCAACCCCATGGTCGAGCGGCCCTATTCATCTGCAGACGACGGTCTTCCACCTTCGCCGCCACCTCCTCCTCTGCAAGAACCCGCACATAAGTTCCCTTGGTCTGGAATTAAAGGACAAATCTTTACCATCATCGCTACTCTCTTACAACCACCCCCTGGTCAGAGCAGCCCAGGTAACCCTGATGTGCAGATGCAGATGGTCAAGTACAACGGAATCGTGCCTCTACTCAATTGCTGCGCTTATGATGACCACAACCCTTTTGCTAAGGAACGAGTGACAATCTGCCTCAAGTGGTTGCTGGATGGATGCGAAGCTGCGAACACCTTCTTCCGGGAGCTCGTCAATCTTTCACCTCCACCCAACCTGCGGCCCCCACCTGGCGGCACGACTGTGTCTACAATCAGGGTTGATGGCATCGAAGGCGACGTCAAGGTGCAGGTCCGCTCAAGTACAGCAGGTCCAAGCGAGCAGGAAACCAGCGATATTGTGGATGGAACTGGAAGAATCGATCTAAACCAACCAAGTGGACGAGGCAGCATCGAGGATGATTTCATGGCATAAAGGGCTGGGTGGTGACCCGAGCGGTATCAAGACGGACGTATGGGCCATGAGGATTTGCATGAGAACATGAGGCGTCTTTCGGATAGAAGGGGAAAGGCCATGGTGGCCTTGGGCTGGTTTCATTTTTGAGAAGTCCTCCGCAACTGCGAAGACTCCTAGGAGCCTGTGCTGGCGTTGACTTTCTGAAGGTTACATTACTATGGAGTTGGTTCGATTTTGTTGCATACACGGGTGCGTAGACTTTAATTTACCAAACCTTTTGCTTAAAATATCACTTACGTGACCATCCGAGATGCAGCCATTGATATCGGACGCGTCGTCCAAGATGAGGTGGCTGCGTTTGTGCACACAACCCCTGGCAGTTTATCTTCTTGCCAAACCTCACGGTTATCGTGGTGTGCTTCAGCTGCTCTTTGATAGATTCATTTCAGGTCTCTAGTCCCATCACTTTGAGCGGACTGTTCTCTTGCTGGACTCTAAAGTGCCTCTTGGACTATTCTTAGAGTCCCGCACTGGTCGTCGTCACCTGTCTGACAGATGTCTCTCCTCGTCGCTTTGGCCGCTCACACCCTTTCGAAAGACCCTGCTAATATTTGCGCATGGCCCCACGATTGATAAGTGGCCGCTTTGATCGCTTATTACAGCGAGTCAGTTATGGCCAATACTCGATGCTGATGCCAGAGGCTTTCTTCGATCATCGCTGCCATTCAATATCAGCATTGTAGCACATACATGTCAAGTGATACGGGCCTGCGCCCAACAATTACCTCGGCCTTTATTGTGTGGCAGAGTCTATTGACAAATGTCAGGTGATAATCCGGTTGTCGCTGCGGCAGCTAAGTTCGTTGAACGGACGGGAAGCGTATACTTCCAATTATCAAGACGAATGAATAAGCCATCCAGCCCCCTTCTTTTATTAACTTTCAAGGCCTCCTTTTCGTTTCGGTGTTACTAATGTTCCCTGCCAGAGATGCAATGCATGCTCAACGTGCTTTAAGTATATTCTAACAGTGCTGGATCGAATCATGGCTGGTTGATCGATAACTCAGAGCATGATCGATCGGTGAAGAAAGATGCAACTGCCGACAAGGGAGCTTGTGTATACGATCGGTGTATGTTGGAAGGTATTCTTCATGAAAGAAGAGGCCTTTCTCATGTCATTCCAAGCAGTTCTGGCAGGGTCTCCCTGCCGATCGGCTCACGACTTCCCTGTGAAACAACCAATGAGTTCTTGCATGAAACTTGATCTGCGCCTTTGCCATATTAGGCGGTGACAGCTAACGGGCTGAGACCCATTTGGCTTGGCTATACTTAGTTTGTTTTGGTTGGGTGTTGGTCTCGATCGTGTGGGAAGACAGGGAGGTGTAAAGATCGAGACCTGTCAGCAAGGGTTGTTGTACGGAGACGCTGGTCAATCACAAGATAAAGGCCAGCTTAGGCAAAATCCGCTTGGAACAGTTATATTTGTATATGATCTGATCCAATTATCCACGTAATGACTGGATATTCGGCGGTTTGTGTTTCATTAACGATCACATACCACCTTGATCAGCTACTTGATGCCCAACTCCCTCCTGCCAACACCTGATTCCATAATGAGGAACAGGTTATGAGAAATAAACAAAGTGTACTCCTGAAGCGCCTAGCAAGATGTGCCAATGCCTAAGAGCAGAGTCTATGATAACAAAAAATAAAGATCTTTCCCGCGAACCATGCTACTGTAATATTCAAGCCCGAGCCTGAGTTTCAGCAAAATACAATCTAAAAATCCATAACCTTCATGGCGCGTGAATCATCAAAATATGATAGTAAAGACCCAAATGATGAACTAAAAAACAACGCTAAACCGTATGTTCTGATGAATGTGACCTGAACACCTCGAAGTGCTTCCCATATGATGAACTGTAACCGTTTTGGAGGAAGGAAATGTAAAGGGTATCGTAAATATTGTTGAATGCCTTGAAGCAGTGATACCGGGACGAAATGATGAAACCGTGCCCCAATGTCGAAGCAAGGGAGGCGGGTAGAAGACTGAAGTTCGTGTATCGGTATTATCAAATTTTCAAAAGTTGGTGTGTGTTTGGCGAGGGGTATACCCTTGCGGTATCGTCGCAGAGGACAAGAAAAGTGTGAGGCGTAAGACTTCGAGTCGTCAAATCGTTGTCGCTATCGTCGTTGTCGTCGAATGTCGCGGCTATTTTGAATAGCTGTTATTTAATCCATCTCGCATAGAAAGCCAATACAGTGGCAGGCGCCGGTGTTGTCGGCAGGGACTGGGATGATGGTCAAGAGGTTGTTGAACGGCTGTCCGTACTTCTTGTAGTTGGTAACAGATGTCTGAATCTCCATTCCAGCCATGAGGGCCTGGCGCATACGGTGTGAAGCGACCTTGTCCGCCCCCTTCCTATCAGGGCGACGCTCCTGTCCAGGTGGTGCTTGTAGGAAGCGGCAGTTTCGGCCTACCGCTTCACGAGAAGAGTATCCAGTAAGATCAGTGAAAGAGTCTGAGACGTAGATGACGGGAGCATCGGCTCTGGCCATATCGCAAACAACAAGGGCGACAGAGCAGTCAACAGGGCCCAGGACAACTTGGGGGTTAGGTCGTCCCATTACTCGGAACTGATGATGGTTAGTAATTGGCGGGTAGAACGAAATAGACAAGCTTACCAAGATGGACATGATGTCAATACCACTGGGAGCATAGAGGCCCGGGTAGATGACAGGGTCTTGAACTCGGCGCCAAGTGCCTGCGGAGTTGACTGTGCCGTCAACATTTAAAGAGCCTTCTTGAGGAAACTCATACTACCCAAGTCAGTAAGTGTTTCTTTAGAAATGTGATATCTGATCAAAACTCACGTTAAGAGCATTGACCTCCCAAGGATTCATAGCGGGAACTGTCTTGGACGCCATGGTAGAACAATGAGGAGAGGGTGAGCGTGAGGATGAGAAGCTCAGGTGTAGTGGTGAATTGTTGATGGTTCGCATTGAAGCTGTCATGTCAAGGTTGAAGGAAGAGACGAGTATGCAGATATATAGAACTGGTTCCGTGTTGCCTCAGTGCAATAGGGCCAAGTAAACCAAGACGGGTCCGGTATGACGGAGTAAGCGGTTGGTAAGGTATCAATGGAAGCGGGTAGGTTGGAGGATGTGACTCGGTATCGGATGGTAGGTAAGTTGATTAAGAGGAGGGGAGAATATGGATATGGTGTATGTATGAACTGGCAGGTAAGCGAGGAGGAACTCGTGGAGTCTTCTAGGATGCGGTTGGTTGGATAGTTATCCAGGTCGGATTTACCAAAGCAGCCAGGATAGAGTTGCAAGGGCGGACGCTTTGAAGACTTTCGAATGCGAATCGCGATGGACCCTGAGAAGCGAAGAACAAAGACGGGTGATATTTTGGGGGCGTGAAGAAGGATTAGATGGTGTGGGTTTAGTATTCAGATGTTAGTGTCGGCTGTCATGATGCTGATGATGAGGTGGTGCCGTCTGTCACTGGGGATTGAAGAGGTGCAGTTTCATTGAATAATATGGTTCTTGGACAGCGACAAGTTTGGGCCATTGCTTGATACTTGACTTGAATGAACTCTGATTCATCCGTCTGTTTGCAAGTGTCTCAGCGGTGCCGCCTGTGCTACAGCTTCATCTCTACTCTACTCTACTAATAGAGACAATCGATAGTGGCTGAACAGCCGTTCAAAAATGAGTGAAGGGGTTTGGATCATGAGACATGAGGCGTATCCGCAGTACAGACTTCGATGTGGGTAGGAATTAGACATCGGCGATTGGTCGAGAGGGTTCGATTCTCATGATCCCCGAACAGTTGGAGAGATCGTTGTCGACCGGCTCCATACGCGCGATCGGTACCCATCGGTCTGGTTCCCCACTTTATGCTTGGGATCGACTTGTCAGATTGGTAGAAGCAAAGAGTACGTCTTTTCATGATCGCCGGGTACTTTGGTCCGCCACTCTGGATCGGTGCAATCATTGTGTATCTTCTGATCTTTTGAATCGGCAGTTCTTGTGGTTACAGCAGTCAGGGGCTTTTGCTTGCTTTCAGATGGATATCAATCGAATTTGTGTTTTCCTGATCGTTTAGATAAAGTTGTAATTATTTGTTGTTCGTTCTTGGCGTTCAGATTCCATCAATGGCTGAGAAGAGCTTTCGATCGATGTTATTGTTGCTGATGCGACGGTGAACCCCATCATGATCATATTCCATCGCGCGTCATCGATTCGGCGGCCTGCCATGCTCGCAGACATACAAGACAATATCTAAACGAACATGTTCTAGGCCCTCTCACTAATAAATGAATACGCAAAGTTGATGAGTCTGAGTAGCGCGTGTACGGCACTTCCCTTTGCTTAATCGATACTATCGCCGATGTGCCATGGTAGAGACGAGAGAAATTGTTGGTGTTGAGGCGTGATGGCTAGCTAAGGCTTCGATGGGCGGGACCAAGTCTTGTTCGCCTCGATCAAGATGGTATCGGGATTTGGAGAATGGGGCTGCCTGTTCCCGACGCTTCATTTGTCGCTGGCTAATAGAGGCACGTAACGTCTGAGACAAGGATCTAGGTTCTGTTAGTCGGCTTGTTCCTAGAACAGATTTATCGGAAAGCGCATCGAGATATTGGATAGGCCATGACACTGTTCCTGAGGGTCTAGACCCAGCATCGTCACTAGTGACGTTTGTGGGTTATGAGCTGAGCTTAGCTGCCCTGTGCGATGATGCTTGCACACTTTTGCTGTGATGTTGTAATGATGGATTGATGTGGATTGGTCTCGATACACCTACTACAATTGTTAGCACTCTGCCAATCTGTATCTATTTGATGCAACCTGATACCTATGGTGTTTTTTCTAGCTGTCTCGCAACTGAACCAGGACTCATAATGTCAGATGAAATATCAATGACGGCGATGCTGCCAGGTTTCCCAGACCGACAAGGGAGGGACCCTGATTGACATCGATTCTCAAGGACTGTTGAGGTGGGTTGTTCTTTAGTCTTGGACCCTTTGCTGTTTTTGTTCCAGCATCGAGATGGTTGTCAGCTTAGTGTCTGTGACTGGACCGCCATACGATCATGGCTACTATCTGCCAATAAGAATAGTCGACGTTCAATTATAGACTCGGATATTGTTTCCCTGGATGTGTAGAACATGTTTCGAGAATACGAATTTTCCATAAAATAATCAGCAATATTGATTCTACAGGTAGATAGATGTAAGAGAGCCGATTAATACGATTGAAAAGTATCATTGCACTGTGAAGCACCTGCTCAGACCTGCTTGCCAGTCAGGTCAGGTACCAAGGCAGGAGCAGCCAGCCAAGGTAATAATTTACTGTGCTACAGGGTAATTCAAGAACAAAGAGCCCCACTTCAACGCGTCAACTATCAATTTACGCGTCGCACCCAAATTGAACATCATGTCTGACTTCAATACCGTACATACGACGTAGTTATTCGGACTTTTTCGAGCCCATCATGTCGAGGAGACTACTCAACCGTCCAGGTGGCTCATCAAATCCATCGTCGTCATCTGTCGCCCTGCCAGATTACGAGCCACCGGCATGTCCTCTATCTGATAACGCCCGTCACAGTCTCAAAGACCTATCCAACACGCGCACAAGTGCCGTATACCAACAGCAAGTCAGCGAGTCCATTCGACTACTCGGATTCAGTGTCAGTGATATACATGAGCGTCTGCGCACACAACGCGAGAACCTCGAAAGCCAGAAAGCCAGGAGAGAAGAAAAGGGTACGGATAAAACCGAAGATGAGCAACGCCTCGAAGCGCATCTCGCCAAGTTTGAGGAGCGTGTCAATGAATTGACTGAGTCATCTGAGAAGGCCGTTCGCGAACTTATCGACCATAGAGCTGAACTCGAAGATGAAGCTGGTATTCTTAGCGAACTGCACGATATCACCAGTGCTGAAGCACACCAACAAAGACAAGACCAGGAAGAACAAGGCGAAGGAGATGACCAGAAGGAGCAGGTAGCTGCATCAAGCGTTATCGAAACTTTCAACGACCTGCGCGTCAAAAAGGAGGCAGAATACAAAGGCATGTCTGCCCACCAACGGTACGCACTTAACAACGACTACGCTGGCTTCAAGAAGCTATGGCACGATGCCGCGGCCGGAGAAGAAGGGCCACCATTACCGGATGCTTCACGCTGGTTTACTCAAGATGGCGAACCTGTTCTGGACGGCGCTGCTGCGGGTGCCGCGGACGACGACGACATTGCGGTTGCGCGCGAGACCATCAGTATCAACTGTCCTTTGACACTACAGCCCATGAAAGATCCATACACCAACCGAAACTGCAAGCACACATTTGAAAAGTCGGCTCTGCTTGAATACCTACCCATGCGAGGAGAATCCCAATGTCCACAGGCAGGCTGCTCACAGGTCTGTATAAACCTATCCTGTGGTGAAATATTGACTAACCCGACATGCAGAGTTTCTCACGTGCGCGATTCGACCAAGACTTCTTTCATGACCAAGCCATGGTGCGTCGCATCAAGCGTGCCCGTCAGACACAGGCACAGCAAGAGATGGAGATGGACGAGGACGAAGACGAGGAGGACGCTGATGGTGACGACGAAGTTAGGGTTAGAGGCCAACAAGTCGTTCCCGGAAGAGTACCCAAAAGGGAGCGAAGGGACGACTAAGCGTCATGTCGCCTGGAGTCAATTGGATAAAAGCATCAAAGGACATGTTATCGTGGCATGAAGAGGCTGTATAATATGAAGAAATGATAGAATGATACCCCACCACAGCCACTCTCAACACCTGGTGCGCTGATGGATATTGCAAGAAATAGCACTGGTGTCAAGTGTGACAAGAAAGATGCATCGCTATAGAGGCCAATCGCCCAGAACACTGTGTAGAAGGACTTTGTGTGATATGATATAATCCGATCTATGTAAATATATACGACATTGTAGGGTATCTAACGTGGTTCATTACATCCACCTCTGAGCTGATGAAAACAGCTGCTCTAATTCAAACAACAAATACACCATGCGATGCTTTTCCAAAAGAATTCAAACCTATACTCAAAACCATAGAGCATAACGCCTCGACTGCTTTGTGACAGACAGCCACGTACTTTTTGTACCGAAAAGGGTGCAGAATTAATATGTTCAAACAATGTGAAGGACCATAATGCCGACGATGGTAACAACTAGGCCCGAATTTGGTGGGCTCCATGCCGCGGCGGAATCAGGAGTTTCGGTTGCGGTATAGATGCCAGTCATGTCTGATGTGGCGCTGGCACTCGTCGTAGATGTTGTCGGTTCCTCGGTGGTCTCTGCCTGCAGCGGCCAGTCACCTGCAGAGGCATACAATATGCCATTGATGACAACTCCTTTATCTTCCGCGGCCAGTTCTGCGGAACGGTCATCGCAAGTAGCTCGGAGATTGCGTATATAGCAAGTAGGATTTGGTTGTTCAGGCAGCTTGTCTGTGTGGGTAGCGTTGGCGTCGCCCGTGGTGTTATACGTGGTGGCATCGATGTCCTTGCCTGTAGAGATAGAAGTACCCAAGATGATGCGAGCAAAGACTTGGAAGGCTGTTTCAGGCTGGTAGGCGGCCACAGCATGGCCTGCTTGATAGATTCGACTAAAGGAAAGATTACCAAACTGACGCACGACACCACCAATGTAGGAGTCGTTGACAATAATGGGAGCATATCCTGCCTCAGGGAATCGGATACTGTACTCACTACCCGCTTCTTGAGCAAGATTTTGAGAAACAGCCTCTCCCCCCATCCAATTACATATGTAGTCTCGATCACCGTAGATGAGAGCGATACGAACTCCTTGATTGAGAAGAGCAGCTAGACGCTGTATATTGCCGCCGCGAGCTTGATCGCCCGTGTCTTGGAATTCGCGACCAACTTCGTTATTGCTAAGGGTGAAATTGATAGGGGCACCAATAGCTTGCTGCACGCTTTCTTGGTTGAGGTATTCCAAAAAGGTCATAGGTGGGAAGGGGTCAGTTGAGGCTGCTGCAAGATCATATACACCGCGACCTGAACTGGTATAGGCGTCTTGAATGTCATAGCAGTTATTCAGAGCTTCAGAACACGCTTTATTGATGGATTCTTCAATTCCTTCGCCTTCAGGATCACCCACAGACGCATCAATCGCACACTTTTGAAGCAGATCTCGGCAGCCACCCTCGGCAGTAAACTTGTCCTGGTAGAATTTTGCATCGCCAGCAGACAAAGCTTCATAACCATATGTGTTGTCGATAGCAAAAGTGGGATAGTAAGGTACCTGTACCTCCATATCGACACACCCATTGACGATACCCAAGGAACTAAGGTGGACATCAATGGTTGAGTTGTATGGTAGCTCACCACTTTGGCGACGGGCGTTTTGCTTCACGAAAGTTTCCGCAAATACAGGGCCATAGCGGCCACCGTAACTTTCGGCGAAGAGACTGACTCCGAGCGAGCTGTTGTGAGAAAGGGCGGATGGCTGATATTGAGGAAAGGTAGTTAAGAAGCCCTGAACCATGTGCCAAACGGCCATGGCAGCAGTCTCGGTAGTGTTGGCGGTAAAATTCCCGTTGTTGGAGCTGAATGTACCGTTACGAAGTACCCATTCAGGATAGTCGGCATTGGCTTCGGGGGGCACTTCGACTTTATTACTGGCAAAGTTGATTGTGCCATTATTTGGTGTATCATATGAGAAGCCGACTTGGTTGGGCTAAAGAAGACACATGTGAGTGAGTTTGTCAACCTGTGATACTAACTGAGGGAAACATACCTGATCGATAAATAGCATGTTAGAAGCCCGATCCCAGCCCCATTCGCGTACAAGCGTCTCATATTCATTCAATCCCTTTTCAATAATCTCACAAGGGCCATTGCCTGTGAAGAAACCATATAGTGAGCTGGATCCTGGCCCTCCGTTGAGCCAGATGGTCAGACTGTCAGTAGGCTCACGAGCCTCGACAAACCAAAAGAACAAATTGGTCGGATACTCGCCAGGAACTGATACCCAGCCTGTGTACTGCTTCTGAGAATCAAATGCTGTTGAACAGACGTCCTCGGGAGTTTTATAAGAGACAGTGACGTCCTGATTTGCAGGTGAATGGACGACTGTGAGATTACGCGCCCTAGCGTCGGAGCCAGTGAGAAACTGTGAGGAAGATGAAGAAGCAAATGTGAAAACGAGAAGAAATCGTATATATAGAAGTGAAAAGAGGTGAGGAGCCGCCATGTTGGCGGGCGATTCGAGGTGAGGTTGCCAGCGATGCAACGAGTCTCTCAGGAGTGGTGAGAAGATATCGAAATAGTAGTCGTCGTCATCCAGCAAACAAGCAAACCCATTGCAAGACAACAACGAGCTACAGACAAGGAATTCCTGAGACGAGACAAAGACAGTCGCTGCCGAGACAAATAATGATGGGATTGGTGCGATATAAACGATTGTTGCCAAGAAAAAGAAAAGAAAGACAAAAAAAGGACCTTGTATGCAGTTCAACGAACGACGACACGCATCATGAGATGGTACCTGTAAATTGTATGTAGCTAAAAGAAAGAGGAAATGACCGATCAAGCCCAGAAGGGCGAAGTTTCGGGTCCAAGTGGGGTCTAGGATGGGCGAAGCGAACCGTTACAGTCACCGGCCCCTCTTGGTTCCTGTCCCAGGGCTGATCCTTAGAGCGTTTTGGCCTGTTAAAGCCCTGGCAGTTGGCGGAGTCTGCACTGAACAGCATCAGCTCCAGGCAGGCTAGTAGGCGTTCATGTGCCTTGCCTTAGTAGAGGTACCTGTACTAACCTATAATTTGGATTTGGTATTGACGAGATGGATGGAGTAGAGGCAATGGCTACAAATCCATCTTAAGCGCAATCACTGTCTTCCATCAGGACTTACGGTGCGGTTCTTTCCTGGTGGTACCATTTCTTGCTCCGCGATTACGTGAAACATGAATCTCACTCTATCTCCTAGGATCAGTCGCAGGACTAACACCCATGCCAGTAAGCTGAAGCTAAATTCTCAGCTTTGCATAGCCACGGCAACGTTTGATCCCATGACTGGTTGATCTTCATGGTATCGGAACCGATGAATGGAAATTGGCTGATTGAAATGATAATTCCTTCAGCCATAGAAGACCATAAGTTTGAGCAGCTCTCCAAAACGGGCAAGCTGAGCGACAACGTTGGGCTTTCGGAATAATAGTCGTCTCACAGAGGACCAGGGATTGTGCACCTATGACGTTTTATGTTTCAATAATAGATCCATGCTATGTTATCTCTCTACACAATCCAGATAGTCATAACGGTGTGATCCTTCAGATACATTAGAACTGTGCACATAAAAGGTAGTAATATTGGCATCCCTTGCATGTATGCTATAACATTACACTAGAATACAATAGATTGTACAATTGTCATTATTTCCTTCGACTTTTGGATAACCATACACCAACATAAATCATACACATTCACACCAAAGTCTATCATGGCTCAGATCTACGCACAGCGAAAAAGTAGTTGCCTACCTTCTCACTTTCATTGACCTGCTTCCATCCAAGTCCAGGAACATATATCACACCCTGAACCATGGGATGACTCCAACCTCGACCTGCAAGGAAGGTCCTTAGCTCCTCCTCATTGAGATATTTGTTCCAGTCGTGGGTTCCCTTGGGAACAATACCCAGAACATCCTCAGCCATGAAGTTGGTGGTGAACCAGCTCATCCAGGTGCGCGCAATCGTGCTCATGACAAGCCACCCACCAGGCTTGACAAACGGGCGCACCTTTTCCAAGAATGCGCCTGGAGCATCGATATGCTCAATGACCTCGAACAGCGAGACGATGTCGTAGGCCTCTTGTGGAGTCGCAGGTAGAGGTAGATTCTCGATGGACGTCTGGCGATACTCAAGCTTCGAGCGAAGACCGGGATCTTTGCGGGCATGCGCGCGTGCTATAGCAAGAACTTCGGGAGTCGGGTCGATAGCAGTGACATGGCGTGTAGTCGGTAAACGGGCAGCACTTTCGGCAAAGATTCCACCACCGCAACCAATGTCGAGGATTTTTAGGTCACGAGTAGGAGCACCTGGGTCGTTGCGCTGACATTCGCGGATGAAATCATGGCGTAGAGGATTCATGAGATGAAGTAGTCGGGAGGAGCCATGAGGATCCCACCAGTCGGCGGCGAGGGCATTAAAGTGTGAGACCTCATCGGGGTTGACAGAGGAGGAGTTTTGTGACGAGTTGCTGGATGATGAAGAGGTAGAGTGCCATCGAGGAGTAGGTGATGTCGCTGTAGTAGCTGCGACGATGCGGTTTGCCGGCAATGAGATGGCCAATGATCGTCGACTTGATCGGGCGAGGTTGCGGAAGAGGACACCCGCCGGCCGGGACGGAGCCGCCATTGTTAGGAGCTCGGAGGTGAGGTAAAGGTAAGGTCAAAGAGGTTGAATGGGTAAAGTGTGGATGGTGCGACAGTCAAGGTTAGGCTGACAAAGCCACGAGCCAAAGAAAGATAAGATGCAATACTCAATGGACCCTGACGACACCAAGATTCAAATTCAGAGAACACAATCGGACGGCTCCGCCATTGGTTCCACTACTGCGCTGCTATTCTAGAATTTCTTCCGTCTCGTTGATTCCCTCGCTGACTGATGCTTCACAATTTCTCAGTACAAATATGTCTTTGCAAAAGCTTACATAATAGTCTTTCCACTTCTGACCAATCTTGATCAAGCAACTGCAGCCGATTTGCCTGAACAAGTAAAGGCCCTTCTCGCATGACCAACATCCGTTGACATGTGAGCTCATCACAACGCCGATGCAACGCGGTAAGAGAACCAATAGTCCCGAGGGTAAACTTTATCGGGAGTTGGAGTTTGTTCAGGGTTCAAGCGACTTAGACCGGATAAGCCGGCCATAAGTTGTCAGAGCCCGAGCGGGAAATTCACCGCGCGGTTATGATAAAGACTGGTCTTGGAGGGGCTTTCCCTTGAGTTTTTGAAAAGGCTTGAATCATGCGGCACGAGAAGCAAGAGCTAAATCTGGCCCCTTTGATAGATATATGAACCGCTCGTTATCGTCATTAATAAGTTATTATTAATATCTAACTGCTTATACTCGATTACCGGTGCTAAATAATCACCGGATTGGCTTCCGTCAGTTGATTGATTCCCCAATAAAAAAAAGTCCCCCTCCTTCCTCAATTCAATCCCCCGCTGCCGCTGCCGCTGCCGCTGCCGCTGCCGCTTCCGTCTCCGCCTCCGAACCCGCTCTCCTCGTGCGTTCCGTTCGCGACTGTCGCATTCGCAACTATTACAAGCCGAGGTCGAATAGCCAAGCCTTCTTCAACTCTAATCAATATTATTGTTTCCATACTTTTGCGCTGCTCAATTGCTTCTCTATCACTTGTCATCTCACCTACAAGATGCCCGCAACAATCCCACAAAACAAGTTTGACTCAATCCCCGACTCGATTGAGGCTTTCCGTATGTGATTGGTCTTGACTCATGTGTTCTATGTTGACAGCACTGATACGTCTTGCAACAGGAAATGGAGAGTTCCTTGTCGTTCTCGACGACCCCTCGCGCGAGAACGAAGCCGATCTGATCATCGCTGCTGAAGATGTGACAACCGAGAAGATGGGCTTCCTCATCCGCCACTCTTCTGGTTATGTCTGCGCTCCTCTCTCCCCAGAGCTCACCAAATCTCTCGATCTCCCTCAGATGGTCCCCAACAACCAGGACCCTCGAGGAACCGCCTATACTATCTCTGTCGACTCGGCCGATCCTTCCGTCACCACAGGAATCAGCGCTACCGACCGCGCTCTCGCCTGCCGAACACTCGCCGACCCCAAAGCCCGTCCCGATAGCTTCCGTCGTCCCGGTCACGTCCTTCCTCTGCGATCTCGCCCTGGTGGCGTTCGACAGCGACCAGGTCACACCGAGGCTGCTACTGAGTTCTGTCGATTGGCCGGCAAGGCCCAGGCTGCGGCTATTTGCGAAATCATTGATGACGGCGAGGAGACTCCAGGCCAAGCTCTTGTCCAGAACCATGGCATGCTGCGAGGAGAGGCCTGCATCGCTTTCGCCCGCAAGTGGGGTTTGAAGGTCTGCACTATTGCTGACCTGGTGGCTTACGTTGAGAAGACCGAGGGAAAGCTCGAGTCCAATGGTGCTGAGGCCGACAACAACTAAGCCGAATCTCGCATACGATTTCTGTGTAAATTTGATGGGATATATGACGGTAGGCAAGTGGCAGGCTGTTCTACTTGTTTCATGTACACATGCACATGGCGGCTGATGGTCGACGAAACGCAATGGCAGTTGCTTCATGTATTTCTTGCATCTGATTCTGGATTCCTAGGGTTTCTTTGGCATAGACTGGGTTTCAAATGGCGTCCCGAAAAGTGTCGATTGAAAAGAGAACGAAAAAGATACCAAATATTGTACTCTTCTATCATGGAACGTAGTTTATGTGTACAGGCTTGCGATTCTCGATTTGATTATGTAGATCTCACAACGCATGCATGTATGACCAGACCCCTGTAATACTTGAGACTACCCATGGCTCTGGTCTTGAGTTGAACGCTTCTGTGTGACCAGCCTTACATGCAACCTGATGACACCTTACGCCAAGCTCGGAAGTGGTCTCGGAAATTCACGTTTATGTATGGTCAATTACGCAGATGATGATGTATAGCAACAAAAGGTTCACAACAATATGCAGACTCAACATCCATCCTGTCACCCATTTTCTTAAATCTCACTTTCCGACAGCGGCATGTCATGGTAGATGTACCCAAGCGAACTCTTCGAATCAAGAAAGTGACGGGATTCAGTCGTATGAGACAGCGATCTGTGAATCCAATCCCCCCTGATCGTTGGTACTGTTACATACAGCCTAAGTCAAGTGTGTTGTACTCATACAGGAAGCCTCGCTTTCAATCTCCCCGCTTGAAATGATGCACTGTTGGCAGATATAGACGCGATCAGTCACAATCTGGCATTTTCGAAGATGTTGTTAAGGATACAATATCTGGCTCACAAATAACCCACAGCTTTACCAATGGCCACAAGAGTATAATTGTCTAACCAGAATATACATGGAGGCAATACACGCATCTAGCCCCTTAGACGAGCTGACCTCCTTCGCCCTAGGTCTGGCTTGTCTTCCTCTGCATCAACCTCTTTCTTTATAGCATCCCCATTGGTCTCCGTCTTCGTCTTAGCAGCCTTCGTACGCTTCTTCTTTGGAGGTGACGCATCTGCTTCCTCCGCGTCTGGCGACTTCTTTCTTGACTTTTTGGAGGGCTTTGCTTCAGCCTTACCTTCGAGGGATTCTTCTTTGATTCCGGGAGCTGTATGGCCAGTCTTCTTTTGCACGCCTGGAGCATAACAACTCGTTCGTCCACCAACCGTGATAAAAGCTAATTTGTCTCCGTTAGGCAGCTTAGTCGCAGCATCTTTGGACCCCTTGCCCCATCTGTAATTGAAGAGCCAATGTTCCGGGAACTCATCAGAGTCTCCTAGCTTGTCGACAGCTGTTTGGCAGACGTAACGTATCATCTTGTAAAGAGTGGTGATTTGCGCATCGCTGAACTGATCGCAGTACTGTTCAGGGTGTAGCTTGGCCTGGTACAGTGTCTCGTCTGCAACCCAGTTTCCGATACCGCTGATCATGGTTTGGTCCAGCAAAAGTGCTTTGATGGGGACGTGACGAGCTCGCATCTTGCTGTGCAAATATTCCTCCGTGAAACGATCAACGTCGACTACTGGATCTGGGCCGTTCTCAACGAGGGGTGAGTGTTGTCTAATTTCATCTCCTGGACAGTCGATGAGTCGCACACGACCAAACCTGCGCGAATCTGTGAAAGCAGCCTCAACTCCAGGAGAACCTTCGGTCTTGAACTGAAACTTCCAGAACCTTGGTGGCCATTGTTCATGCTCGCCCTCCTTCATCTTCTTGTAGTAGTTGGTGTATGCTGTCTGTTCATCCTTGATGTGCATCCAACCTGGTCTAATTAGTAAGTGATCGATGACCCCATAGCTTGAGCCTGTTACCTGTCATTCCAAAATGCATTACTAGATGGGGAGGCTTTTCAAGAGTTATCCTGTTATCCATCATAAGTCGAGCTCCATGTAGGGTAGTTACTGAAGTCTCACCAGAAGTATTTCCCCTGACTCCCAGCAGATATGATCTATGATAGATGAATAATTTGCAAATTACTGATTGAGGCATGGAGTTTTACCTTCTTTCCTTTCAATGCAGCTTCCACCTCCTCGCCGCTTGTCCCGACCTTACCAAACACATTCTTATCATCTATTGCTGAAGCGGATAGGATGCGCTTCCCCACAACATGAAGTCGTAAGAAGTGGACAATACGTGCAACTGTTTCAATCTCAGTAAGGGAGACTTAATCTTCGCAGTAATAAAGTCACGGACAGACCTTCTGCAATCTCAGGCATTTTTGGCAAACGGTTCAAGATCGATCTATGGTAGCAAAGGCAGTAAAGGAGAATACATTGCGTCACAGACTCTCAGCTGGCCTGGAAGCCTGGCGCGTCCCAGGGGCGTCTGTTACAAACGCGATATCACGTGACGTTAAGTGATCTATCTGATGGAAGTGAAGCAAAGTGTATACTCGAGACCAGCCTCTCATTTTCCCCAATTCACTATGGTTACAGACCTGTACGTAAGACGATCTCGAAAGATCCACCATAAACCTTGTGATTCAAGACGGACAATTTCATTTTCAGGTCAAAAGATCCATATTTGACTGAGTTTTCTCGAGGTGGACCGTCGTTGCTCGTCGCCGAACATATTTCTGCCCCGGAACGAAAGCCCGGCAGCGGAAGAATGAGTACCCGCACACCCCACTTAGGAACTTTCGTCCGAGCTTTTTCTCTACAAAAACTTTCACTTCTCCAAGCTCTTTTTTATCTTTACCAACAACACAAAAACAATCAACAATCAAAGCAGAGGTACGTTTTACAACTCGCAGTATTTCTTGCTGCTATACCCTTTCTTCCTGATGACACACCGAAACCGCAAACTAGAGTCTTTGACCTAAATGGAATGAAACCTCTTTTTCGCACGTCAGTCTGAAAGACTACTATCACGCACCTGTTTTTAGCATTTTGCAATTTGAACATGCGCTGACCACTCAATAGCTGTCTCATCACCAAGCGGTGGATCATTGCGACGATGCTCAAGCTTTCCCCCTAGCCCGGCATGGGTTGAAATGGTACGTTCCACAGTTGTCGCGTTCGCGGCCTGCTCTCCCCCCTCACATGATGATCATTTTCTTTTACAATATACGCTGGAAATTACCGGCTGAGTTATTCAATGACGATATAAAATGGCTATTTCTGATCGAGACCCATTCTTCACTATTTTTGTTCTTCACAATGTAGCTCGCGCTAACTCGAACAAAAGATTTTAGTCACTAGCAAGGTATGCGATTTTGCAAAACTCGACTCGCTCTCGACCTTTCATGATGAAGCGGCACTGGGCTCCGAAATATATCCCATGAGCACGAAAAGCCATTTTGCGGCAGGCCTAGAAAACCTCGCCCACTGACTCGTCACGCTCTACCTTCACTTTGCTGGATGTTGTCGAGCCACTGAGGCTAACCTACCTCGAGTGCCAGTGTTCTATCACTCCAATCTGTGTTTACAACCATGACTGCATGGATTTTCTCAAACTGTACGTATTTGATCGTGATTTCTTACCAGCACCACCTCGCTTTCCTGATGAACATCAGATGACGAGTCTTATCCGAGTTTTCGATGCAGACACCATATTTACCTACCATTCATGCATTCTCTGAATCGCGAATATCATGCACATTCTTGTTTACAAACACTTGATAGCTTGTGCTAACCAAATCTCAGATACATATAACGTGAGTAGCCAACTAGCCCTAGCATTTGCATTCTACATCATCTCTATGATGATCCAAAATGAAAACGACAAGCATATGTCCGAGCTCACGCTACGACGATAACTCATTTATCGACTGATCAAGATGCTTCACGTCACGTCAATGCAGTCTTTTCAACGACAGCGGCTGACATTTCGAAAGCATACTCAGCTATACTCATCACTTTTGACTCACAAGCATATCCTTATGACAAGGTTAGTCCATTCTTTATCCTCTCATCTCTCCCACTTTATATGATGTTACATATCACGACGGTCAACGTAGCCATATTGCTCTGACGATAACGCCTGTGACAAGGCACTTTACCCTGAAATTTCTTCCTTCTTCACCTTACTTTCTTGCCATCGACGTGAAGAAAAAGTCGCTAACACATGACTTCAAAGATTTCTTTCAAACGCTTGCCATACTATTCCAATCGGTCTTGCGCATGTGGTCCACACTGCTCCGACTTCAAGTAGCTTGTCAAGTGACAAGTTGTAGCGTGCTCTATCAAGCCAACCCCTCGGTTGGGTTGAAAGCAGTCATCTCTGGCTCTGCGTTCCAAACATGATATTTGCAGATAATTACAACGGTAAGTGAGGATGATATTGAATGATATTTTATATAAAAAATAATACAACGTATTTATTCTCTGTACATGAGACCGTCGAGTTAACACTCGATTGTTTGCCCCAGACCCTTAGAAATTCGTGAAACAAGTGTAATCCAGTAAAACATTCATGTAGAACCAAGTTCTGTCCCACCCTTAAAGAGCGCTAGATGGTAGGTGTCTGTGTCCATGCTGCTGGTCACCTGCATACTCAGACTCGAGCAATGCTCTGATAGTTAACCATGTGGTGAATCATACGGCCTGTTCCCCCGTCGGTTCTTCCGATTGAAAGATTGGGAGCCCGCAGCCCTGTCCGAAACTCGCCGTCTCGAGGATACAGCGTTGTCTCAGGCACATACCGCGGCATTGCTTCCTGCAAAGGTGTTCGACAATACCCCTGTGGAGGACTTCCGAGGTATGGTGGTCGTGCTCCTCGATGAGCAGGCCAGCCCGCAGCATCAGGATAAGTCTGGGCAGGCACAGCTCTGCAGGCTCCTGTTAACACAACAATTTGGACGACTTGGAAGGGCGAGATACGTACGACGGCAACATTCCATCAGCAACATTTGAGTTGCGGAACGAGTCAGTATCCAAGCTTTCCCAGAGCGGTCCCCGGGTGTTGTTTTCAACCTTGATCTGTGGATCGCCCTGAGCTCGATCATGGTCATAAAAGTAGGCCGTGTACGCTTGAGGCTGCTTCAGGATTGGCAATGGCTTCTGGTTTGAGGAGCGTCGGCTCATCGAGCTAGAGGAAGATGCTGGCGAGCTACATTCTCCCCCTCCTGGCACGTCTGAAGGGGAGTGTGGTGGAGAGAGTGGGAGGTTTTTGCTTAGGGATTGACGACGTCTCTCGCGTTTCTTGCAGTTGTACTTGCCAATTTGCCATATGTCAAAGTGTTGCCGATAGGAACGGATTCTGTATCAGTAATCAGCAGAGGAATAATAGAGTTGGTGTGGGGCCTTACGATGCTTGGAAGTTGTATTGATCTTTCATAATGTTGCGTGTGTCTTCGAGTGTCCTCCCCTCTTGGATATACAACTTGGTGATAGTCCCACGGTGCTCATTCCAAGGTTTTGCCATCATCTTGGATACCTTTTAAGCGTTTAGGATGGACTTGGGGTTGCTGAATCGAACTCGTATGAGTATGTTGGATAGATGCTGTTGAGATGATTATATCTCTTGCTCTTAGCCTGGAACAATTAAGGCTTCAGCAACAGCGAATATCTCGGCGACCATCGAGGTGACCCAATGAAATACAGGTTAGTATCTTTCTTCTGAGTAGATGTTTCCAGAATTGGTGTGTCCTTTGTTGCGTGTAAGAGTTCCTAGTCTTGTCAAGATGTTGGGATTAAAGCTGGCTGTTATGGTTATGGGCAGTACTGTGAACCTTCCCAAGAGAAACGAAAAGCACGAACTATACCGTAAACAAAAGCTGAAAAGACTATCACATATGAGGGGGAACCAATGACTCTATCACTCTTGAAACATTCTTGTCGCTGACGGGAGCCTCGTTTGGTACTTATGTGCGGTCACTTCTTTCGCAACAGTCCTTGCAGAGCCTCGTTTGAACGATGGTGGTAGTAAAGAGGCGTAAAGGCAATCGCAGCAAGGCACACATAAAATTTTTATAAAGAGGGTATACATATGATGTTTCTCTCTGCGTTGGCAAGTTCAAAATAAGGCGAACTTGTGCAAGATACCTTGACTTTCAACTCGAGTCTGTCATTCTTAATGGGAAGCAAGTAACCTACCTTTGCTTAGGTAGACACACCGAGATTTCGCTGTGACGCATTATTATGGAAGGATGCGTCCTTGGAGTCGCCCGGCGTGGTAGGAAGGATGTGTTTGGTTGGGTGTAGTGTCTAAGGCAGTTTATATTCAGCCTCATGTGTCTCGCCCAGGTCATCACATCGCAACCATCACATCATATCACTCACACGGGAATGTCTCAAAACTGCTGTGCCGAATTACAAGCGATTCATGTTTAATTGTGAACAAATACATATCTGTACAATAGAACCATGCAGTTTAGATCCTTGAACAGACAAGTCGTCAGCAAGTCCTTCTCAAAACTGCAACTCCCATTCCCTTTACCCCGGAGCCTGCCGGACAACCCCTGCATTCGATCGATCGCCTTGGCTGCCCACACCAAAACGTGCTTATTTTCACACATTGTACTCGCCCTGTTTTACTTGAAGGGACCAACCAGATTGGTTAGAAGCTAAAGCTCCCTTGCTATAGTAGGTATTATATGCGACCTCCGATATTCGAAACGGTTGCCATCCCAAGACATGGCTGTGTCAGCCGGCTTGAAACGAATCGAGACCTCTTCGATTGCGTCGTTATGTTTGCCTCACTTTTGGTTCTGCACTTTATATAGTCGTGTTAGTCGAGCATTGTTGAGTAGTTTCGACCACCCACTTGTTTCTCATATTGTTGATGGGGTTCTCTTGTAATTCATTCTCGCGCAATATCGCTGAGGCTGTACCTGTAAGCTACATTGCTTATCACACACAAGAGCCGATCGCAGTGCTCGTAATGCACTCTGGTGTATTTGGCATGTGAGGAGTATTGCCTTCCATATTATCAGATATGCGAGGACCTTTCTGTTAGTGGATATGGAAACTCAGGTACCTTGACTGCCACGGGTGATCGACCACTTACATGTTGGAAAACAAGACCTCGCTCTCACATGTATCTAGTATCACATATATTGTATCTTCATGTACGGATAAAAGTGTATAATTCATTGGAGGTAACTTATATAGGTCAACCTTGTAATAATGCAGTCATCGCAAACACATCCACATTAATGCCTTCTCTTCCGCTCAAGTTGTGATAAGTATCGCGACCAATGCAACAGTGCAACGTCTGAAAATCAAAGCAGAAAACACATGCTATCGTTTTCATCCAACTCTTTCTCAAACCACTCAAGGCCACGTTGATAGCACCATTGCCAAAGTGTCCCGTCGCAAGCCTTGCTTTGGGCTGCAATCGAATTGAAGACAAGAAAAAAAAAACTTGTTGCCTGTGTGTGCAGGACTGGGTATAGGAAGCTCGATCCATTCAAAATAATCCCGCGAGCATACACACGGAGTGGCTGTCACTCTCCGACAGCCTCACTTCGATTGTCTAGGCAGCGGTCTCCTTCTTCTCAGCCGCCACAGCGGGTGCTGCTACAGGAGCTGCTACAGGAGCCTCGCCACCTACAACTCCAGCCTCTTGAACACCGTGCTCGTTAACAGGGGTGATGGGGGACTGGATCTTGGAGTCGAGGGGGTCGGCCGTGACCTGAGGGTTGGGAGATGTGGGCGCAGAACCGGCTGGGCTGGATCCTGCGCTAAGAGGAACCGTAGTCTTGCCGCACTCTGAGAGAACCTGGAACCACTTCTGGGCATCAGCAGCTGTGTGCGCCTTGAAGTTGAGCTCAGTGGATCCGGTAAGCTTGCTGCTCATGGTCTTGGACTTGTCCTTGCCCTTGACGCTGAACTTTTCGCCCTGAACGGTTCCGATAACGGCATCGGGAAGGTAGATGGAGAGCTCAGGCTTGGGGTCGACGCGGTTGTTATCCGAGTCCTTGAACTCATGAAGGTACTTGGAGGGCGTGACCACGTAGTAGCCAGTTGTGTATCCCCAAGACAGCTTGTTACGCGACTTGCGCTCCAGCGAACCCTCGATCAGAGCCCTGGTTGCGGGATGGTCCATGTTGGGAAACTGGATGGCGTCGACAGAACGCGCTGGCTCGTTGGGGTCAACGAGTCGGTCGCCGCTGCGGGCATTGAAGGCGTTCCACTCAAAGTCAGGGGCAACGCGCTGGATGACGGAAAGCTGGTCGTTGTACAGGGCTCGTGTCTTGTCGGCCTGGCCACCGGCGAGCTGGGTGAAAGCCTCCATGGCTTGCTGAATGACCTCAATAATATGGGCCTCAAAGGCATGGAAGTTGTTCTGAACAGCGATCAGGTCATTTCGGTGATTGTTCTCGGCAATGACCTGGCTGTTGAGACGGTGCAGGACACCACGGTGTACAACGTAGGGATCATCGTGGCTGTTGAGATGACCACCGGCCGAGTCAAAAGCCGCGGAATGTTGGCCGAGCAGCTCGATCTGCTTCTGGGTAGTGTTGCGGGCCTTCTCAACCTCCTTAGCTCCCTTTTCAGCACCGTGAGCAAGTTCCTTGGACTTGTGCTTGATCTCCTTGTGCAGGCGCTCGAGGACGGGGAGGACGGAGCCCTTGATGCTCTTTTCGGTCTCGATGTTGGTGTTGATAAGGGACTGGGTGTTGGAGCGCATGTTCTCAAAGAAGCCAGCGATGCCACCGAGGCTTTGGTCAAAGTGGTGGCCCTCCTTGAGAGGGCTGTTAATGGCCTGTTGTGCACTATTAGTACATGCCGGACTGTCGCAAAGTGATATTGCCATGGTTGTCTTACCTTGAGCGCCTTCTCGTACTCCTTGGCGTGGTGGCCGTGGATTTTCTCCATGGCCTTCATGTAGTCCTCGATGTAACCGCAAGCGTGCTTCCATGCTTGGAGTCTTTCGGCGAGCAAGCCAGCAGTCTGTTCATAGAATTGTCAGTCAATGTCTCTTGAAAAGCCATTCGCCTTGACAAAGGCGCATCGTGCGCAGAGAAGCGTTGTGCTGGAGTAACATACGCTTGAGGGATCAACTTCAGGGACAGCTTCTTCGCTCTGGGTGCTGAAACCAGTGGTGGCCCTTGAGGGGAGATCGGTCGTCGTAGGTGAGGCCATAATGATGTCTGGTTGGTGGTACTGTTGCGTTTGTAAAGGGGTGGTGGATGATGATAACGATAGACGGTCAGGATTGTGACAGTCTCCGTAGTTAATATGTAATTTTGAGATTAGATTTAAGCTGTTCAAGCTTGGCAGACAGGGTCAGGGAGGTGCGAAGAGGGGTATCACGGTATAGCTGTTCAAGGGTTCTGAAGCTTGATTCTGCAGGGGTTCAGTGGGTTTATATAAGTCGACGACGTCTGATGCGAAAGAACAGGAATGAACAAGTATTTGAACTTTGGTAGCTTGTGACCTGGTTTTATTAGGCTTTATCCGTACAAGTGATTTGATTTTATAGCTCAACTAAGTTAGTTGTTGACGTCGTAGATTGAGGATCGCCAGGAGAGAGCTCAGATGACGTCGATCCTTTTTGTTTTTTGAGGGGTTGTTGAGACACCAAAAGCTGAAAGTCCCGGCGCTAGACTTGTCTACCATCAGTGTATAAGAAAAGCTGTCAGCTAGAAGCATAAGAGACGAAATTAGTAGGTCAGATTATGCCATTTGGACCAGACTTCTCAGGCTGTTTATTTTTGTACCGTAAGATCGAGAGGCCAACTTTTCTGGCACCCAGTGGCCTACCTCCTTATTAGAGGAAGCAGGCTTTCAAGTAAGTCGGTGAGGATTTGTATTTTACTTACACAGAGGGTATTCACGAGGCTTCTTTAGCAAGACTACTGATTAAAACAAATCTCAGTAGTCTATGCCCCTTGAAACTATATTCAACTACCGCAAGCTCAGACGGCAGATCACAGTTGTGCTTGTGCTTGCGTTCTGTATACCTTCATTTTCACCAGCACAAGAAGTTCCAGTCTCAGCTCGACAAGGATATTCCCTCGATCCGTATACAGACGGGAATAAACAAAACAAAACAAAACACATTGCAACACCTACCTGATCTCGAAAGTGACAACTGTCACAAACATCATTCGCTGTAAATCACCATCAACTCCATCAAAGACCATCACCAGACTCTGCCTGACATTGACATCTATGATAATGACGTCAACCACCCTTGAGCTGTAGCACAAACTTTGGGCTTGGTCCCTTGAATTTGTCGTACCGACGCTTAAAACTAAAACAGGCTTGGCATAGTTTAGTAGATAGTTAGTAAATCTGCGCATCTCAAAAGCTTGGCTGCCTCAATCGCAACATCCTTGGCTTTGGGATATTCTCTGATACCCATGTAATTTGCAAGAAAGCATATTCTCAACTGAACCATGACGCATTGCATAATATCGAATATTAATCGGAAAATAATTACTCTTCGCGATAAACAGTGGCATTATCTACAGACAGTACAAAGGCATTCGTTAATATTCAGGGAATTATTGCACGCCACCACCATCAACCAGATCGCCACGATATGGCACTGTACCCACCGATAACAAGCTTTTTTTAAACGGATGTCACCGAGTGCCGAAGAATTTCGTTCAACAAGTCGCCACTCCATACTGTACCGTTGACGCCCCTTGTGTCATTGTCGACAACTTGAACAACAGAGGTACTTGTCACTCTGCAAATGTCAGGTTCGAAAATGCCATGTTTTCTCATGGTATAGTTATTTATGTACATGACAATTGACTGCCTCAAGGTCTTGTGTGCCATGCGGCCGATCTTCGTGGTTGAACATATCTGGTTCTTCATATTCTTTCCTATCATCATGCTTTAAGGGTATTAATTATACAAGTGTCTTCCTTTTCATCCATCGTCTTCCCTGCGCTTTGATTTGTTCATAAGTATAGCGCTGAATTCTTCAAGCCAAATAGCTCGCCATCATATATACGCCATGTCTATAGTTCCCATAATACCTTTCCACAGTGGAAGTAAATGCACCAACGCCGTCCAGGTCCCTTGACCTATTGTTATACCCATAAATATTTGACACATAGTTTCAGTATTTCCTCGGCCGAAGAAAAAAGCCAGGCACTCATCTAGAAAACCTGGTTGCGGTTCTGTGACCTTCGATATGATGCAAGATCATCAGTGTAAGCACGGCCACCAGAGATCCAGCTGGTTGGGCGTGAGATGTGCTGAGTGTGATCCTCGCCGTCCTGATCCTCCGAAATTGTGCCCAGAGGGTCCGGAGCAAGGTCAGTTGCAGGCGGCGTTCGGGGAGCGCTGAGCGCTGTTTGATAATCAGGTAGAAGCAAATCACCAGTGCCAGCGCGAGATCGGGCTGGGGTCTTGACGGCCGTCTGATAACTGGGTACCTTGCTCAACTCGGCCAAATCAGTGGCATCAAGGTCAACATGTTCTGCCGAGTTCCGTGATGAGTCTTCGGAGCTGTTCGTCCTAGTAAGCGCCGCAGTCGCAGCCTCCGATCGCGGAGCTTGGTACTGGGGTGCTGAAGTGGGGGACATGAACCCCGGTGAACCTGCTGAGTGCAATGATGTATAGGAAGATGTTCGCTGAGAAGGATCTAATGAGACATCGGCCAGTCGGGATGAGAGTGCTGCAGGAGCGACGGGTCGACTGTGTGCGAGCGCTGCGAGGTTTTCATTCGAGCCAGCTCGCGACTGTGCGTAGAAAGGACTGCTGACACCTGATTGGAATCCAGGCGTTTGGAAGCCAGGCGTCTGGAAGCCGCTAACATCGACATTTTCGTATAGCTGGTCGAGGACATGCTCGCCGTATCCGGGAGGGGCTATGGTGGAAAGTTCTCGCTCGTTGTTGGGTGTGGTTGGTGACTGATCGACCAGGTTGCCCTCCTCATCGAGGGGCATATTCGGAGAGATAAAGATGGATACTGGAAGTGTTGCTCGAAGCTGCATAAGATGTTAGTGATTCAGAAAATACAACTCTCTCAAGTAAAGACTTACCTCGGAGATATGACCATCAGGGTTGCAAAGAGCAACGGTCAACTTAATCTTGTGTCGGACCTTGATACCGTGATGGTTCAAGTCTTGGATACACTGGCGCAATCTCTTGGGAAGGTTGAGCTTCTTTGTCATAGCCCAGCCTTCTTGGCCAGTGTCCTCGATCATGTCTTGCCAGTGCTCTTCTCTCGATGCTGCAAATTTCCACAGTGCTACCTCGCGTTCCGTTCGGTGCTCCCTTGTGCCATGGCCTGAAGAGGATCCTTGAACATAGCACTCACGGACCTCCATCAATCTTGCTGTGATATCTCCCAATTCGAGACCTTTGAGGAGGGGTGTAAATCGCATCTCCATCGTAACCAACCCTCCAAAGACGACAGCCTTTTGAGGAATAATAATTGAGTAGTCGACCTTGTTGGGCCAGATGTTTTCCACACTCATGGCGTGCAGAAATTCTAAAGCACCTGGCTCGAGTGTTCGGATTATTCGAAGGTGCTTGTTTGCGTGTAAATCGTATGCCAACTTTCCACGTCCGACCGTCGCTCTCAGTCTGTAAGTAATGGATGCCTCAGGGATTCCTTCGACGCTTTCAGCCATGTTGCCTGGCAGCATGTACTCGAAAGGCCATTCGTAGTTGCCGGCGGGGAGAGTCATGCTTTTACCATGTGTGCCTATGAAAGGCGCCCATCGGTGCTCGAGGATCGTCGTCGTCTTGTCAACTTTTTGTCCCGAAACGCCGGGAGCGGTGCCTCTGGGGTCAGCCCAGCTGTTGCATCGCATGTTAATTACTGACTTGAAGGAATTGTGCATCTTACAGTCCTGGGTTTCTAAAACTTACACATGGCGTAGGGTTCCAACAAGTCTCAGTCGGACATCTTCAATCTTGAGCGATGATGAAAGACACAAAACTAATGTGCCTTTGAGGATTTGACCAGAGGACTCATGATCACTTCCACGGAAAACGATGAAATCGCTATCCAAGCTGGATGTCAAGTCCAATCAGTATTCGATCCTAACCCAGGTACAGAGGTGAGGTGAGTATGTGCTTACCGAATGTCAAAAAGACTATATGAGTTTCGCCCCGTCACTGAGGCGAAGGGTTTAAAAGACGGCATGGCGACGTTGTTTGTCGTATAAGTGGTTGTGAATTGCTGCAGAGCAGCAAAAAGGTTAGGGTTCAAAATGAATTGGTTGCGAAACTGCCGAGGAAGGGAACTAGAAGGGACGAGAGAATAAATTGGAGGAGATGGAACGCTTTTATTTAGATTCACGACCAAGTCAAGTGCATGAGTGACGAGTTACAGCAGCCCAAGCCACGCACGAGTCGACGGGACGTTGTGGGTACGATACAGCCTCTAGAAAACTTGAGTGGGGCTGTGAGATCAGGAAAAGCCAAAACCTACGAGGATCAGGTTAAGCAAGGATAGGAAAATGGAACTTCCATGCAATGGGAGGCGAGGGTCGATAGCGCAAAGCAGAGCAGATCAAGCGGCGCGGCCTCTGGTGGAGTCAGGACTGCGACAAAAGTAGAAAAGAGGGTCTTGTTCTGATAAGACGCCCACCGTGTCAGTCTCACTAAAGATTTGACATTCAGACAAAGGTAGCAGGGGAGTAAAAAAAAAGTATGGTTGGGATAGGATAGGACTAGAGAGGCGGCAGGCGAGGGTAGCGGAAGAGACTAAAGTCAAACAGGGCCTCGATTGGAGGCGGTTGGACTTCCCTTTCCTTTAATACCTAGGTAGTGGTGTGGACAGGGACGATGATACTTCCAGATGTGTACGGCGAGAAAAATGGGAAAATAGAAACGGGACGTCAAAAGAAGAGCAAACCGATTTGCATGACACCTGATGCCCGCATCTGACTTTGATCATGTCCAGCCAAACAGCCTACTCTATTCGAACAACAGCCATGTCAATCAATCAGTTCAGTGATATCACCCCTGCACTGCCCAAGTTTAGGGCATGATCCAATCCGTTTTAGGTAGTGATAAGTGATAACAGGGGTCTGGTCTGCCCTGTTAGAGAGGTTCAGTCAGGTCAGTATTGTGTGCACAACAGTTCCCGTTGTAAAAGCCGGGCATACAAGTCATGGTATTATGGCGCAATCAAGACAGGAAAGGTACTGGCTGCAACATCAATAACAGGACGAGATAGGACAGCCCTGCGTCCAGCTGCAAGTCTCATGTATCATGTATTGCGTGTATCGTACGTGCCCGGGAGGTTGCGAAAGGTACATTGAATGGACGTCGGATGATGACGGGCCGGCGGTTGGAACGGATATTTTCGGTGAAAAGTGTTAAATTGCCTTGTATCCGTATATAGGTTGAAACCGATCAAGGAACAATAGCGCAATCTGTTGCTGCAGATAAGAGGGCCTTGTTGCGCGTAAATTATCTCGGCCGTTTTGTCTGGTTAGCGAAAGTCGACGTGTTTTAGGCCGAAGCACGCAAGAGACTGACTGGCTTGGCTGATGAGTGATTGATATTGATCAAGGTCATGTTGCGCGCGCAAGGGTTGGTGGGGCGGAGGCGCCGGCCGACGCATTGAGGCTGGCTCGCTGTTGCATGAGTCGGGACGATTCGTGTGGCATCGAAGCCAGATCGAAGCTTTTGCCCTGCAGTTTCAAACGCTGTACCGACCGTATGTGCTTCTACCGCCGAAACGCCGAGAAAAGGTACATAAACGAGGTACCAGAACACCAAGTGCTAGGTCATTTTGGAGTTATCGGGACGACAAACGAGCATCATCACTTCACAAATGTAGGTAGCCAATGGACGATGATGACCAAGAAACTTTCTCGAGTGTTGGTCGATCTGAGTCAGACAAAGATAACGTTTTTGTGCATACCTCATTGATGCAAAAAAAGAGAAGATATCTAGATGGGCGCCTGCCATGAAAGAAGGGTACTTACAGCCACAATCAGAATCACAATCACAATACAATCACAGCTACAGCCACAGCAATTGCTTTCAACGTTCCTGCATCCTGAAAGATCATTGATCATTGCTTGGGTACGTCCTCGATAAGCTCCCAAGAGCAAGGCCGGAATTTAACAATGGTGACGAAAATCATGGAGATTCAAGTCCGGAAGGTATCAAACTTGGCACTGACTCAGAGCTCAAAACTTTTGTCGGATCCTTCATCACATTCTTGCGGCTCCACCATTTTAGTTAGACTAGTCTTTTGGTTCTTTCCCAATCCAGTGTAACATGCCAGGCACGTTCTTGTTGCACACCGGCCATAACACGGTTTTTCTGTCCGAATATTCGCTATCGTTTCGCTGCTTATCGAGAGATGGGGCTCTTGGCTCGCCTGGCTGTAGCCAAGACTTGTTCGTCGATTTCCCCTGGATTGTTTAGACAATCTACTGAGAGTATACATATGAGCGCAGTTGTTCAGCGCATCGCTTCTACTCTCCACCCTGTCTGATCATCATATGATTCTTGGACATGATGGATGCAGAACATGGGGGTCTCAGCATTGGGGGCACGAGACCGTTGCTGCAGCACATGCAGGATTCACCTGGGGGGATCTTCAATCATCAAAAGAGTGAATTGAACCAGTCGCGGCCAGGCTCTTTAATCTGAACTGGACGGGCCTGGCCCGGAATCTCTCTGAGATTGATACTCGTCTGACAGTATTGAGTGGGGGTCACTGGTGTCTAGAACTCAGTCATCAGGGTTATGCCAGTGAGGGCAGAATCCAGGCTCGAGTTTAACCGGTCAGACCATGGCTACATGTCTTAGGATTATTCCCCGCGATAATCCTTCAAACATTCCCAATATCCTCGGTTCGGGACCGGCAGCACTCGTTTACTGCGTCCATACCAAGAGCTGTGCCTCTCAGGTAGAAAGTCTGGCCTTGCTCCATTCTACCTCCCGTACAACTCACGACGACCTTGTTCTATGTAGGCTGGCCCCTTCTATTTGACTTGTCTCCATCAAACAAGCACCCGTCAACGGCAACTAGGATGGCACCGTGCCGTAAGAAAGCACCGAGAGAGCACAGAGAAACATCTAGCTTAGCAGAGGTTCCACCATTCGTGAACCTGATTGCTTATCAGGCACCACCGCTTCGAAATGTATTTTTCATCTGCCCTAACAAAATTTGTGTTGTTCTTTTTGCATATGTGGCGGTGCCATATCTGAACAGCCTCGATTTCCAACTACTGCAACATATACACGCCAAAGAGATCGACCTGAGTTACACCGACATACACGAAGAAATCGTCTCGAGCGTGGTTCGGGCCACCACGTATCCGTACAGGCACGAAGTTTCCTGAGGTTACAACTGTGAGACAGCCTTTCCTCGCTTAACTACTTCAAACTTGACTAGAAACAAACGAATCCACTGATCTTTTTGTTGAGGGCTTTCATTATCGAAAACCGGGCCTCTCGATCGGAAACTTAGACGCCAGGACCCATTATTGACAGTCAGCCCTGTGTGATACAATTACCGTGCCATTAATCAAAGCACCAAATTTGGAGCATGTTCTTGGTTGGTTGGTTGGTTGAGACGCTCAGTCAGTTAGATGCCAAAGATACAATGGATACAATTGCAGTATCAAGCAGTCAAAGGCAATCATCAGGTACTTGTGATTCACTCACGAGGTTTAACTACACTGCAGGTATATTGCGAAAGAACGTCTCAGCGATTTTTTTAATAAATTTCTGTTAAACGTGCGAAGCAGAACAGACTTCATGATGCACCTCCATTCAAGCTCGCGATTATCATGCACAATGTTTGCATCTGTTTTACTCGCCAACGGCGCCTCTATCTCTTTCTGCTCCTCATGATGTACCCTATTGGGTTATATCGACACATCCATCTACAGGCGGTGTCCAGCATTCAGCACACACCATCAGGCGAGCCACCGCCTGATGGTCTAGTCTTCCCCTGTCTATCACGTCTGGTTCGGTATCGGCCGTGTTAGTGGACTGAGTGGCCCCTTCTCCTTTTCCCGATTTGCAAGGATTACAAGCAATAGCTGGCTCTGATCCAGCCAGCCACGTCCAATCTGATATCGGAATTTCTCGTGTGCGAAGAGGCTCTGAGGCTCCAACAGCACTTTCAGCCTCCAAGGTTTTCATGAAGCCTGATCCTTGCCTGACGCACAGGCGCGCGTCGATTCGGTAGATGACACCCGGTCGTAACGGGCGTATAAGCTTGCATTAGTCTAGTCAAGTGTGAAGTGCACGATACACAAGTTGGACAAGGCATTGATTTGTTGTTCGTCGCAAGCAGAATCTACTTCACTGACTGAATATGTAATTGGATGAACGGAGTATTGTAGTATCACAACTTATGCAGATGCTTGCGCGTTCTGCATACACCAAGGTCGTCATGTAGAATGGCAGGTTGCAAATTCAAAATCTTTCCTCACCTACTGGCATAAGCTTCACATCTCATCGAGCTTGGTTCAGCCTCTTCGTCCATTCCTTGCTTATCTCAAAACATGCCGCAATTAGATGTATGTAATCGTTACGTGCGCTAGCTGTTATCCACTGATATCTCTAGGAACAGAAAAAAACCGAACGCTTAAAATCAGGGTCCTGCAGCTATAGTGGACCTCAAACACGGCAGCTTGTTGCTCACCGAAGAGCCTCCGGTCGCCATGTGGGTTCAACGGAGACGTTTGGTTTATAGGACCGACTTGGTCTTCTTCCTGGGTGCCCAAAAACGGATTCCCGAGACCTATATGACTCTTCGACTATCCCAGCTGCGCCTGAGCAAATTTGTTAGCTGCCTTGGAGACACACTTTGTTGACGACCAGGGCTGAAAACTTGTCAAAAAGCCAAGACTTGAAGTGGGTTTCCTATTTCTGTTCCTAACATAATTTCAACGTCAAACTCAATACGTAACCTGAAAGCGACCAATGATTGAAACAACAAGGGACACCCCCCTTGCCTTCAAAAGCAATTGCTCTTATACGAGCGTGTTGCTGTTAAATATGAAAATGTTGCCGTAAACTCCAATTCGTCATCGCCTCCATCTCAATCAAATTTCATGGGAGCGTTTATCGCTCGTTATGGACCCGCTCGTCATGACGCCGTCTCCGGGGCTTCTGCTCCCTTGGTCTGTGCCGCAAGCTCCGATCCAGGTCGCAACCACGTCCTCATATGTCCTATTTTCAGAATTTCACATGTCAGCGCATGTCAGGAACAAGCGATCGTTGATCATCGATAGTGTAGCCGGTCCGGCAGATCGATAAGGATAGCTCGTTGATAGTTACTCACCGGACTTGCAGCTTGTGATGATAGCATCTTCTGTGAAGTCCAACCAACACACTGGGTGCGTGTCGATTGATTTATTCTGGTTTTATCTCAGTCAGTTTGCAAGATCTCCAGGTCGAATCCCATCACATGTCTGCCGATCTTATCAATACTTACAAGAACGGGGGGAAGCATTGGAATTCTAGCTCGTGGCTCGACAGGGTGTGCGATGGCCATCTCTTCATCTTCGATATCAAGGTTGGAATTAGATCGTAGGCGCGAGTTAGATGTGGTGGCCGTCTCAGCCCTCTGCAACGCCGTATAACGTGACGAAATTGATCCGCGGTGTCGCACAGATTGCTGCATGGGATGCATTGTCAGCTTACAGCGTCTCTTGAGACATCATACTAATCAGAAAGTGGCAGTGTAGTGTAATAACACGCTTCCCTTCATGATTGATGGGGATGGTGGCACATACCGCTTTGGGCCGGTGAAGCATGCCAACACTAAAGTCCCACAGACACAAGCGTCCATCTTCTCCTACGCTACCAAATCGGTAGTTTCGTTCGTCACATCTCCAAGGATCAAAGGCAACGGCTGATACCCAAGACTGGTGTCCCTGGCATCTGGCTACTAGTGCTGATTCCGATAGTGACCAGATAGATATCAAGTCGTCTTGACCACCAGTCAGCACGTATTGGCCGTCTGGAGACCAGCAAACGCATGTGAGCCCGCCATAATAAGAGTAGAAAACGTCAAGGAGCCTGTAAACCAGTCAGATATGCCTAAGCGGCGTGCATGAGATGTAATGACATACTCCTCCTTCAGATAATCAATGATCCTTAGAGTACCATCCTCCGAGACAACAGCCAAGTGTCGGTTATCTGGTGAGAACGAGAAAGCATTGATTCGATGGTTGGACAGCTTCCAAGCAGCGACCGGATTAACCTTTTGGTTTTTGGAGTGGACGGATTTGTTGATACGGATGGTGTTGTGATGAGCTCCAATGTTGTTGGCGTCTAGCGACTCACCACTGGCCCCATTCGCCATTCCGTTCACTGCCTCCTCTTCTGGATTGAACTGAGCATCTTCTTTCTCCTTATCGTAAACCACGAGCGATCCGTCCATGTGAGCAGCCAAAAATAGGTTTTCAGAACCCGGGATCCATCGAATTGCTGCCACTGGCGTGCCGTTGATAGCCCCCTATCATTGTTTTTAGCAGTTGATACGTCATATCTCGGAATATTGAGGGCTTTCTCACGTTCTTGTTTAATCGGGTATAACGTTGTGAGATTGGCTCCCACCAAATGACTTCACCAGTAGAAAACCCCATGATAACGTCCAGGTGTGAAACACTCTTGGTATGAACATTTACATCATGGCATAAACAGTGTGCCTTTGTGAAAAGAATCTTGGTTAGATAGTCTTGCTGTTCTAGATATCAGCGTGTGTCTGAGACGAACTGTATTCGCAGTTAAACGCACTTTTGAAGAGGATGACATATCAAGCCATTGGAAGGCACGGTTAATATTAGCAAATGCAAAAATACCATCGTTTGGTCGTTCTGTAAGCTTTTTGGAAAGGCTCTCGTTAACAATGACGCGTGAAATAAAAGAAGAATTGCTCTTGGTCATGTTGTTCTTGGGCTTCCTCTTCTTATTCACATCCTTGGTTGGTGCCTGAGCAAGTAAAGCGTTGCCTTCGCCAAAAGCAGGCGCTGAACCTATGGTTATGGAGGCTGAGGCAGCGGCAGCATCACTAGTTGAGCCAGTTCGACCATCCTCGCTGGCCACGCCTCCCTCGGCAGAATAGCGCCCCTCGTTAGGGTGCTCTTGAATACTCGACGGAGCACCGCTCAAAGCAAGAGTAGTGGACGAAAGGCCTTTGTATAAGAAATTTGGGGCGGGTCGACTTTCGAGAGCAATGAGGGAAACTGAGGTACCAGCGCTGGCAGGCTGAGGAAGGGTTGATAGAGGGTTCGGGTTCGGGACGGTAGCTTCGGAAGGATGAGGTGGAGGTGTCGCGAGATGTAAATCTTCTTTCAGTGTGTATGTTCCTGTTGTTCTCTGTCAATGTTTGTCCAAACGACCTGCTGCCAGGCAGAAATGTTACCTTCTCCAACCAAAAACTGCCACTCGGGGCCTGTTGGGTTTGACAAGGTATTATTTGTCTCTATCATAGGTACGGGGTAATTTCCAGCGCCATAGGGCCCCATGGTGGGATACCGCGGCGGGGGAGGTAGAACACTGGAATCTCATGGCGTCAGTTTGTGTCAGCCGCAAAGTGGTCGCATGAGCATGCATGCGTAGTCGGAATATTGTACGTACAACATGATGAGAGTATATGCACTGTTTCTATATCAAACGGGATCTATTGTCGATTCAGTTCGGGTTGAGTCGGATTCGGTCGAATGAAGATATCGCGATATTTAGTTGTTCGGTGAAGAGGTCGGGTGCTAGAGGTAGAGGGGGGCTGAACGGTTGAGGCACAGCAGATCCGGGTCGAAATGGGAAGGTGCTGTAGGTTGCAAAGGCGGAAGGAGGGGCCCCTGTGGTAGACACTTCTGGTGAGATATCGGACTGGTGGTGAATTGGCTTGTCAAGCTCAACCTTGAAGTGTGAGGCTGGGAAGAAACAGCCGAGGAGTATTTGAGCAGCGGATGTTGGACTTAATCGGACTATGCGCGCAGGAAGGCGCAGACGATAGTGTGGGGTAAGAACTGGGGAAAGCACCATCAACGGGCAGGGTTCCAGAAGCCAACGGGGAAGTGACATAAATATTGACGCAGATACGACATGGACTCTTTTCTATCTGCCGCCGATCTTCCAGCATACATGCGTGCCTTTCGTTGACTGTTACAACGGCCCGGACTTCGGGCCAAAGAAATGGCGTATCACTCGGTACGGTGCAGCAAACCGACAACCTCAACATGTTGAGCATTATGTAGTACCGCCCAAGCATGGGAATCCTATAGTGTGTTTATGCTAGTCACCAGTCTGCGTACAGACGGACACTCCAAGTATCTACTAAGGTATGCATGCAGTGTTGGGGTCTATCATGGCATATGAGTTCCCAATTGCATCTCACGAACATGTTCCTAACTTCTCAATGGAACGATGGATAATTTAAGTGGATTGGATGTGATGTTACTCTGTAATTGAAGTTCTAACACGATCACTAAAGTCATCATACGGATACTAGTGTGAAACTGCCAACTTGATCATAGGCTAAATAAGAAATCAGGTCAAATTTAAATAAGCGCCCAGCTACAAATCAAAGAACCATCCATAGATGTTGCCGGAAGCTGTATGTGGAGTGTTTTATTCCCTGTAGACTCTCAGGCTCGTGCGGTGAGTCGAGGTGAAGCGACAGTGGTTGGTTCCACACATGACAACACACCAAACCTCATCCCAACCTCAGACGCAAGGCGGGGAGGGCAGAGCAGAGGAGGGACGCAACTTTAATTGATCGTCCCCAAAACCACCCAATCCTTGCTCGTCGCAGCACTTCTTTTCTGCCATCAACCACAACCATCCTAGTTCTGTGCCTGTCCTGAGTTAGCTGCATCTACTGTGTTCTTGACGCCTGCACTACAGTCTACTCTACTTGTCTTGCCCTGCATTACACTGCTGTGATGTGCTGTATTGTTTCTATTTTCAACTGAAACATGGTCTGATCGATCTGCACCCGACAATCAATCCTCTTTCACCGTCTTCCTTCTACCAAGTTCTTCTCCAATATATTTGTACAACTGCCATCGTTCCTGAACACTTTCCCCTCTGCAATTAGCCAAACGCCGCTGCTACTGTCACCATTACTACGGCTCATTCCCCACGATCGACGGCTGAATCCACGATATCAGCAGACCACAGTCCAGTCCCCTCTTGGGTATGGAACCTTAATGACGACATACTCGGACCAAAAACTCCAATAATATCTCCATCATGGCCACTGGTACGAACGCCCTATAATCATCTTTCCATATACATCCGACCCTTGCCAAGTCATTACCCGACAACTATATTAACAAGATACCCAAACAAATGACTAACCTCCCCTGTTCAGTTAGGATCTGTGTCTGCGGCGACGAAAGCACTGGTAAATCCAGCCTCATCGCCTCTCTTGTTAAAGATCAATTTGTCAACAACAAGATCCAACCCGTCCTTCCTCAAATAACCATCCCGCCGAGTATCGGCACTCCCGAAAATGTCTCGACTACCATCGTTGATACCTCAGCTCGCCCACAAGACCGGACTACGTTACGAAAAGAAATTCGAAAGTGCAATGTCATCCTTCTTGTCTACGCCGACCACTACAGCTATGAAAGGGTAGCGCTGTTCTGGATGCCGTATTTTCGATCTTTAGGTGTCAACGTCCCCGTCGTGTTATGCGCCAATAAATCCGATCTGGTCGGTCAGGGCACCACTCCGCAGGTAGTTGAGGAGGAATTGCTACCCGTCATGGCCGAATTTCGTGAGGTCGACTCTTGCATCCGTACCAGCGCCCGCGATCACCGGAACGTGAACGAAGTATTCTTCCTTTGCCAAAAGGCTGTCACCCACCCAATCGCTCCTCTCTTCGATTATAAGGAGGGTCATCTCAAGCCTTTGTGTATCAACGCTCTAAAGCGTATCTTCTACCTCTGCGACAAAGACCAGGACGGCTATCTAAACGAGCAGGAAATGCGTGACTTCCAAGCCCGATGTTTCGACAAACCCCTGACGACAGACGATCTGGATAACATCAAACTCAGCATCTCAAAATCGTTGCCGGCTTCTGATCTGGACAAGGGGATTGACCTGCCAGGATTCCTACAACTGAACAAGCTTTATGCCGAGAAGGGACGCCACGAGACTATTTGGATCATTCTTCGGAAGTTCCACTATACCGATAGTCTGAGCCTTGAAGACAAGTTCATTCGGCCAAAGTTTGAGGTTCCGGAATACTCGTCTGCTGAGCTGAGTCCTGCCGGTTATAGGTTCTTTGTGGACCTGTTCCTGATCTTCGACAAGGATAACGATGGCGGTCTCAATGACGAGGAGCTGGAGGCTTTGTTTGCCCCAGCTCCCGGACTGCCTAGTTCTTGGACCGATTCATCGTTCCCGTCCTCAACTGTGAGAAACGAGGCTGGCCACGTTACTCTGCAAGGCTGGCTTGCTCAGTGGAGCATGACAACTTTCATTGAACCCAAGACCACTATCGAATATCTTGCCTATCTTGGCTTTGAGCCTTCGAATCCCAAGGACTCCATCACCGCTGCACTTAAGATCACAAAGCCTCGTAAGCGGAGAAATCGTCTTGGCCGAGTTGAGCGCAACGTAGTACTTTGCTACGTTCTTGGTGCATCGGGTGCAGGAAAATCTGCTCTTCTCGACTCGTTCCTCAACCGACCCTTTTATGGTCTGTACCATCCGACTATCAAACCCCGTCGCGCAGTAAACAGTGTCGAGTTGCCTGGCGGAAAGCAAGTGTATCTTATACTGGAGGAGCTTGGCGAACTTGAACCTGCAATCCTCGAGAACCGGGCAAAACTGGACGCCTGCGATCTTATTTGCTACGCATATGATTCGTCTGACCCCGACTCGTTCTCCCATATCGTTGACTTGCGAAAAAAGTACCCGCAGCTCGATGAGCTTCCCTCTATCTACACTGCACTTAAAGCTGATAAGGACAAAACCAACCAACGCTGTGAACTTCAGCCAGACCAATACACCTCTTCGCTTAGTATGAGCCTCCCACTCCATGTCAGTGTCACCTGGGGCAGTATCAGTGAGCTTTTCGTGGCCTACGCAGATGCTGCTACGACCCCGAGCACTGCGTTTCCCAAGAGCAACGAAGAAGGGCCGGATAGGACGAGTTTATACATCGCACTTGGGGCTACAGCTTGTGCTGGTATTGCTGCATTGACAATCTGGCGGCGCGCGACTAACGCTTTTTAATTGTTGTAGCAAAGGTTGTATACAGTCGACTGAACTTGGGCCATGGTTTCATTGAAAGCCACGTATAATTGCATGAGAAGGAGTTCTATTTCCCATTTACAAAGAAAATGATACCCAGTTCCACTGATAAGCCTGGTCACAAATAAATGTAATAACATCATCTTTTCTTCTTTTACTAGGCTCTTAATGCAGTAGCAGCCCCTCTCTTATATATATGTTACATATCATGCTCCCTAACGCCAAGTCCATAATGCTGTTTCCTATACCGGTACAAGAGATTAGACCTTGTAGAAGCAAAATCCAACGTAAAAGCTAGCAGCTTCCATTTCCTCATCAGATACCAGCAGAGGGCCACCGCCACGCTCACGTACACCCATACGCTCGCTCAGAGGGCCCAGCTCCCGATCATCCTTCTCGGCCTCCCAGATCTCGGGGAATGTGCGGTGGAACTGCAGTTCGAGATTATAGTCTTCGGCAAGAGCACGGAAAGCCTCCCACGGTACGACATACTCGGGCACTTCTTCCACAGCCTCGTCCAGGAAGAAATTGTATTTCCAACCGAATGCAGGTCGGAACACACCATCATCTGGTGTTTTGTCGGGGAAGCGCACTCGGTAGATAGAGTTGCCCCATTCAGCAGTTGGCTCCTCCTCGCCCTCTTCCAATTCTCCATCCTCAGGCTCTGTTTGCTGCGGGGTTGTTGAGCCGTCACCGTCCTTCGCCGCATCTTGCTTGGCTGCACGCTTAGCAGCAGCCTCCTCGTTGAATTTACGGACTCGCTCGCCGAGAACATCGGAGTTGGGGATGCAGCCTATGAAACGTCCTCCCTTTTTGAGTGCTCCTGCGACGTTGCGGAGCATGTTGCGCGCGTTCTTCTCTGACTCGAAAGCGTAGTGCATGGAAAACATCATGCTGACAACGTCGAAGCCTCGGCGATTCATGGGTGAAGGGTCGAAGCCGACTTGCTGGATGATTTCAAGATTCTCAATGGACTCGCCAAAACAATCCTTGACGTGGAAACGAGCATCAAACAGACGGGGTGCCGGTCGTCGGTGACCGCCTCGCCCACCTCGTCCACCACGACTACCCAAAGTTCTGTAGCGATCGCGAGCTTGTTCGATACTCACGTCAGCCGGGTCCAGACCAACGTAGAGCTGAATGGGTTGAGGGGCCTGCTGCCATTTGTTCAAGTCGCCGCCCTTTCCACATCCCATATCAAGCACAAGAAGGTCTTTGCCGCTGGAGCGTCCGGCTTCGCGCGAGCCGGGAGTATGATCTTCGTCCGGCGAATACCGCTGAATGATGCAGCTCTTGATCCAATTGTTGAAAACGCGCAGTCCCTTGATCTTGCTGTCCCTCGTTCTCCAGTCGCGACCGCGCTCTGGTACATTGTTGTAGTGCTGTCTCACGAGATCGCTGTTGTTCCGAATTCTCTCCTGTTCAGCTTCGGCAGCGTCGTCTGCCGCAGCCTCTCGTTCTCTTTCGAGCTGACGCTGTCGAATAGCTTCTCGCTCGGCTTCTGAGATACGCGCGCGCGCGCCGGGGCGCTTCAACTTCCGAGGTTGTTCTGAGGGGGAGAGGGCGCGTCGCTTTGCAGGCTGGAGCGACTTGGCATTGTAGGGTTGGGGGAGATCGTCTTGCGGTTCGTCGTTGGCACGGCGTTTACGACCGTTGCGCTCATCGTCTTCGGCGCGATCCGAATCTCTAACCATCTCGGAGGTCTGTTCCAACGAGAGTTTTATCAATGTCAAGTTCTCAGTATTGCAATTTCGAATGTAAGGTTGAAGTTTGAGGATTGGAGTGTGAGATGATGAAGTCCTCTAACTTATCTAATCTCAAGTTTATCTGCAGGCGCTTGGGCCATGCCGTCTACCCTGCACTTCTTCAGCTTGGCGATCTGTTTATTGAGTTTTAATGCAGATGTGGTTTTGGTAAAGCATTGGCATCTGGGAGGAGAAACTCCGCTGGCATCCTGTGTCCTAGACTAGTTGTTTAAATTTTCACATTTTCACTTGTAATTGATGCAAGTGTTGCAACAGTACGTAACGCTCGGAGTAAATGCACCTGATCACACATGAGAACCATGAGGTTGAAGAAAGGTTGCATCAAACAATTGAGTTACAAACTGACATCATATGTTGTATAACTGCCTCAGTAGATCTAATAAATAGAAGCTATTCAACCCAATTGATGTCGTTATTTCTTGATATTCAGCGAGGTGGTTTGTTAACACAGCTTCTGAATTCGGTACGTACCGCTCGAGGTATGGACTAACATCAATCAGTGCGTGTCCCGCTGGAGCCTTGCAACAACCGCCCGGGCCACTCACTCCACAGTCGCCTTGCCATCCAATTGCCTGCCATTGTCCATGCCATACAACACCAAGCTCTACCGACCTATCTCTGAGCTTCTCTCGTCATCCATCTCCAAACACAGCAACATCCAACAATCAACAATAAATACCGTCACACCTAACGAGCCACAAAGCTTCCCCGATATTGCATTCTGCGCATTAAAATCAGACACATACTCGACGACCACCGACCACCGTCATCATGGGTTCCGACCCCCAGTACGCGAAATGGCCATTGCTGCCTCTTTCGCAGCATGTCTTCACCCTCACAAACGGCTACGCCACTAAGACTGCGCAACAAGCCGCTGTCAAGGCTCTCCAAGATGCCATCGCTCAGGACAAGATGGCCCCCCTTTACCGATATCTCGCTCACCCGATCGATGGTGTCCTCAACACTGCTGGCGAGGGCGGCGCTTCTGCTCCCGGCCGGCCTCTTAGCAGGAAGTCGAGCCTCGTTGGAATGATCGCCACCAAGCCTGCTGCTGCCAACATCAGTCTCCCTTGGGATGAGGGTCTTTACAACCAGCTGACAGAGGACAACGACCGTGAGCTACAAGAGATCCAGAAAGAGGAGGATGACGCTGTGGAGCAAGCTGGTGATACTGAGGTCATGGCCGCCCAAGGCAAGCGAGCAGAGTTCTGGGCCCGAGTGGGAGATAAGGCATGTCTATTCCCGCATAGATCTTTATGGTCTGGCGGCAATTCGAGCTCTGCGTGCTAACACCCCTACAGGATAAGGCTATCGCTGCCTACGAGAGCCTCTTCGAAAAGACAGGAATTCTCGGTACTAAGATCGACCTCGTTCTTGCTATAATACGTATGAGCTTGTTTTATGGTGACAAGCCTCTCGTGAAGAAGCATGTTGAGCGCGCCAGGGGCCTTGTCGAAACAGGTGGTGACTGGGACCGCCGCAACCGCCTCAAGGCCTACGAGGGACTACACCTGCTCACCGTTCGATCTTACAATCTCGCTGCGCCACTGCTCCTCGACTCTCTTTCCACCTTTACCAGTTACGAGCTCTGCACTTACTCCAATCTTGTTGTGTATTCCGTTCTTGCTGGCTCAGTCTCCCTTAAGCGAGTCGATTTCAAGTCAAAGGTTGTTGATGCACCAGAGATCAAGGCAATTCTTGGTGATGGTGAAGACAAGCTGCTAGCTCTTAGCGGCGCTCTCAGTGCTGGCCCAGGTGCCGATGATACTACTGGCGCGAAGGCACCCAAGACGGCCACCGCTGCCGTGAACCTGACCACACTGGGCACAAGCACTGATCAGCCTGAAGCTGAGATGGCTATTGACTTCAGCCCCTTGGCGTTGCTCGTCAGTAGTTTGTACAAGGGCGACTACAAGGCCTTCTTCACGTCTCTCGCCAATGTTGAGGAGGCATTCCTGAACCAGGATCGCTACCTCCACGAGCACAAGAACTGGTTTATCCGGGAGATGCGACTTCGCGCTTACCAGCAGCTCCTGCAAAGCTACCGTGTTGTCGGCCTTGAGAGCATGGCCAACGACTTCGGTGTCACTGTAGACTTCCTCGACCGGTATGTTATCTGTTCCACTATCACATGAAATAACACAAGCTAACGTTTCTGATGTAGTGACCTCGCCCGCTTCATTGCTGCTGGTCGCATTCCTTGCACCATCGACCGCGTGACAGGCAAGGGTGTTATTGAGACCAACCGCCCCGATGACAAGAACAAGCAATACCAAGACGTTGTGCGACAGGGCGATCAGCTCATTACAAAGCTACAAAAGTACGGTCAAGCTGTGCGACTGAGGGGCAGCGAGAGAGCATAGATGGGAGAGACGGATGGGGTAGCTGGTATTTGGTAATGTCATGCCATGAAAGACACCGCAGTGGGGGAGGAAATGGGTTAGAAGAAGACGAATCCCATGCCTTTACCTATTTGATTGACTGTATGATATAAATTAGACAGGCCATTGTGGTAATAGACTTGGCTGGGTCCCGGTGAGGCACCAAAAAGTGGTCTGATGTTCACCCCGCGTCGTCCACACCGAGGTGATAACTGTGGAGTTGGTTGCATGTGTGTTGTATGATGTTATAGAAACAAGAATCAGGCTACCCCAGGATTGCTCTCTTGTACCTGCGCATGCAGACAAGGGTGACAGACATCGAAAGATCAGCAACACGACTACACGGTTCGTCCATACCCCAGAATTGACTTCTGATACGCCCACACTTTCCAGATTGGTCCCGATTTTACATATCATAAAAATGCTAGATTGGTGAACTTCTGTCTATCCAATACTGCCTAGTACGCTAAAACAATGCAATGTGATTTCTTGTCGAACGACGCCTTATTTTTCTTCTCTTTCTCATCTGCACACCGTGGGTCGCCGACAGTGCAGTCCCGAACCTTCGGCTCCGCACCACCGAAACCCCTCTGGGGGCCCCGCCACACGATCGGGCCCGCGATAGATGCAGTGGGGCCTGTTTCCGATATCATAACTCCTTCTGATCGTTGTTGCTGCTTCATCGGTACTTGTCGAGGAACTCCTTGTGGAACTTGACGATGCTGCCAACCCACTCGGTACCGGGAGCGAGGAAGGTTGTTCGGAAGTGGAGGGTGTTCTCCTTCTGACCGAAACCGGAACCGGGAACGACGCAGATACCAGTAGCCTCAAGGAGACGCATGCAGTAGAACTCATCGGCACTTCGGCCCTCTGCCTTGGCAGCTTCGGCGGCCTTCTCGGGAAGGTTGATGGTAGGAAACAGGTACATAGAACCTTGGGGCTCGGCGCACTCGACTCCCTCCATCTGGGAGAAAGCCTTGTGCAGGGCGGTGGCGCGCTCTTGGAGACCAGTGAAGATACCGTCGTACTCCTTCTTGTAAAGCTCGTATGAAGGCTGACCTTGCTTAGGAGGGTTGACCATCAACTCGACGATGCACTGGCCAATGACGGGGGCGCAGAGCATGATGGAGATGAACTTGTAGATGTTGGCCTCGACATCAGCGTCAAAGTTGACAAGCTCGAAGTAACCACCACGGTGACCACACTCGCCAACCATACCCTTGGAGACACTGTGAAGAGAGGCGAGCTCGAGGCCGTCAAACTTGCCGGGGTTCTCCTTCTGGAGTGTGCACAGGACCTGCTTGAAGCTGTGGAACTTGCCGATAAAGACGTTTGTCTGGTAGACCTCATCGGCCATAACGACTAGGTTCTTCTCGTTGGCGAACTCGAGAACGGCGCGGATGTCCTCCTCAGGAAGGGAAGCACCAGTAGGGTTACCGGGGTTGATGATAACGATGCATCGGACATCAATGCCATCGGCAGTGGCCTTCTCGTAAGAGGCGCGGATAGTATCAACATCAGTGCCCCAGTTCCTTGACTCGTCGAGCAGGTAGGGAACAGCGGTGGCGTCAAGGAGAGACAGGGTAGCGGTGTAGAGGGGGTACTGAGGAATAGGGATGAGGATACCGGTCTTAGGAGAGGCGCAGATGACGTTAAGGAGAGTGTTGACACCAGAAGAGGCACCGGCAGACAGGTAGATGTGATCGGGGTCAGCAGGGAAGCCATCGCGACCTAGGAGTGGTTAGTAAGACATCGTATACATCCAAGAATGGCATAACTAACGCTCAATAAACTGTGCGATGCTATCACGGATAGCAGGAACTCCAGTGCTGGCGCTGTAGGCACCGACGGAGCCAATCTTGCTCAGGAGGAACTTGGCGCGCTCAATGACATCGGTCTTGTAGCCAAAGTGTTTGGTAAGGGCCTCCTCGTTCTCGAGCAGCATGGGGTTCTCGAGAAGACTGGCAACCTGTCGGAAGAAGGTGATGGGCTTCTGGTCGAGCTGCTGAGGGTTGCCAATGTTGGCAGAAATAACCTCGTTGAAAGGAAGGTCGCTGGTATCGCCCTTTGCGATCTTGGCCCGGTACTCCTCGGACTTGACAGCAAGTTCGCCACGGACGGCATACTTGGCGGCGACGACGCGCTGGTTGATATTCTCGGTAGTCAATCTCATTTTGGCAAAATATGTCGAAAAAGATGAGGTCTGTAGGTGTAGGTTGTAGTTGTTGTAGTGGGGGTGACGAGCAATAGAACTTTTTGGCGGGGTACAAGTCGAGGCGAGTAAGGGTCGTGGGGTAGATGTGGTAGTAATAGATTTACTCCAAGCACGGGGACCAACTTTATATGCTTAAAAAACAGTCGAATGTTAGCAAAAACTGGTCATATTGTATTACTGTACGGTTTGTAACAGTATCCAAATTAAGTAAAAATGTCAATGCTTTGAGGCCTGAGCTGAAGCCTGTGTCAAGGGGAAAGAGGGATGAGACAAGGATGGTGAACCCGGTGTGTGTAAGAGAATGAGAAAGAGAGAGAGGCATACACTGGAGAAGGCTACTACGCCAAGACAACACTTTAGTACAAGTGTAAGTGCAAATGTCAGAACAGAAGGGTATCGTGAACTGAAAGAGAAGAAAAAGGAAAGTTGAGGGCAGAGCCGGATACAAATATTAGAGCAAGACAGATAGAGTAAGAGAAAAAACTAATGGAAATCCCCATATAGGTAGGCAAGGCAGATAGAAGCACCCATCCATTGACTAACTCATGCGGGCACATGGTACAATGCTCATGTACCAAGGTAAAGAAGAGGAAATCAAAGGCTAGAGAAGGCCGAAACCCTTCGTTACCCACTCAGACAAGCACATCGCCATCGCAAACACGTCCACGTCTGGGGGGCGGATGGAGACCCGGGGTGGATGCATGGGTCATGGTCATGGTCATGGACATGGTCCTAGTCATAGCCTAGTAGTAATGTGTATCTTTAGGTAGTATTCCATAGCGCTGATGTACAGTACAGACAAAAGCCTCAAGATGTAGGTAGGTAGTGTAGCGTATGTAAAGGAAGATGACATGGGTTCCCCAAAATCAGCGCATGATGCCCTGTAAATTGCCTGACTTTCAACGGCAAGAATCCGGGGGGCGCAAAAAAAATGTCCATGACGAAAAGAGCGGACAAATTGTATTTGCCTCAGCTCAATTCAGCCCAGTCAACTGACGGATGACGCTTGACGCGGAGAGGGAGAGAGAGTGCGTGGGTATGCAGCCGGGGTGTATTGGTGCCTCCAAACACGGAAAATGGGGGGCAGCAGATTTGGGGTTTCCAGGCCGGAGCCGGGACCCCGGAAGGCATTGTCAGACTCAAACTCAGCAGCAGATATTGATTCCGCGCATGACTGACGGCTGACCATCTATCACAAGCCATAACGACGGCCATATCAAATTCATGATGCATTGAATGGTTTCATCTCCGGCCACTTTGTCCGAAAGAAACCCTTCGGAGCGTCCCGAGAACATGACCGATGCTGGAGGTCTTCCGAGACCATCCCGGAGTTTAGCTCGGGGCTATAACACCGGTCTTCGGCTCTTGCTCAAGTATAAAACGATAAAAAGGCGGCTGAAAATGACTTTTGAACAATAAAAAGGAACAAGGGTAACAGCGCTTGCAGTTACATAAGAAGACAAAAAAAAATTATAAGATATCCAATAGAACGTCTTGCCTTGCGCCCGATTTGTTAATTGGTATCAGATAAACTTTCTCTCTTTGCCTCTTTTTGAAAGCGAGCATCTTGCTCGAGGGGAAATGTTTCAACGGGACCGGACCGGCCCTGCAGATGTACAGATTGGAAATAAAGCATTTGGTTGGCTGAGAGAATAAAAAATGTACACAGAAAAGTCTTCCATCATCCACAATGGAAGCTCTCTTGTGACGAAACGTACCTGAGATAGCGGGGCTCTGATTGCTCACCCAACGTTGTCCATTGATAGTAGACTCATTCGTCTCGGCACTGACAGCTACTCGCGACGAGTTCATGAGCGGCTGACATCGTAGAGGTTGTCCAAGGCGGACTGATGCCACGGGAGTTCGGCGTGACAACATAGTTAATCGATCTTCTTTTGTGTTATCTTGTTTCACGGTCGGAGCTGTGGAGGCGTGGAGATCTGAGAGGCGGAACACCGATGAGTTAGTCGCTGAAACCGGCAGTTGAAGGACAAGGAAGCACCGCCAGAAAGTGACTTGTGACAAGAATAAAAAGCGAGTGTCCACAAAACTTGAAGAGAATGAAACTTGAAAGCCTACATTGAGAAGCAAAGGTTACTCTGTTATCTGGTCGGACAAACCAAGATGCAACTAATAAGATGGGAAAGTTGATGAGTTGATATCGGATCGCCAAAGCCTCGCTTGATCTTGTGGCGGCTAGGTCGGACAGTTTGTGACCGATGAGAACTCGAAGCCTTCTAGGCGTAAATAACACCCGACACGGCAGTCACGATGTTGTACGACGATCTTTTCGACAAGAGGTTAAGAAGACACAGCTGCCCTAAGTGTGTAGTCAAGGTGAATTGTATCCAGCTTAATGAGGGGGAAAATGATGGGATTGTGTTGTAGGGGTTGAGCTTGGATATGTCAGCTGCGGCGGGTAAATCAATATGTAGCTCCTGATCGTGTCGTACAATCTACGAATCACTCCTGGGAAGTGTGAAGAGTGAATATGCCCGTTCTAGCTCTTTTATACCGCTTTGTAAAAGAAGTAAATTCCCGACCGATATCGTGCCTGGTAACACACCATACAAGGGTTTAACAGTTAAACCCACCGGTCTCGGATCCATACATGTTGAGGGAGGAATCCTAGCTCCAATAGTTGTGTTGGATCTCTGCATCATGTACCGATAACTACTAAGATGCAGATAAGGTATTATACATGCAGCTTCCAATTGGTCGATCCAAAAGGTCAATCAATCCCTCTCGGTGAAACTTCCAGCGAGTCCACTCACCGAGATCTGGACATGGGTCACGCTGTAGCGGCAGCATGTTTTCCCGAATTCCGACCAACGTCGTTGGATCCGTAAATTTCCTATGTCCGCTCGCAGTGTCTGAGGTATAGGAAGATCAAGCCATCAGATCATCGTCAATCATCATGGCAAAGAAGGGTACGCATAACTACCATGTTCTTCAGTGGCGCACCTACTTATAAGATGAAACCGTTACTGACTGTTCTCCTCTGTAGCCAAGGCTCGTCTGGTGCATGCGCGCCTCGTTTCCATGGCCATGACTGGCTTCTTCTACACCTTCAAGCGTCCTAGAACCGCACCCATGATGAGCATGTTGAAATACGATCCCATCGGTACGAATATACGAATCCATGATACCCCGAAAAACTAGCTAATGCACTCGATTGCAGTGCGCAAGAAGGTCTTGTTCCTTGAGTCCAAGAAGAGGAAGTGAACGCCGCCCACCCAATCTCGTTCGACGATACCTTATCGATACAAGAATTTCGACTCCTCCATCTCTTGTGTGAGCTAGAAACAGCTCACTCGACGGCCGCATTAATTATGCGCCATGTAACACTACACTAAAGAGCATTGCTGGAGTTTGGGCCCCGGGATCCTCGCTCTATCGATGCGATTCAACATGTACAACATAGATTACAACTATATCCTCACGACAGGGCTGCGCTGACATGCCACTGAATTTAACGATCAGAACCCAATATTGCTGTGCAGAGCTATGTATACCGGTTAATTACAGACCACGGAGCAAATCATCATTCCATCCTCGTTCACAAATGGTCTCCTTCAAGTCGAATCATTACTGGCCACTTGATAATTGTGCACAGTTGTCTTCTAGTCGGTAGCTGTATTCCATGCTCAAATTTTGGCCCGAGAAAATTGGTAGAATTGTGTAATATTGACCACTCGTGTTTCGTCTTGCTAGTCTGTTTCTGTGTTATGTATATGTGTTGCATTGCTTTCCGAGGTTTATAGATGCTTGAAGCAGCCATGGCTCACATGCCACTGTCGTCTCCATGTTCAGCTTGACTTTCTGATTTGATCTTTTTCACGGCAGGAGGAGTGTCATTTCCTTCATCAGCATGAGCGACACGCTTCTTGCTCGGCTTGGCTCCATCTGTACCACCTGGGACAGACTCTTTGGTGAAATCATCAATGGTAGGCAAATCCCATTTCCCCATTCTTGGCATCAAACCTGTTCGAACTTGTTCGACCATAGCTGGGTTGGTGCCACTCCCAGACGAGCTCGACTTGGCCATTACAGGCCGGTTGTATTGATCATGATTCAAGGCAGTTCTGACAGGATCCACCTCCTTTGTCGAAGCAGCCGCAGGCCGTAGAATGGGCCGCGGAACACTCGGCTCTCGGCGCCTTTGTTGCTCTTGTGCAATTGAAGGCGGAGGGGCTGGCAACGATGCTTCGATTGCGGGACTGGCTACGACAACTCTGCGGCGGTATCTCTCTCCTTGAGTATGGACATCGAGTGTTAAGACATCACTGAGGCTGTGGGAACGTTTTCCGCCAGTGCCTTGTGTCTGAAGGCCAGGCTGCAACTCTTCGGGACGCTGCTCCTGGAAGTAACCTGATTCAGTTCCGACTTCGCTCTGCTGTGACTCGTTAGGAGTGATAGTCTGCAGCTTGGCGGCTAACTCATCTTTGACCCAATTGTGTTCTTTGCTCAAGTAGGAAGCTGTCGATTGTAATATCTGATTGAGGTCAATCATTTTGTTGAATGTAGTGTTCAGGTTCTCTACACGAGGCACTCGTTGACTCATGCCTTCCAACTGGTTCTTGAGTGTCTCAATTGCCTTGAAGTCCTCATGTTCTCTTCGACAAAGCTCACTGCTAGTGCCAGCATCACTTTGTAATCTGACAAGATGTTCTTGTAGACCAGAAGCCTTCTTACGTTCCTCAAGTAAAGCCTCGTGTAGAAGCTGGAACTCGGGACCGCCCGATGAAACTGATTCCAATTGCCGTCGGACTTGCTCAAGGTGCGCTTCTATCGTGGAGTGGATGGCCTCCGATTTGGAGATGTCGTCCCGAGACGTAACTCTCTGCTCCTGAAACCTCTTGTCGAGAGTCTCTCCGACCTCACGGATGGCCACTTGCAAATCTTTCTCGGTCTGTTTGTCATTTTCGAGCATAGATGATCTCAAACCTTCCAGTTTCTGAGACCATTCATGAGAAACTTGGTGTAGCGTCTCTTCAAGCTTAACAATTTTTGACTCTCGATTCTCAAGTTGTTGGATGATCCCATTGTGCAAATTGTCCTTGAAGCTATCCCTCCAGATAGAATTACTTTCAGAAAACTCGGCCCAGTCATTCTTCATTTCTTGGCAAGCCCTTTGAGTTTCGACAGTTTTGATAGATATGGCGTCCAGGTAGTTGACGAAAACCTGTCGATTCTCTTCATACCACCGCTGGTTCTTAGACTGGGCGCTTTGCTGTTCAGCTATATTATCATGTAGTTTTTCGAAGTGGTTCTGAACAGTTTCATGAAAGCACGCAGCGGTCTTTGCTGTATCTGTCTGTGATGAGATGACATTGTGCATTTCCGAGGCCAATCTGGAGCATCTTAGTGGAAGAACTTGGGGACATGTATGAATGCATACCGAGTAATGATATTAGCTTCTAAGTTCTCCAGCATTGATTTGACGTCTTCATTTGTAATTTGTTCCTCGATATGTGAATTCAGGTGGTCACTTATGCGGTCGAGTCTGGGGTCTGTTAGCAGAGTTTCCTGGCGGTAAGTACAATCACAGCATACTTTGCAGAAAGGCAGTCATTCATTCTGTCTTGATTCCGGCTCTGTTCGATGTGTTTATCGCTATTTTCTCTCAAGGTTGAGAGATCAGAATGTATATTCTTGACTATATCGATCAGAGTTGATTCCGTTTTAAGCTGAGTTTGAAGTTCACTGGTTGCTGCCCTCTCGCGAATGAGCTCCTGTTGCTGATGCTCAAGCTTCGTCTTCAATTTCTCGATAGTGTGATTTTCTTGACAACATAGTCAGTCGATATGTTCATCTAAAGGAATGGATTCTTACTCTTTTGAGCCTCTTTTTCTGTCTCAACTCGATATTGCTCGACACAGCTCTTAAGCTCCTCACGTTTCTTTCGACTAGCCTCGAGAGCCAACTCGACGGCTTTGACATCTATATCACGCTTCTCGTTGTTCTTCTGCAGTTCTGCGATCTCGTTGTAGCGGGCGCGGGCTCGTTTGAAAAGATCCTGTTGTTCAGCGATGGCTTCGTTGAGCTTGGCTCGATTCTTGCGATATTTTCCATGAATCGCTGCTTTATCTTCATGGGATTTGGCCAGATCTGAACGTAGAGATTCGACCTCGTTTAGTAGTTTTTGGCTTTCCTTTTCGGCCAGAGACCCTTCTTCTTGTTGAGTTTTGTGAAGATCTGCTAGTTCTTGAATAGCGGCGTCCTTCTCAGAGATGAGCTGCTTTGAAATCTCCAAGGCTTCTTCTGCACAGTGAACTTCATCCTCAAGGCGCGCGATCTCCTTAGCGGCCTCGATGCGTTCGGCCTCAGAGATCTGGATACATTCATTCCAGTGCTGAGCCACGTTCTGCATAGCAAGCTTCTTTCGCTCAGGATCTACTGTAGTTCGAGACCAACCCTTTCGCCTCGACGAGCGTTTTCTGGAGACATTGCTTGCTCTGGATTGCGGGCGATCTTGATCTCTCTCCGAGTCTCTGTAATGATCAGACCTTGCAGTCGGCTGCCTAGACCAGTAACCGCCTGAAGTACGATTTCGTCTTGCAGCTCTTGGGGATTGTGGAACAGGCATTTCCAGATCACCGCAAGCACTAGGAGACGACAGACGATGGTGAGTTGGAGCACTCTGGACAATGTGTGGAAGTGGCAGTTTTAGATGTTCGAAATTGCGCGCTAGATGACTGTATTAGCATAAATAATCTCTGATAAGTGAATGGTCTCATCTTACCACGTTCGTTCGAAGGGAAAGATGCGACGTGATTCTTGTCTTGTATATGCTGAGGTGTTCCAACCGAGTCAACCACCCCAGCAGGTCGCGGAGAGCTTGAAAATGCTTTGGTTCTTGGGGGCGGCGCGGGTAATCCAACAACAGAAGCTCTATCCCTACAGGGAAGCTCAGAGCCTTCAGCGCATAAAGCCGTTGGACCACCGTTAATTTTTTGAGGAGTCCCACCTCGGGAAGCCTTTGGGGAGTGTTGCTCATGTTGCTTAGGAGAGGCTGCAGCATCTCGATGAGATGGGGCAGGAGAATCCTGAGGGGAAAGTTGTCTCCCAACCAGTCCGATCTCGGGTAGATCCAAGGGTGGAGGTCGAGGGATTCGTATGTTAGGGGGACGTGGTGGATTAGGAGGAGGGATGCGCGGCAGAATGCCCATCGAGGTGAAGAACTTGGAAGTATTATTCGGCTGAGATCTTTCAACTTTGGGTCGCTCAGAGAACTGCCCAGGACGAGGCGGCTTCTTTTCACCAAAGGAGAAACCTTCGGAGATGTTGGATATCGATACGTCTTCTTTTGGTACAGAAAACCGTTTGACATGGATCTGGTTTGTGTATACATTGGATGTTACCTGGGAGTCAGGGATGACGGAGGGTAGTTTCTCAAAATCTCTCTCATTCTCGGTATGACCAAATGATGCTAGGGTGGTATCTTGGCCAAGGCCGGGAGACCTTGATGCTGGCGAAGCAGACATTGTCTTATCACGGGCCAGAACGGCCTTGGTCTAGGTCGAGAAACAGAATCGGTCAGATTGCGAAGGAGAGCAACGAGAGAGTGTCTAGAGATAGGAGAGAATGTTCTAGTGAACCGTGTTATTGAAGAAGAACAAGAGCTCTGAGCGAGGAGAGAATGCCGCTTGGTTTGTCTTGTACCTTCCTTTTGCACATTGCGCCTCCTGTCTGACAAATCTAGCAAACTTTCGCTGCGCGGCTTCCCGTTCCATCCAATATTAAGAAATGAGAATATCCAGAGGAAGAAGGCAGAGCCAGTTCGGATCTGGAGTATACTGTAACTGGAAAGAGCGAACAGGTTCAACCACCGTTGCCTTTGCTCACTATCTACTAACTACTATCATAATAAGCATCTAAGTTAGTATGGAAACGCTTAAATTAGGAAGCAGTTACATCGATCCCATAAATTTATTACAACAACCACATTTCTAACATATTGTTGCCTACCTGTTTGGTCTAGTTCTGTTACTCTGCTTTCCCATCACAGTTGCCGTGTCTAGTGCGCAACATAAAAGTTGGCATTAAGTTTTAAGACAAGACAATCAAGATCCCGAGAAGCTTGACTCAAAAGGCCCAAACTTATCCTAGTTTCGTCTGAGGCTCCAAGTGACCAAATCTTCCGACACCTAAAGGCATCTTTCACCTTACCCTGCCCAGATACTCAGCACACAATAAGTCTAGATAAACATGGCGTCTTCTTTTTCTCTCAACAGAGCACTTTCTTGAGCATGCTTTGCATGACTATACGCACAAATCTGGGGCTTGACTGCTCAAAGAACGTATGAACTTGGGAATGATAAAAGAGTGCCATATGATAATACGACCTCAGTATAACTATCAAGTGATATCACATACAACCTCACAAACCCTGTCAACAAGGACTTAGGCAGATCATGCAGGGGGCTACTCCTCGCAAAAGAAACGGCCTCATGTGAAGGCACCACCTCGTTGAGTTATCCTATGACGCCAAATTCAGCAACCATGATCTAGGTATGGAAGATCAAATCGTGCTATTTGGCCAAGTTTCTCGCCTAGACAATGCAGAGGCGGTTATGTTGAAATTAAGGAAATAGACGAAATTTCAACGCCGGCCGTAAGAGAAGCATATCAAGACCTATTTCTGGCCCTGAGCGCTTCGCTTGAGACTCAGAGATGGACGTCAGAGACGCTTGGGCCACCCTCACTATATTGATTCCCAACCGCCACTATCACCGACCAATATGTCAGAATGAAACCCATCTCCAACATCCACATGCACTACAACTTAATCCCCAGACTAAGACTGTACAGGACCAATCCAGCGGCTCATCACTGTGAAACATAAGAAAAATATTCCTTGGGCACAAGCAACGGCCCTGCATTAATCACCCTTTGGCGCGTGACGAGCAACGAGCATTGAGGTTGTTCAAGTGCTTGTACGCTTATCTCATTGGTTGGACCCCTGTTTGAGGCTTTGCCGCTCAGCGCTTCGAGCTCGATGATCACCAATCACAAACAAGCATGTACCTATATCGCGGTTCCTGTGTTGTGCTTGAGTCTCGACCCAGCAATGAGGATCCAATAACGATTCGTCTTAAACCTTCGGGAGTTGAAGGCCAAGTCGGTATCAAGGGGTGCTTGGGCTGGGTGCGACCTATGTGGGGGATGGAAGAAAAGAGACCCACGGATGTAAATACAATGCCCGTCCTCTCAGTATGCCTATATTCTTATGAAAATTCTGGTCCTTCCATCTTAATCATATCGTATTGCTGCCATCTTCCATTCCCAAGGGTCTGTGAGCCTTCTTTTACACATTCTTAAACTACCAATTTCAGCAACCAGCTCTTATTCAAACATAATGTCTCAAACGAACAACCCTTTCCCTTTAGCATCGGAGGTGTATAATGATGCCCCGAGTGCAGACACTGGCACTGATGCTGGTGCTGCTGGCGATAGTTCAGGCAACTCTATCTCCATCTCACAAGGCGGCATGATCGCTATCGTTATTGTTGTCGTTGTTGTCAGTTTAGTTGGTAGTAAGTACCGCCAATGTGTTATTTTGCTACATATGCTGACTTCATTACAGTTTCCACAGCTGCTCTTTTCTTCATTGCAAAGAAGCGCGAATGGACAATGCGAGAGACGCTTAGAAAGTCTGCTCGCAAGGTTGTCACTGCTCTCACACCTCGAAGAACAGAGTTCCCATCTTCAGTCAAGGACGGGCCTATCCCAACTCATCGCAATCGTACCCGGATTGAAGACGATGTTCCTCCAACACCAAGAATTCGACCTGAAGATCTTGAAAAGGGACTGGCACAAGCCAAGGCAAAGAGGAAGGAGAAGAAGTGGTCAAGAAAATAAACAGCAACAGAGGTGTCAGCTAGGAATGGCTTAGCTGAAAGTCACACCGGTAGAGAGTATTCGCAGGAAGTTGTCTGTCACAACATTGATATTCGCGGCCTTAAACTGGTGTTTCCGACGGACAGGATCCGGGTATCATCCATGTATAAATAGTAACCCTCCACGCATGGGCTGTCTCATATTTTCTCCATGAACTGAACGATAACGCCTTTGCTATTTTTGATAATGAATTCCAAGCGCCTATTTTCTCCTTCTTAGATCCGTCTAAATGTATTACCGCTGGCACTTCGTCGAGCAGCTCCAGTTCGCTTGTCTCGGGGTTCGGCAGGCAACTCCTCCTCTCGTGACTTCTGTTTTCTCCTTGACTCAGGGATAAACGAAACTTGTCGCTCGCCGACAACTTCGCCATGGGCCTTGTTGACGCGCCCAAACTTCTGTTGTCTCGAACCAAGCGCTGTATCCTTAACGGCTCGTCCCTGGTTGCTGGTTGACGAAACACGCATGACAACATCATCGTCCTTGGTCTTCTTCTTGGGTGCGGCAACGGGCTTATCCATATCCTCGTCGCTGGACTGATCGTCGTCGGAATCCTTGGCTTGGTAGCGCGTAGGGCCCTTGGGTTGAGTGGCCTGTTCAACCATAGTGCTTGGGTTAAGGGCGCGGAATTCACCAGTATTCTCATCGACCTGAAAGGCTTCATCCTCAAACATCTTGTTGAAACGATCGTCGCCAAGAACGCCGGCCTTGGTATCAACTTCTTCTCTGTTCTCCTGCTTCTTGAGAAGCTTGTCGACCAACTTCTGGTTGACCTTGACCTTCTTAGTGCCTCTGATTCTGCTTGCACGCTCCTTCTCGACCTTGTCCTTGATGCGCTTCGTTCTCTCTTCCTCCCAGACATACGGGTTAGCAATCAACCTAGCCTGCTCGTATAGCTTGGAGGCCACAAAGTAACCGTGCATGTATGGTCGGAGCAGGTTGGTCTTTCCAACAAGGTGAGACAAGCTCAATTGCTTCAGTTCGGGAAGTGTCAGGAACTTGTAGTTGTCGTATGTTTCGGTATGCACCTCCTCGGCCATCTCTTCGACCATGTTGTCCAAGAAAGAACACCACTTGGGCGCGGGACCAAGTTGAGGAACGAAGAATGCGTGCTGCTGCTTGCCTTCGTTGGCTGTCATGATCATACCAGTGTCTTTACACCAAGCAACATCGTTGATGTCCACAATAGGTTCCACTGAAGTCCATGGGTCTCCTGTCTGCTCATCCCACAGCTTAATGATGCGCTTGTCAGCTGACAAGATTTTCTTCTCTTGTGATGCCGTTGTCATATGTATAAGCTTTTGTACTGCAAATCCATAACCTTGATCCTTCTTCAAGAGAGGCACAGGTCGTCGGAGATCGAAAATCTGCATCATACCGGTCGACGAGCCAGTGACGATAGAAAGACCCGAAGGACTGAAATCGAGTGCTGTGACTTCACCATCATGACCGCCCAGCATGGCAACTCTCGACTTGGATCGGGGGTCCCAGAACTCAACAGTTCCTATCGAAGTTCCGAAAGCAAGCAGATTGTGGGTATTTTGTGCAATGGCCGCCGTGTTGACACTGCCGACTCCGATGCCTCCTTGTAGACCACCGCCAGTTAATTCGTCGTCGCCACCAACATCGACCTGGTATGACTTCATGAAACGTCCCAACTCAAGGTTCATACGAAATACTTCACCCTTGCCATCACTATCCAGGCCGACGGATGGTACAAGAGCCTCGGTGGACTGTCGGTCGTAGACAAGGGCTCGGCCATATCTGGGAAGACGGACTTCATAGTGGCAGCCCATGGGGGTGTGAAATTCGAGGCGGCGGTCGGTTTGTAGATGTATAGACTTGGAGTAATCGGACGACAGAAGTTCAAAGGAATGGTTGAGGGCGTTGGTGTGACGGGCGAAAGACAGCGACAACTGAGATAGGTTGTGGACATGAATCTGCGGCTTGTATGTGCCGGTACTCATGATCCAGTCGCCATCCTCACTGACTCGAATGCAGTTGCTGGCTTCTTCGAATTCGAAATCCTGTAGAAGCTCGACACGATTCTGGTATTCGACATCATCCTTCAAACTTCTCTTTCTGCGTCGCGCAAGCCAGTCGGGAAGAGGCCGGGCTGAAGATGCGCCCGAGATTGTGTATACGGGAACGGTTCCCGGGTTTGACAACTTCATGGCGACGTTGTTCTTGGTGAATCGCAAGAACAAAAGTTGTTGCTGTGCTGAAGGTAGTAAGTTTTGCGTCTAGGCGGATGCGACTGGACTAGATTAGTAGAGTTGGAAAAAAATCAAGGTGAAGAAAAAGCTTGCCCCACTAAGTTCGGTGAGCTCGGTGACCGGGCTTCGGTGGAGGAACCTCCCCGGCCTTCGGGCTACCTGCTCCTATCTGTCCAGTGTCCATCGGGAAGTCGATAGGCTATGTTCTTAATAAACCTAGTCCCTTGGAGGGTCCCTAAGTACTGACGTCCTCCATCAAACATCCATCAGGGACCCCCCTAAAACGTCCCTGTTTACTCACTTTCCGACGCCCCATCCTAGCTGAGGCCCTGGCTCCCGTACGACCACCTCCACTGAATTTCTATCTCCGCCTACGCCTAGTCTCTGAATCGCGACAGACGTCCAATGTATCATCGAGCATCGGTTTAATACAGACCATCATACATCGGCCACTGATTGCAAGACTGAATAATACAGGTCTAATGGCTTAGCTCTATTTCAATTCCTACAGTTCGAACCATCATCTTATCGACCGAGCAAACTAAGCCCCCCCGCGGCGCCATTCCCGAGCTGCTCGCTCGGCACCAGTGTCTCGTTCGTTGAGATGGAGTCCGGAGAATCGACGGCCCCAACAACTACAATTTTAACAACAATATTTCGAGGGACCCCGTGTTAACCTACGCTTCGATTGCCTTCAAAGGTGACGACTATAAACACTGGGCCCATCTAGGCTTGCGCCTAGCCGTTGTGCCTTGAGCCGCATTCACGGTTGCGACTTCGGGGGGCGACGAGGAAACTGTCGCAATGGAGACCAGCGAATATGAAACGAATACTCTATCGATAGTGAGTGGTACAGACATCCCCTTTCGTTCATCATCTGATATTTTGATCTGCAGAACAACATCGCGTCGATAGCATTTCGCATTTATGAGCCATCCACAGACCAATCGCATAGCTTCCAATCATCCGTCCTCGAGATTCAGAGTACACTTCGTGACCAAGGAAAGTTAGTCTCGTACGACGCCGACCGAGGAGGGATATGGATCTTTCAAATTACCAACAAAGAAGGAGCAAGTAAGGCTGTCAGTTTTGGCTCGGGTGCCAGTCTTGAAGCTTGCGGCTACACGCTGGGAATGGTTGAGGAGGGTACACTCGAACCTACTGCTTTACAAAAGAACCGCATCCCCGGCAACACAACACAAAATGCTCCAACAAACGCGTCCGCGACCACGTCTCCCGCCGAACCATATCAGCGCAACCCCTTAATTTCACCCATACCAACCGCGGGAACTCAGGCAGAGGGAGGCGTTCAACTTCCGGCTCAGCTAAGCGACACTAAGACGACACAGCCAGTACCCAAGATTATATACGAACAGTTCATCATTGCTGTAATTTCCTCGATAACCTTCGCGTTTTGCAGCCAGTCTATGGCGGTTCCTCTCAACTACAGGACAGTATTAATCCCACCGTTACAAGCCGATACCAACGAACACGAAAAGGATTCTTTGCAAATCGACCCGGTCATCGGTACATTCAAAACCTACCTTACAACCACAGGCTCCCTTGTGATTAGTCTTTACTTTTCTTATTGCCAGAATTTGGCTACGGCGGAAGATGTGTTATCTGGAGATTCTTCGTCGCCGAGCGGCTCAATATTAGCTGCCCCTTACGGAGTTTTTGCTACGAAATCCAGCTTTTCAAACGGAGATGCGGATCGGAGTCTTGCACATACACCGAACACACACGCTTTGAGCGTCAGAAGCATTCCAGACGCACATGATTCACTCTGGAAACATTCGTGCCTCAAAGCCCTTGAATACTGTGGACTCAATCCGTCCAATTTCAAAGCGGGCTTATGGGTCAACCTCCTTATCACAAAGCCGACTTCGCAGGATACCGATGGAGAGCAGAAGCGACTGCGCGCCACTGTTCCGTGGCCAGGAGCTCTTTGTTTTCGCAAGAAATCATTGGAGGTATCGACGACCCACCGTGTGGGAGATACCATCCTAAGTGGCCACGAGGAATGTCACGATCCTTTAGGTGATGCTCGTGGATGGTATGCTGGTACTTCTGAAAGGGAAGAGAGAGTTTCCAAGCGAAAAGCCGAGCGTGCCCATGCTGCCCCAAAAGAGGTCAACGGTGCTAACCTCCAAGCTCAAAATCTCAATGGCCAATCTCCACTATCAGTACGGCGCCCAAGTACGGCCGCTGCTGGTGTCATGTACCCGACTCCTCCTGACGCCATTCAACAACATCTTGGTGTCACTCCTTCTATCGACGGGGCAACCTCTAGTCCCAACAACCCTCCCCCGACTCTTGCAGTTGTTGATGTCGATATAACGATGCCAACAGTAACGCCGATGGCTGACGTCGATCATGATGGGTGGGAAGGCGGTCACGAACAAAAGAGAGAGCGAAGCGATAGCAACTTACTCGGCGATACTGAGGATATAATGAACGATATGGGCGGAGATGTATTTGGTGATCACGATGTGACAGAAGACGATTTCAACTTTTTCGATGGACCTGACGGCAACGACATGGATCTTGATATGTCCGATCTACAACCAATTTCGCATCCACCGCCCCCTCAGGTGATACTCCCTCCAACGATACCCCCTCAAGCGATGCCCCCGCCGATGATCATGCAACCACAGCCCCAGAAAATCATCGAGCCACCACCCGAGATCAAGCCAAAACCCAAAACTCATGAGCCTGTTTTCGCAAAGCCAGAATTGAAACATGCCAGAAGCTCCCTCAATGATGAACTCAACCACAAGGTCAAGACTGAACGATCGAATTCCAATAAGCGAGGATCCAGCCCCTTTGACCCAGATACTGTGTTCAAGCGAGTCAAGGCCTCTCTGGCTAGCCCTATACAAGAGAGCTTCACCTTTCAAGCCCCCCTTCGGCGCAAGAGTAGCATTTTCGAGAAAGTCGAGTTTGACCCCAAGATCCCCCTGATTAACAAGAAGTACGAACACGGCGGTGCATTTGACTTTTCGAAGGATCAGGGTAGTGTGGAGTTGAGACGTGATACTGAAGGACTTTCACGAGATGAATATCTTGAACGACAAGGGAAGCTCAAGCCGGATTCCAAGACCCTTCCTGGTGTCTCTTTAATCAGAAGCTTGACTGGCGCAGACGGATCTGCTAATCATACAAGTGCTCAAAAGTCGAACGACAATGCATCCTTCTCGGAAGATAGCGATGTCGATTCAGAGGCGGATGACCTAAGTTCGCTTTCTGGTGGCCCTGTTTCGCCCATAAAGTCCAGCGTGAAACGGACCGTTGTGGATGATGATGCCCTTTCGCAAGCCACAACATCGCGAGAGGCAGAGCTGATGGACGATGCTACCGAAGAGCAGCTTGCGATCGAACTACCCAAATTATCAAAGACAGATTCGCCAGAAATGCCGCTTCATCGTTTCTTTTCAGATCCGGAACCTCTCAATGCAGAAGTGGGACTTTCTAACCACGACTTTGTCGAAGTTGCACAGATTGTTACTGAACAGGCCGCTACTGGTCGACTTGATATCGGAATTGATCACAAGAGCGAGTCATCTGTTGCACTTGCAACAATGAGGGGTCATGAGCTCAATGTTGCTCGCAGCTCGCTTCAACTTCTTCACAACGTTATTCCCCCAAATTTAGGAAGCGCAACAGCAGTACGATTGAAAGGATTGCTCGAAATATCAGACCTTCCACTTGTAGGACAGCCAAACCGGCTCCAACCCCGACCGATACCTGGCAGGGATACCAATGTAGAGCAACTACGGGCCAACAACCTCTACCAGATTCCTGTACCCCATCTCGAGGTTCGCAGATCAGAAACGAAACTATCAGTACTTCCTTCATCTATTTCGTTCTGGGAAGGTCTTGGACTGTCACCTTCGTGGGGTGCAAAGGACATCACTGCTCTTTGCATATTTCCTGGCTGGAAGGGAATGTCAGATCATGTGGGAAGTTTTATCGGCCGTTTGAAGAGCGTCTACGAATCGCTGAAACTAGGTACCTTCAACAACCTGCCCTTGTCTGGAGACTGGGACGACGGCATTTTGCCTTATGAGGTCGATAGAATCTCGACCTCGCCTGACGCAACTGTTACTGGTCATGGCTCCTCTTTAGTAGAGAGCATGGAAGTGCTCCGAAGCTCTCTATCAGAGTTGAAATCCAAGGACAAGAATCTGGTCATCTACTTCGTCTACTCACCTGACAATCCCGCCTCCATCATCGAAGCTTGCACCGCTTTCTACCGCTGCTTTGACGATTACAGTGACATCCTAGCAGCTCGCCGAGAATCACCGCAGAACGAGCTGGTATTGCAACTTGTGTCGTCGAATCTGATATCGTCTACGACATCTCTAGTTGTTCCAACTCCTGCAGAAATGATGAAACTCTGTGTGGAGACTTACGACAGATGCACGCTATTTCTGGATCCTGAATACGGCGGCCCTACCCCTGCACCTGCGGTCATGCTTGAACAACCTCCGCCTCGAATGATTGACTTCAAATTAACTACCTCGCCTTCTCAGTCCCTTATGCATGAAAACTCATGTATCCACGTGGGATACGCCGAAAGTCTAGATGGCCGGTGGATTACGGCTGCATGGACTGACAACCGTGGGCAACGACAAGCGACTGCATCTTACTCGATCACGAGGAGCAGAACCCCTGATCGATCTCTTTCTCAGAATAAGGCGGCCATCATAACTGAGATCTGGGCGACGACGCTCACCATGATATCCATTTGGAAAGTTCACTGGCGTGTGATCATCACCAGATCAGGACCGATGGACCAGAAAGAGGTTGAGTGTTGGCAAGCAGCGTCAACACTCGATGACAAGTATTCTTTCACAATGATCTTGATGTCGGTGGACACCAGCCCATCCCTGCAACTTGTGCCGCCCGTTGTGAGGATTCCTCACGCGGCAACTTCGGCGTTCTACTCGACACCTGTGTCCACGCCCCAGGCTAACATTGTCTCGCCGGAGCAAACAACAACTCCAGCAACCCCTATCCGGGAAACTAGTACCCTGGCTGCCACTCCAGGTGCCGAGAGTGCTACGGAACCAGATGCTGATTCTTTCTTGATTGATGCCACTGATCAAACATGGGGTGCCATTGCTGGACATCGATTTGGCAACTCCACTACACTTCTTGAAATGCGACCAGCGCTTGCCAGCGGTTACTTGATCAAACGGACGGGAATCAAGCTTGAAGACCCCCCAGTCGTGATGGAAGTCAATCTCGTCCATACAGAGGCCACCCCTCGTGCGTATGAGCCTCTTCTCAGAGAGATGCTATCTTACTTCAGGGGTCTTGGCACTTTGGCCCGTGCTAGAGGCGTCACAGATCGTGAGATGGATGTTCGGCCTTGGCATATTGCAGTGGCCGAAAAAGGTGTGCGAGCGCTGCATCTTTTGTTATAATGTGACAGGCATCGGAAGGCGTCATCATTGGTGGGAGATGGGTGTATCTGTTGGTGTATGGCGTTTTTATTCTATGTGCATATACTATGACTGGATAGTCGACTACGACACGAATATAGTTTGGCTTTGTGCTATCTGTAAACGATGTTCAATTTCGTTCTCTTAGCTACCCAGTGACTCGGGAACCGCAGAAAATAAGAAAGCCAAGTATTAGTACTGATAGTCTGTTTGGTATACGAATCCATCTTACAAAGTAAATCAAATCTATAAAGCCTTACATACCTAACTAAATACACCACAACCAACACTCACCATGCAACCGGGCCTATCCTTCTTGTTTAGCTTGCAACCATCTGCTTGCTCGTTGAAGTAAATAGGTTGCTTACCCTCTGTTGAGTGTTATTGAAGAAACGATTCAGTGAACCAATCTTTCTCATCTAGCCCGCTACGCCCTCTTCGGCGCCAGAGTTGCCTTTGGCGATCCCAAATCCAAAAGCGATGGCCGGGATGCGTCTCGAAGTCGCTTTGTTGACACTGCTGTAGCACTTCTTGTTCCTCCATTTCTCCAGGCTCTTTCTCTACAAAGGACCAATTGGAGATAGGAGAATATGACCGCGAGGTACAAGGTGCAGAACCACAGCGTCCAACATAACCTTTTAGCTCAGGCTTGAAGTGGGTGTGGCTCAGATGAGCAGCGGCGTTGTAGTAGGCACCGCATGTTTGATCAGGAGCACCCGAACGAGAGATTCGTGGCAAGGAATCATCGTGGATGCTACTACCGAAGTCCATGATCCAGTTGTCTGCGTCCGAGCCAGTGCTACTGATGCTGTCAAGGGTCGAGCTATGTAGTGACTCGGAGCTGGCTTCTGATGACCTTTGGATCTCTTCTGGCTCCGAGTCAGCAATGTCGGGGTTGGAGACGTTCGGTTGAGTCTTTGGTTGATAAAGGCTGATAAGATATTTCAACTTATCTTCGGATCGTTTATTTGCAGTCAAGATACCGTGTTTCTCGAAGTTTTCCTGGGTGTTGAGCTGACAAAGAAATGGTTCTTCTGGGCGACTTATAAGAACACTTTGGCGGAGTTCGTCAGTGTCGTGTCCCAGAATGAGATCTTGCTGGAGCCCAGGAACGATGTGAACTTGACTAGTTTCGAGGTTCTGATTTGGCCCCTCAAATGTCCAAGAGATCCAGACAACAGGAGGGACTTTGGTGGGTTGTTTATGGTCGGCGTTTCGCAGTTTATCTGCAAGTTTATTGGATATGAGACCATTCTCTCCTCTTCCGTATACGAGAGCAGTGATATGAAACGGGCCGTGAGATTCGCGCTGATCTTTCGGCGGAGGTCGGTTCGCAGTGAGAGGCCCCCAATGCGTTATGATGGCGAGGTTAATGTCAGTGCCAGTGCATTCATATGGCATTTCTTCGGTTTTCTGTGTTAGGCCAGTCAATGTTGAGTTAACGACCAGGATAATGAATGATTGAGGCTTACACGACTCTGGAGACGAAACTTGACATAAAGGTATTTGAGAAGTTTGAGTGATGGCCGTTAAAATGAGTGAATCAGCAGTCCCAATGTGGGAGTGAATAAGGGTGGGATGGTAACAGGACTTGTAGGCAAAGCCTGAAGACAAATTCTTGAGCCTCAAATAACGACAGCATGATATTGAGGCATCGGGGGTAGAACCTTGTGGAACTGGAATTGAGGCGAATCTTATATTACAAAAGAGCATCAGAATGACTTTTGAAAAAGGTCAGCAGCTCTAAGGGCCGCCCTTTTGGAGTGCTGCATACCTAATAAGGTAGGGAGGTAGGGAAGGAGTGTTCTTGTCTAGGTAGATGGATGGGATGTATCGAATCAGGCTCTGAGTCCAGATGAGGAAGTCGCAGTTGAGACAACCAACGCACCTACCTCTCTCTTGCCCGCTCCTACTGTATGTGGGAGGGATGACACCTTCATGCGAGCTGAACTGAGTCGTCACATCATAATTCATCACATCACCTTGCATTGCATCGTATCGCATCGCATTAGCTTGAATACTTGTTCTATACACGAAACGATTTGGAAATTACAATTCAAACGCTCGAGTCTCTCGAGTTTATTGTCTTTTCTACCGACGACTCCAAGTCAAGACTCAGTTACGGCAATTACAACACCCTGAATGACACGTCTATGTATGTCATGCTCAACCCATATCATCCTCCCCTGTATTCTCTTTTGTTATTCCACTTCCCGCTTTACCTACTCATCAACTACCCCAGGCCCCCTCTCTTTGGGCCAATCCGACCAACCACGATGATACCTTGGTTCCCAAACAAGATGACTGCATGACCAGACGGCGTAACTTGAACTGAATAGTAGGTCAGGTTGAAAATGATAACCTCTTTTCATAGGAGAGAAAGGGATCCGAGGGTAGATTCTACACGATGACGTGCCGACAGCAGAGTGACAACCAGCTTTGTTGTTTTGTTTTGCCCGCCAGCCATAAGTGATGTAAATTACCTACTCCGACACAATCAGCTTGGCCGTCCCCTTCCACTACACCCTCCGTTCTGGTGAGGCTCTGCGAAGAAACGCAGAAACCCGGCACTGTTATATGGCTCCCCACCCGTACCCAATGAAACCAGAAGCTGTTTTCCTATCTAGCACTTCTTAATCTGCTCAAAGGCGAGGCCTGGGTAAGTAGAGCCTTCTCTTACTATCCATCGCTTTACCACCGTCTCTTTCCTCCTCAGACCCCTCTCTCTGCACTTTTCCCATATAGCCAAGAGCTTTTACCAATGCGGCGGAGATGAATTTGCATAGATCTTTGAATCCCGATAGAAAATCCCGAAGAGAACTCGACAGATATTTGCTCTATCCCACGCTGATCGAGGATGTCACTCCTACCAAGACATCAAAGAAAAGAGCAGAGCGTGAGAGAAACTCAGGTAATAGACGGCCACATCGTCGAGTAGCACAACTACGTATATCGAAAACGCCGACGACCAGTTCGACTACTGCTACCAGGCCCTCGACCCCAGCATCTGGTCTACCTTCTTCGAAAGACTTCATCACTAATACTACACGGCCAGACCATAGTGTCAGGACTCGAGGGAATTCCATCCATACCCGACAGGTTGGTATACCCGTCGAGCCTAGCAATAGACTTGGATATTCTCAAGAGACAAACCACAATATGTTCGCACCTGGGTCTTTTACTGTAACGACCAATAGTATCGTACCGCAATTCAACAGCCAGGATCCAAACTCAACTCTGACTGCTGAAGATACCAACGTAGGGCTACTCGGTATCGATGGGGGAAACCTGGTGATAGAACCAAGTCCAACTGTTTACGAGACAGATCCCAAGTTAGTATTGCCTTCCATGCTAGTTCCTTCACTCATCTAACGTCTTCAAAGCTTTCCATCAGCCTTCAAGGACCTAGTATTTAGTTCCTCTGGAGACTTGTGGAACGCTTTCAGGCCACAGGATATGAGTCCGGCCGAACTAGACCGGCACATGGAAGAGACGGCCCGCGAGGTCCAAAGAAGGGCGGCACCACCGCCCACCGTGGACCCAAACCCTGACCAGGAAGGCTTCTCTGCCAAGCTGACCTTTGACAATGGATATACATCCCACGAAACCATTCTTTTCAACGAAGAATTTGAGGTCAATTTCGTTTCTCAGGGGTATCTCAACAAACTCCGGACGACTTCTGGAAAACCACCTTGCTTGGTTCCAGCTCCGCCTATCTATCGAGAAGTCCTTACTCCCGACGGAATATTAGCTCCTATTCGGTATCTACTCTATGCCGACCTTGAATGGGAATCCCCTGATCTTCCATTCCCGCCCCGCCAGCTATGTTTCGTTCACTATAGTGGAAATGGGGATGTACACGACACAAAGCTGATTCTGGGTCAAAGTTGGTTTAAGAGTACTGAGGAGCAAGCACTCGCCCGAAACTAGGCCTGAGCTTGGAACGCCACGAGGATTATCTCAATGCAGCATGAACTCTGCAAAGCTTAACCGGTCATAGCTTTGTACAGGACTCATGACATCGCTGCCATACGTTTGTTTATCTAGCTTACCACATGATGATTGAGGGCACTCCCTTGGACATGCGGACATATTGAGTCATCTATACGCCTGGGATATGTCAAGCCAGGGTATCGTCCTCGGAGACTGCTCCTCGATTAGTTGGGGTATCTTGACGCTGGATAGTTCAAAGGTCCTTTCAAGGGATACTTTGAACACAATATGGGTCTGCCAGTCGGATATTATCAACACAGGACTTCGCACAGGGAAGGACAGCGACAGATATGTAAGAATTTCCCAACATACACGATCTACTTTTGCTTGTTTCTATAACTTTATTCAACGGGTATCTTGAGATTGTCAAAGGAGTGATTTACAATACGCTCATTGCTTTTCTGTTTGGTCTTGAATACAGTGTTGCCCAACTCAAATTGCAAACAGGCTACTGTATATAAATGAAGTAAATAAATAAACACTTCTTGTGCGGATATGATTTCTAAGGTACCCATGAACGAGGAATGCTTGCAAGTGTTGTATCAGCCAAATTATTATCTAATAAATGTATGCAATTATTGAGACAAAAGAAGGAATGTCAAGCAAGACCCGCAATGACGCTGTGTTTCCAGCAATTCTAGGCAGACAGGCACTAGTTAGAATAATAAGTAGGTAAGTAAGCAATGGATATGATAAATCCTGACTCACCAGGAAAGTCTTCTTATAGTTTTCTCTTTTTTTCTTGAGCCATACTTTCATTCTTCATAGATAAACAAGAATATTCAGAACCTTTCCTACCCAACTGATGGACCTGCCGAAATCAAATTCTGCTTCTTGATAAACCTTACCGACTTATTGAAAGGAGGCGATTAAAAAAAAAAGAGACGCCATCTTTAACTGTCTAAAACTTCTCGGCGAAATGCCCTTGATACAACAACGTCTTACGCCTCAACCAAGAATAAACCATGGATAAGGTATCTCTGGCAAGTCTCCCGGATGACCTCGTTCTTGATATTGTCGAACATCTCGACACGGCTCGCGACGTAGCGCACGTCTCAGCCTTGACAAAACACCTTCGCTCTCTCGTTAGACAAGATGGGTGGCGGACTTTTGTCAAAACTAGATTCCCTTCACTGGGAATAGATACGAATGAAGATACTCAATGGAGTACGATTGCGGACCGGGCGACGTATCTCGATCGTTGCTGGGAGAAGCGTGGGTTTTGGTTTAATGTTCTCCATGAGAAGAAGCAACAGCCAGAGAGGTTTCAACGCAGGGTCGCTGGAAGCCAATCGGTGTTGTTCCATACTGTTCTTGATGCTCGGCTTTCATCGTCACTCCAGGATGATGTTCTTGCAGCTGGCGTGGGTGAAAATCTCATGGTGAGAATAAAGCCCGTAAACGGGCAACCTGATACCTGGCACCAGATCCCGGGCCAGGCTCATGGGTACAAAGCAGGCATTGGAGACGTCACAGCAGTGTCGGTCATAGAGAATGAGGGGGTACCAGGCGTTGTTCTCGGGAGAGCCAACGGAGACATACATATACTATCTGGCAAGGATAACTTTACATCGATCTCGCGACAACTGAATCCAGCAGATGAGCCACTGTTGAATGATGTTACCGGTATGAGGAAGTCCCCAGGCCAAGTGGCAGTCTCATCTTTGCAGTGGCAACCAGAAGCGAATCTTCTTGCAGGTGGCAAAGGCTCCATCATCACCCTCTACGACCTCTCATCGTCGGACAACTCTGAGTTGACTCCCATGGAAACCTATGACTTCTCAAAGACAAGTCCCGACGATGAAGCGTCGTTCTTGCGAAGTACCAAATTCATGAGCAAAGATGTCGTGGCTTGCGCTCTGGGTGCAAGTAGAAACCCTCTGCGTTGGGGACAGCTCACACCAACGGGTATTCACTTCACCAATGCTGCTAATAATCCGAGGCCGCTCGATGATGCTGCCAAGTTAACTGATGTGAGAATGGGCGAGAAGACGACAGTTCGAGCGATTGAACCTGTTAGGGGGGGAAACGAGAATCTTCTCTTGAGTACATGGGACGACGGTACATACAGGTGAGTTTATCTTCGCGACTGCCGGAAACAGCTACTTACTATTCTTCTCAAGACTGTTGGATATAAGAACACCTTCAGCTCAAGACGCAGTCTACCGTGACCGCTTCCAACCATATGAAGCAGGCAGTTCTCTCCTCGTCTACGGAACAGAGCGTTTCGTAGCCGGTAGCAACACAGCACCAGATATCCGTCTCTTTGACTTTAGATACCCTAAGCCTTACCATCACACGAGCGCTCTGCCATGTACAACGCAATGGCCTTTTCCCAGCCAAAAGGACGACCACAAGATGTGGAGGCAAGGATGGGCGCCAGACTGCCAACCTCAGGGTTGCGATCCCCAGGCTGGACTATTGTGTAACTGGCACGGTACATCCAGACGGAATTACTGGCGCCCCGATGCTACGCTGCATATCGGCAGTTCAACGTATGACAGGATCTATTGTCTGGCCAAATCATCCGATCTATCGGATACAGTGTATTGTGGTCTCCGCGGCGCGATCCTCGAGATGAACGTCCATCTGACCGATGATGCAAACCATGATCCAGGTCAACGCACTGTTCCAGCAGGTTGGAGCATGGGAAGACCTGGAGGCAAGATCTCACTCATCGAGACGGGCGTGAGTCTCTGCCAGGCAAAGGAATGGTCCCTCGAAAACCGCGGCGTTCCGGAACTTATCGTTCAGCAACCTCGACCGCAGAAGCAGACAGAATTATCAGACCAGGTGAAGCGGCATCGACTGGACTATGCGTTTCATAAAACACAAGACTTCGATCAAGTACAAGCATAGAAGCACAGATGCGTTATATTATTTATAGACTGTTTCGGCGTTCTAGAATCGCTCATCAGTTGTATCTAGTACCAAAAACAAAACATAGATATTTGCACATGCTCTAAAACCCAAAATCTCGTGCGTCTAGTATACTCTAGCTCTATAATTTGGACTCTGGCACCAACAGCGCGAGTCTCTCCTTCAAGGCTGTCTCAGCCTCCTTCTCAATTCTACCAACAAGCTCATTGCATGTAGGGATATCATTGATCAAACCCATGACCTGTCCTGTTGTCCAAACCTACAATCAAGTTAGCAAACACGTCTCGTAATCCAATCCAACTTGGATGATAAAAGCAAACTTACGCCAAAGTCGACATCTCCAGTGATAAAAACTTCCTTGCCTCGCTTGCCGCTCATATACGGCGCAATCTCTGCGAATTCACCCGACTCGCTCTTCTTTTCAATTTCAAGCGCATCCAGCGCAACCTTGTTCTTGTATAATCGAGTGGTGTTTGTCCATCGTCGAAGAAGAAGTGTCGTATCGGTCTCTTGGGCGCGAACAATTTCCTCCTTGACCTTGATGTGCACGGGCGCCTCGACAGTGCACATGAAGCGAGTTCCCATGTTGACACCACAAGCGCCGAGGCACAGAGCGGCGGCGAGTCCATAACCGTCTGCGAAGCCACCGCTCGCGATGAAGGGCACCTTCAGCGTTTGGCGCGCTTTGCTAAGAAGGATAAAATTTGTAATGTCGCTCTCTCCAACATGGCCAGCACACTCGAAGCCATCTATGCTGAGGAAGTCGACACCCAGCTTGACGGCGCTCTGCGCGTGACGAATGGTGGTACACTTGTGAAGAACAATTATTCCGGCCTTTTTGAGCTGCGTGATGACAGGGCCAGGCGAGTTACCTGCAGTCTCGACGACCTTGATACCTTCATCAATGATAGCCTGGGCGAAAGCGGCGTAGTTGGGAGGGACCATTGAAGGGAGGAGGGTAATATTGACGCCAAAGGGGTTCTTGGTGAGAGTGCGGCAGCGCTGGATCTCTTTGCGTAGTTCCTCGGGGGTCGGGTAGATGAGGGCGGTGATGAGGCCCAGGCCGCCTGCGTTGGAAACGGCTGAGGCGAGGTCGGCGGTGCCAACGTGCATCATGCCGCCTTGCACGACGGGCACTGATTTGCAGAGGTTAGTATGAGGTCGCGAAGGATAGGGTTAATGCGATACGAACCTCTGATGCCCAGCCGCTTTGTAAGTTCAGTCGCAAAAGGCATTGTGATGACTGAAAGTCTAGGTATGGAAACAAGGTGCAAATAATGTAAAAAAGATAGGGAGAGAGATCCTGTATATCCACGTCTATATAGGTAATCTAAGCCGTCTCACATAAGAAAGAAGAATGAAGAGAAAGATTTGACCCGAGGTTGTTTAGATATTTTCAGGACCAACACCTATCAAGTTTCAGTGCCTGCCTTAGTACCTGCCCAGTCCTCATGACCACAGCCATGACCAAGACGATATCATCGGCAACCAACCTTAAAAAGGTGCCGAGGTATGATGCCAGTAAAGACCCACTCCTTCCCCCACACTCGGCTTCGGTCCTCCACTCTCACATGCGGCAGGCGGGAAGGAGTACCGCAACTGTAACTTATTACCGTCTATCCAAATTCAACTTTGCGGGGAAGGGGAACGACAACTTCTTCATTAGCAGTTGTCACGAACAACAAGGCAGTATGCGATAGTTTAACTTGTTTATCATTTACCAGAAATACAAAAAGGAAAACTCATATCATAAACTATATCTCAACTGGTATTGATTTACTACTCATGTTCAACTCCTGCTCAACAAATTCCAACTTCATCCTTATTTTGTAACATGCTTAAATCAAAGGCTCTTGTAACGCAGCCTGAAAACGCCTTGATATACAAGATATACCACATCGTAAATCATCATGACCAGCCTGGCCTTCCCAACCCTGGTATGCACTTCCTGAAAGATGAGTGCCAAACCTATGTTCAACCCAGACGCCCAAAATTCGCTATAATCACGTTCTTCCAGTCCCATCGCTGGGCAATTCAAATAATAATTTTCATCGTGTCTCTTAGTTGACACTTGGCTCCAATAATCGCACTTGAGGGCTTCTGTCCCTAGGCTTCTCGATCAAATCGGCATACGCGTCAAGACTCTGGCCCATGACCTTGACAATCTCAAAGATGTGTGTTCCCTTGAAAGTCTCGGCCCAGAGCCGCACAACTGCAACTGCGAGTTGTCGTAGCTTGGCGCTGTCGCTTGATGGCACGTCGTTTTGTCCCGAAAGCGATGGGTCGATTGGCGGAACCGCGAATTCGGTTTCATCAAGCATCCGACGCACCATATCGAGCAAGTTCTTTTCCTCGGGAGAAGCGGGTGCATCATGTGGTCCAATTGCTCCAATTGTCAGAAGCCACTTAGATACCAGGATAGCACACTCGAAATTGCACACTATTGAACTGAGTTAGTAATCGGGTGGAAGGATAACGCGGTGCTGTTTCCAGTTAGTACTTACATGAGTGCTGAATGCTCCAGTCGGCAGATTTGGTCCTGGCTACGTAATTGACACCAGCCTTAACCAGCATAGATAGAGCGTGAATTGCTTGAAACACTGCCCTATGCAGTCTTAAGCTTCGTACCAATAAGGGGGTCCTACTTAAGGCGGACGCCACCAAAAGCGGATCCCGAGTCTCGAGCGCGGTCGAAGGAGTCACATCTGTGTATAGTCGGATGTACGCTTGTCGCAACAAGGCAGTTGCCGTGTAATCCAGAGTTCCTCCCTCAATTGAATCCGATATGCTGTAGTGACCAGATTCCGCAGCCCTCAGCTGGTGCTGGTCCTCGAAGCTAGTCTGCCATACACGCAGTGCTTGCGAAACCTCCTCAACGTCCTCAGGCTTCATGGTTCGATGAATGTTGTATGGAAGGCCAGTCGCAAACGATGTCTGCTTCAGCAAGTAAATGTGTTGGATGAGTGCGTGGATGAGAACGTAACTGCCCAGGGACGACAGGTGCTGCGGAAGGCCTTGGTTTGTCCGACCAAATAATCGCGAGAAGGCATCGTGTAAGGTGAGCTCGATTATCGGTGTTGACTGTCGCATTTCTTGCCATTGCCAGGCCGTCTCAGCCCTCCAGAGCTTACCTCTTTGAGGCAGTAGGAGGTTCAGCTCAGATGTCAGAAGCAATGGTGGCATGTTGTACGCAATGCTGCAAAGATTGAAAAAGCAATAAGCAACAAACTTTGTCCGTGTCGCAGTCTCGAGTCGAATCCATGTTTCCCAGTCGTTGACCACACTTTGGTTAACTTCTGCAACCAACCCTTCTTCCCGAATCAAGATCGCGAGGTTACTCTGTAAGGACAATGCTTCATGAAGAATGGTTGGCACGCCCCAGAGGCCGATGGCGAATAGAAGTAAAACTGCTTGGATAGTCTCAATCCGAGCTTGAGGGGTATTGGGAGAGCTAGAAACACAGTCAGAGTGAAGGCCTTACTGGCGATTAGGGTGCGAACTTACTAAGGCTCACGATGAGTATCCTGTGTTGCTGGCCGCTCGGACTGTGCAGATGCAAATGAGTGGCGATATGTGGCACTTGGTGAGGGACGTGTCGAGTGAGGACTATAAGCAGCCGCAGTCGGCAACAGTGCATGAACCTCTGAAATACGCCTTCGACGTATCTGTTCCATAGCTACAGCCTTCGCAGCATACCATAGAGCATAGCCTCTGTTCTTCTCAAAGCGATACTGTGCTCCTACAGCGAGGATGGCAAGGAGCAACTCGGGCGCGGCTTCGGCAGGGGAAAAAGTTGGGAGATGGAGGAAGGGCAGATGTTCGTGAAGCCCGCTGATATAGCCTTCCAAAAATCTTGTCAAAGTATGTCGTGAGGGAAACACAAAATCGTTAGGTAGAACAGCAGAAAATTCGTCCAGTCTGTTCTTGATGACGGTATGGTCGGCTACAGAAATACGAAGAGCGGACTGTCGCGCTGCTTCATCAATACCTCGTGAGGCATGGTCTGCATGGTCTCGGGCTTCAGTCTGCATGGGCGGGAAACGGCCCGGAAGGAATGAAGATTTTGATAAGCGTCGTTGAGCAGTCCCGCCTTGACTTCGAGAGTACATCATTTGCTGCTCGGTTTCGAAGCTCGGGGGCAGAAAGTGAGAGGAAGCAGCAAACTCGTCAAGGAATGGGTTGTAATCGTCATAAGAACCAGGAGGCGGTTGCTGAGGTACATAGCCAGATCCCATAGGTTGGTCTTCTCGTGGGCGTTCCGTTGTATAGGCGACAATAGATTCTCCATAACTGCTCTTTCTTCGGGAATCTGGGGAATGTGGTGGAAGAGGTGCTGGCACAGCACTTCTTTGAACAGGAGTCACTGAACTCGCAAGGGCTGCATCGGACAAGAGATCAAGATTGCAAGCTGCTGATCGAGGTTGTGCCCGATGATCGTGAGGGCTTTGTTGGGGACCTGGAAGTGGCCCATGGTGATAAGCCTGAGGCTGTGGCAGAGGTTGCTGAGGTGGTGGGGGCCGGGAAACGCTGGCATGTTGGTGTCCGATAGCCTCAGTATTTGTTTGGCCTTCAGAGATCGAGCTCTTATGTGAGGTTGAAGATGTATTAGACGACAGCTTCCTGGGTCGATTATTCTCTTTACTACCTTCGTTGAGATGCACGAGCTTCTCGTGTCTGACAAGAAGGTCCCTTATATCCATGTAAGTATGTTGGTTGACAAAATTGAGATGAAGAATGAGTCCCGGCTGAGATGGAGCACGCAAGAACAGGAGAAAAGAGGTAAAGGTCATGAAATAACACAGGTTAAGAATTTTGTGTGAGTGAGTGGTGACTCAGTCACAGTAAATGAGTGACCGGGTGGGACGGGGTGAGAAACGGGGAAATATAGGGGAATTAAAGAATAACGTACCTTCGTCCGAATGTCTTTCCGCAGCGATCCCAACCACATGAAAATGGCTTCTCTTTGGTATGTGTGCGTTCATGACGCTGTACGTGCTCGACACGTCTTTATGGAGAGAGTCTGGTCAGCTTACAACGAAGTCGTCGGTGAAGTAGACAGATAACGAACCTGAATCGTTTACTACAGTACTTGCAGGGAAGAGTCTTGGGCTTTGGCTGGCGGACCTCAGTTGACTCTGGGCCTACGAGAGCAGGAGGAGGACCAGGAAGAGGCCGAGGAGGGCCCTCCATGGACTGAATAGCAAGCATCGTGGATACGCACGCTCAGATACTAAGTCCTCGGTCGATTTCTAGTTATGTTTGATGTTCGATATGGAGATGTGGGGTGAAAGATATCGAGGAGAGATAAAAGAGATAGTGAAGAAAAGAAGGAGCAGAGCAACGCAGATTTGGGATTTGGAGCTGGAACTGGGGAGATAGATGCAGGAAGATTGCGGGGTGCGTTAAGGGTAAAGCATGGCATGTGGAGGAGGAAATAGACGGTGGCCCGTGAGCTACAGTGCAGCGCAATGCAGTTGCAGTAAGTACAATACAAGTGCAGGTGTAGTAAAGAAGGAGGGTGGAGTGTGGAGGGTGAAAGGTCAAAGGTGTAAGGAAAGGTGGAGGCTTGGGCTTGGCTTGGGTTTGCCTTCCGCGGGAGAGACAAGCAGGAGACAAGACAAGACGAGACGGGGATGGGGGA